>CM076404.1:12743143-13339414 GCA_038363315.1 Mugilogobius chulae
GCTCAAGTGTAGAAACTGTATTATTCAGCTCTTTATTCATTGCGCTGGTGATATCCTTGTCAATTCAAGGTGTGTGAGGGAAACAGGAGCATTTACACAGATGTATGTGGTTTTATTCAGTGCAACACGTGATCTCAGGCTGTCTGGCAGTTCTTGCGCTGGAGAAGTGTCCACGGTGCCTTTCAGATTTCTCCCCTCCCCTCAGCGTCATCCGTCAACTCTCGTCCGCAGTCCAGACGGAGATTTTTGCTGCTTAAACAAGCCTAATACCCGTCGAGTGGACTGCGGCGAGATCCCGGTCAAAACTGTTGTATTTCATCGGACTTGGTCGACTTGATACTTTTTTCAGGTATTTTTTAGATTGTGAAATTGATACTCGTGCCTTACGCAGAGTTCAGTTATCCATTGGTAAAAACGAAACCATGTCCAAGTCGGAAGAAGCGCGCTGCTTCACGCAAATAAATAGGCTACACGGTTATATTTTTAATCTAAATTGGCTACTCTGGTAGCAGTCCGTTTTTATAAACTAAATTTAGGTGACGAATTCATATTAGAATAAGAGTAACAACATTAATGGCCAATTCATGCTTTAAGCATAGTTGTCTTAAACCTGCTAAAAACAAAACAAAACAGGAGAGGGCCTGTTTGGATCAGTTGCAATGAATTTGCAATAGCTGCTTGTATTTTGACTAGGGATGGAAAATCGATCGAAATTAAAAGGCCAGAATTGATCAGTTTTGCTCTTGCAGCCACTGACTTAAACACACACACTGTATTTGTAAAATACCTACACACAATAATACAATTAACAATCACAATGTTTGAAGAAACAAAGTGTGAACTTGGCAAGATCTGACTGAATGTGCTTTATTACTGTTTGCTGTTGAAATGTTGATAAAAATACAAGTTCTGAATCACAAACAGCGGGTATGTTTTAAACATAATTTATTATGGTTTATTTAGTGTCTTAAGGTAAAAAAAAAAAGTTAATAAACTAACAAAATTGAAAATCGTGGCTGCAAAATCGAAAACTGAATCGAATCACATGTTACTTACACTATAAGCCTACTATGAAATTTTGCAGCATTGCAACACTTCAAATAAGTTCATTATGGGCCTATAATTGAGACCGACGTTTGACATGAGTTTCACACGACACAAACACATTTTTTTCGCAACTACTTTTTTAAATTAAAAAGTGATGTAAATATACAAAAAGACATGCAAACATTCAAACGTCTGTAAGTGATAGCCTACAAATAGGCCAACCTTTTTGTTAACTGAGACGTATACATTTTAAATGGGCTATGATACAGTATATTTATATTTGTCTAAAAGCAGGGTTTTGATGACTAACTACATTGGTGAAAATAAAATTTTCCAGCAAACACCAGAAATTTTCATGTTCTGGTGTTTGCTGCCTTGCCTAATTTATATAATGTGGTATGTGTAATAATGTTTTTCATTTGTGTTTTACAGTTAATGTGATTTGAAGTGAAGTGAGGAAATGAATTTTGCAGCACCACTGACAATACAAGTGTCAGTGCCTGAAACCCATCCTTTAATATCGTGCATCCAAAACAATAACCAAAAGAAATTGAGGAAGCTACTTCGATCCAATAACATTAATGTTCTTTACCCATTTAAAGAAGTGAATGGTTTAATGACTCCACTAATGGCTGCTGTGACCACTCACAATGAAGACATTATGAATTTTCTGTTGAAAAATGGGGCAAATCCAGACATCATCAACCCCAATGGATTCACTGCTTTGCATTGTGTCTCAGTGTTTAAGGCTCCATCAGTTTTTGCGACACATTTACTTAAGGCAAAGGCCAATCCAAATGTAATTGCGCGGGAAGGTTTTGCTGCTTTGCAAATAGCTGCCTGTAATAACATGAAAGAAGTTGTGAAAATGCTTATTTCTGCTGGAGCTGTGATAACAGCTGTACCACCAGACCGACCTAACAACCACAATCAGAAAGTGTCTGATATGATTGGGATTCTTGCATCAGAAGGATGTGAGTTATGCTCCAAAGTCAAGTGCTTTTTAGAACTGGAAATTTTATTTCGCGAGAAAAAACCTGAAGAAGTTTTTAAAGCTTTTCACAGTGATATGCTGAAAGAACATCCTCAGAACCACTTAATCATGATTGAAATGCTTTTAACTTTGCAAGGACAAAATCAAGAAAATACAGTCAATTATGTATTAAATGGCTCAAAGACACTGGTAACCTGTATACATATATAGAGAATGTTGTTACCCGCATCCCAAATATCGATACACTGAATGTAGCTAGGGCCATTAATGGTTTATATGCAATTTCTTGTACCTTGGAGGAAATACCTCTTGAACAAGCAGTGGCTATAATCCCTCATTTACTCTTTCGGTTAAAAGAGAAAGATCTGTGTCATGTAGTACTTCAAACCTTGTATGTGATAACACAGAAAACAAGTAAGACACAGGAATGGGACACAGCATTTCTAGAAACACTGTGTAAAATCATTTCTCCTTTTGTAGAAAATCACTATTCCTTTGCCGTTAGAGTGTTCACATATGGAGTGTTTGCAAACTTACTTCCACTAAAACATGCAGCCAAAATCTTCACCTCCTTGGGCATTTCCAGTGTGCCTGAAGATGTACTAACATCTGCAGAGATGAAAATGAACGACAAACTTAAAGAACGCCTGAGGAGACTCAGTGGTCACTTTAACAGAACTAAGTCTGAGTGTGAGGATACCTCAGTGGATCCCGGGTCTGTGAAAAGAAGAAAAAGAAGAAGAAAAGAAAAGTAGAAATAAAGAAAAGTCAGAGACAAATGGCCAGAATGAGACTGTTCTGTTGAAGAATCTACATCTAAAGTCCAGCCTTTTATATCCAACACTGAATCATTGCCAACACGTAAATGGCTCCCAATAAGCAGAAGATGGAGAGAAAAACTGGAGAAACTTCAAAGTGCTGAACAAGTTTCTCGAATAGGAAGTATAGTGTATGTGAATGATGCAGAGTTCCTCATAGCTAAAGGCAGTGATGGGACTGAAGTCTTTTTGGGGCTGAGGGATGATGGCACTGAAGTGGCCATTAAAAGGATGACAAAATCCAACTATCGAGTTTTGAAGAACGAAGAAGGGTTCCTCCGGCTTCCAGAGCTGGACCACCCTTCTATAGTTCGATACATCGATAATGCAGAGGACGTGAACTTTGGATATTTGGCTCTTCAGCTTTGTGAATACACTTTGGAGGAATATCTCAAAGACAAGAACAACTCTTTGCACAAAGAAAGTCTGGTACGACAGTTTCTTGACAGTCTGAAGGTTCTTCATAGTCAAAAACCTCCCATTCTTCATCGGGATCTAAAGCCACAAAATCTTTTGATTGGTGAGCATATTTTTACTATATATTAAAATTATTATATTAAAAGTATAATTATGTACACAATATATAAATAATAATTGAACTTTCTTTTTGCATTCAACATTCCCTGTAGATGTAAATGGAAGAGCCAGATTAGCAGACTTTGGCATCAGTAGACGGCTGCTCAAAGGACAGACCACTCTGCGAACGGCCAGTGCTGGAACCAAATGCTGGATGGCCAAGAGACCCTGACAGAGGAGGACAGTGGGATACCTTACAAGTCAAATACTGACATTCAGGTTGGTTTTATATAACTTAAAAAAATTGCTAATAATAATAATAATAATAATAATAATAATAATAATAATAATAATAATACAATTAAATAATTTAATACTTGCAAGTTGTGTTATTTTCAGGTGGCAGGAATGTTGATTTACTACATCCTGTCTGGTGGCCATCATCCCTTTGGAAGCAGGTTCCTCTGTGAAGCTAATATTTTATTTGGAAAATACAGTCTGGAGCATGTGGAGGACGAGGTGGCAAAGGACCTTATTGAGTGGATGATCAATGAAGAACCAAGGAGCAGACCCAACGTGACAGAGTGTCTAAGCCATCCTTTTTTCTGGAACAATCACAAGTAAAAAATTCAAAGTGTTACTGCTATTGTTTTCTGTTCACTGATGCAAATTTGATTTTTGTAGGCGTCTTGAGTACTTGAAACAAGTTGGAAATCGTGAGGAGATAGCCAACTGTAGAAATGCTTCAAATGAATTTATTTCTTCTGTAGAAGAATTTGTGGTGGAGGGATCTTTGAAGGACTGGAAAACAAAGGTGAAAAATTAAAAATTAATTTGTAAGACAATTTGAATAAGAGGTGTTCGTGATCAGCAGAAACCTAAACTCTGATTCTATGCTATGTTTTTCAGTTTTCTGGGGAATTGGTCCAGACAATGGACAAAAAAGGCAAAGCATACCCTGAAAATGTTTTGGGACTATTGCGTTTCATAAGAAACCTTTATGAGCACTAGTGAGTAAACTTAAATTCATACTAAGATCAATTCAAAGTGCTTTACAAAAACACTATGCTAGTACCCCAGCTCGGCCTATCTTTTTTTTTTTTCTAAGGCCCTTAAAAGCTTAACCTTCTTGTTTTCCTTTTTTCCAGTGCCAAGGATGCAGCCAAGTAAATGTGTCAACTTTGTTTCCAAATCTTTTTGGCTCTGTTTATAAATTTGCCAAAAAACAGGGATGGAATTTGGAGACGCCCCTTAAAGAGATGTTTCAAAGGGAGGATATGACCACAGGCTGTGTCATCTCCAGTCAGGATGCAGAGGAGAAACTCGCAGTCCCAGTCCAGGAGTCCCAAAACAATGACATGACCAAAGGCTCTGACATATTGTAGTAGAGTATGTAAAAAGTAAATTCACAATTGTTTTGACGTTTGCACTTTTTTTGTTTATTGTAATGATTTCATACTGACAAAATAAAAATAGATTATACATTATTGTTGTAAAACCAAGAGCCTATAACCTAAAATACACAAAGCCTATAAAGCAATTAAAAATATGCTTTATCTTCAAAAGACATGCATGTTATAAGTGAAATATGTTCCATGCTTTTTGCATTTTTTTTTCTAATGAGACTGGGTAATCTACTAATTAAATTAAACTTTTGTTGATTCAAATATAGTTTTTTGTATTTTAGAATAAAAAAAAAATTAAAAATGATAATGATGTTTTTTCATTTATTTTTATTTAACCTTTATTTTACCAGGAAGTCCCTTGAGATAAATCTCTTTTTCGAGGGAGACCTGGCCAGAGGCTGGCTGGCTCAACTAGTGGCTCTACCAACGACATGATTAAACTTACCCCAGTGCCCCCTAGGCTAAATCACTGTTTAACAAACTGGTGTAACTTTTTAATACTACTATGTAAAAATAAATAAATACGCATGAATAAATAAAAAGGCCTAACTTAAATAAATGAATAAATGTGGCACTAAAAACAGTGAGAGCTCGTTTTACTTTGCTACCCTTAATTTAAAATGAGATACACAACGTTTGTCACTCACTTCATTTACTCGTCTGTATGAGATCTTTTGGGAGAAAAGAACCGTACGTGAAAGCCCCACCGCCGCAGTCTATAAATAGTTGTGACAGATTTTTTATAAGAGATTAAGGTACACCACAAACAAAGTCTTGGGGAGACGTAGACGTTCTTGCTTGTAGGTGGACGGAGAATGGTTCCTTAGCGAGTATTTACATTAACGATAATAGACTAGACTCATGCCCGATACATGGATGTATAAGTGTTTTCACCACACGATGAAATAGACGAGGTGTATCTTAAAGTACACCGAGAAGGGCAGCGGCATGGTAGATTATGTTGGGAAAGTACTGAGAGAATACAGTTGGTGACTAGTGTCAATTGAGGTAGTAGAAGTTCTCATTAAGATCGAGGCGATTCACATTAAAATGGGGAGAGAGTAATGCGCGCCCCTCGAGGTGTACTATATCGAGAGTAACCTTTCTATGCTCGTATCAAGCCTCCATATAACTGATGAGAGTAGTGTAACGATAAAAAGCAATACATCACTATATTGGCGAGAGTGGCATTTATTTTAAAGAGTATTGAACACTTATCGAATTTATACGCACTAACTCTGAGAACCAATTCTAATACTAGCCTTAGCACCTTTTGTATCTTAAGCCATATAAAAGACCTTGATACCACGAGATCTAAAATGTGTTCTTAGAAACAAAGAAAAAAAAGCTTCAAAAGGACCATAAATGGTACCTGAGGTAGGGCTTGCACCGACATAGTCGACTAGTCCGCATACTAGTTTCCGACTATAAAGGTCTAGTTGGCCGCGATCTTATATTTCTGGTGTGAGAAGGCTAGTTGACTAGTTTCGATGAGCAAAAGGATTTTTATCTCAAACTCAGAAGGGTCGCGCTTTAAACGATATAAACGATCGTTTTTTTAGGAACTTGCACTCTTCTTATAGAGTGGGGACGATTACAAAATGTCAGGCCCACGAACTCGTCCGTCTGTAGGCTTCTTTATACACATCACACGTCGTCTCATATTTATATTTTTTGCTGACCAATGAACTGTAGTGTCTTATTTTCGACAATATACACGGAAAGTGGTTGAACCTGTTACTCGCTTTGACACCGTCGCTGCTGGAGTTATAATATGTTCGCGGGCTACGGCGCCAGATGTTGTATGATTACGGTAGCGTGGTGTTAATGCTAACAGAGATGGTTAGGTCTTGTACTTTGTAGCCTGAATGTATCAGTCGGATTTCATTTTCACTTCTGTGGTTGACTGTACATAAGACATAATATAAATGTATTCTGGTTGCCTGGATGTGAAATGAAAATGGGCGGAGGTTTTCTAGGTGGCTGCTAACTTGGCTAGCTTTATTGTGTTTCTGCACTCACGCACACACTCGCGTCCCTAAACGGGAGGAAATGACCATAGGCCTTACACCTCTTTCTGCGTGATTTGGGACGACCCTCGTTGTTCGGGAGGTCGTAGTCCGGAGTCCCAGCGTAGCATGAAGATGTAGATACATTGTTCTCCTCAGTTTAGGCCTCTTAGTGCTATGTAGCTGTCATCATATCATTGATACTATGCGCATAGTGATTCCCACTTACACACAAACTCCAATTGTGGACCAAGTGCACCAGGCAAAGCGATACGGCTGATTCCGTGTTTACCCCATAAAGACACGAACTTTCGATACTCTCTAGGCCGTAGCCTGGGCCGGAATGTGACATGTTTTTCAAGTCGCGGTCGGAGCTGTAGAATGTTCCCACGTCATTAGAGAGTCTCTCCAAGACTGTGTTATTTAAGCACAGAATGGAGATTTTAAATTGTTAAATATCCGGTCACTAGGAACACACATAAGACAGGCGTTTAGTAGCTTAACATGGCTTGCATATTTTGACACCCCGGGCGTCAAAAGCGCTCAGAACTATATATTGATAGATAAACACTTACCAGATCCTGTTTGCGCGACCGCCTACCCTCGCAGTTTAATGGGCGGTTCAGCCAAAACACTGCTCCACCCACGAGCAGTCGACCTTGTATGTTCGCTCTCTAACTATCTCTTGTCTTACATCGTTTTGTCTAATGTAACCCTCTCGGCTAAGGTGGAGTCTCTAAACGTCGCCAACGCAATGCAACAAACAATCGCAGCGGGATTTTGCTTTAGATGTCATCATCCATGAGTACGCGCCGCTGGACCCACACGGACTCGTTTTCCACGCAGGCCATACAATGATGGTCGCGCGCTAATCCTCTCGGAGGAGTACGAGATCTGTGGATCTATCTACACAACTGTGGGCATCTTTCTTTAAATCGAATTCTTATATAGGCGCGAGTTTGTATGGGCAGAACAGATGGTAGGTGAATCCGGTTTTTGAGTATACCCAATAGATCAAAGGATTATTGAATTAGATGTTGTGTGTAGAGGCTAGCAAGGCATTTCCACGGTATATGGATTTAATTGTCGTCATGCCTCACTCGATATAAAGACAGCAGAGTAAATAAATATCCTCTCTTATCGTGACCCAACTGACCGGAAAACGTCCCAGGGAACAGCGTCTGGAGGAGGTGTGTGTTACCTGCAAAGACTGGAACTCCAAGCAGCTGGGTCAGAGCGGAGCCTCTCCGTCCCGTCCAGGCGGCGAGTCGCGACCGCACAAATAGGCTTGGTCTTTTCACGCCTCTTAAATATCTCTTGTGTAGTGTAAAATAGGAGCCTACCCGTGAGACAACTATATAGTCTAGGGAGCGCATATAGGGGATACACATTGGCTTTTTTCTGATATGTCAGCATGGTCACTCATAATATGTTACCAGGGTCGCTCTTTCACGCAATTCTATTAATATACACTCAGAGGGAGTGAGTTGTACATACAAATTATATCACGGAGTGCGCCTTTAGAGGAATCTTTAGTCTCTTCTACGTTCAATGACGACTGGTGTCCACTCCGGGGTAGGGTCTCTATCGATCGACCGGATGTTCTACATGATAGGGCGACCTGTTAAAACAGGGACTATACTCTCACACTCTTAGACATCTTTTTATTTTAATTTTTTTTATGCATGACACTGTACTAGCTTATTTGGTGCACATCACCGAGAAGAGACCATGAAACAAATTAGGTTACGGATACTACTAAATAATTATTTTCCACTTTTTTTATTACGCTTGTCTTAAGTCCTCAGTGGTTTTCTGTATACGGATTTATCTCTGTTTTGAACTGGGTAAGGGCGGCGAGGGCCTAACTGTTCATATCGCAACTAGTTATCTTTTTGAGCCAAGCTCGATGTCTCTCATGTTTATGTCTGTGATGTGCTATTACAGTAAATCCCAGTCCCTCTTATTAAGATTACTCTTGGTAAAAGATGTATGTTCTGTAGCTGACATTGGTGTAGCCTACTACATCTAGGACTATGCGCTCTCTCCAAGAGTTCCTGACTGTATGATGTGTGCACAATGCAGTGTAATGGAGTGCCATGCCACATCAAGGAGATTTAATGTCATCGAGGTAACAATTCACAAGTTTGGCGCTGTATAGTGCCTATGTTCGGGTTCTCAATCGAGTGCTAATACGTCTGTGGAGACACATCGTGACGCTCATTGACGAGTATACCTCGGAGTGAGTCACGTATAGCAAACGCAATACTCCTGGAAGTCACAGACGAGCAGAGAGAGATATAGAGACATCTATTAATAAATCTATTTGGTAAAGCTCCTGAGTTCACTTATTATATTGATCATAGAGAGGAGCGGTATGTAGAGAACTTCTGGCAGCTATAGCTAGAGACACCAAATAACATGTGTAACTTGAATTCGTGCTCTAATTCACCAGATCATGAGAAGAAGGCGGCGCCTGCAGTCGACCTGTAAATACAAAAAAGATTAGATGCAGAGTGAACATAAGAGGACACTCATAGAGTTAGTAAGATGAAAGACAGAAGTTTATTTCGTCACCTCGCTGACTTGTACACATATTGATGTGCATAATTGAGTTATGAAGCTCAAGGCAGAGCGCGGTGCTGCGTGAGCTTCCGGTCCTTTTTTGGTGTCAGAGGCGGGAGCGCGAGCCGCAGCGGCACGCAGGCCGCTGGACGTATTCTGACCAGAGGCTGTCAATTTACGGCGGTGAACCACTGGGTGAGTGAGCGAGCGATACGATGAGAAGCTCACACGAATCGCGTTTGGGCACTTAAAGTATGAGACCAAGAGAACCCGAAAGAATCATTTAGAATCGACTGCTATTGTCTCCAGCAATGTTGGATACTATGTCTTCTAGGATGGTGAATGCGCCTCTCCTATCGGCTCCAGGACAAAAAAAACGCAATCAAGGTAGTTTTTAATCCATATTTCATTAATCAAGGCAAAAGCCAAGACTGGAGTGAAAACACAGAAAGATACCGCGAGAGTAACATAATAATATAAAATCTCCACCGTATATGCGCTACTCAAAGCTCTGTTGTAATCAGGGGCCGGCAGAGACTGACTATTGCGGAGTACATCGCTTAAAAAATGAGGGACCCCTGCTACGGCACACACACTATACGAACCCTACTATTTAAAAGTATTCGCGGCCACAACCGAGTGTTTTAGACGCGGCGAGCTCGCTTCAGCTAAGCTCTTGTCGAGTGTTGTGTCTCTTTTCATTTCTAAGTTGATGTGTGGACATTAGAGAGCATCGAGGTAAGAAATCCGGTTCTCTGAGTCGCTTGTTGCTATGTTTTATTCACCTCAATTCACTAACGCATTATCTCGACGGTTGGACTATCAAGATTCTCAGGTAAGTCTTCACACTCTATATAAAATAAACGTCTCGCACTGTTTATATGTGGCACGACTGTATAATTAGACTCTTCCCTTATATATTTTAATTCCTAATTTACTGGTGTGTTGAAAAAGGGAATGCATCTGTTTTAAAATTGCCGTTTTTATAGAATATAGATTTATTACGAATACTCTATTTTTGTATAAAATAATAATGGAATGTTCAATATAGTGAGGGATATTACTCTTGGCTATATCACAATAAATATATATGTATTTTCCTTTCTCTATATTGTCGCTAGTTTGTTCTATGTTAAAACATATAAGGTTTGTATTATTTTTCCAGAGAGGGTGAAAACGCTATCTGGAGGGTGAATGCTACGTGGATAAGACTTACCTGCAGAATCTATGAGGAATGCCGTGCCGTCGAAAAGTTTATTAAAAAAAGCAGCGGCGTGAGTCCTTGTTATAATCCTTTTGAATCGATATGAAACTGCGTGCCCGTAAACCAGGCTTCCCGGTCCCCAGGGTGCTGATGCGCGCTGGAGGGTCCTTAGTGGCGTGAACCGCGTCTGTTTGTGAAGGCTGATCATCAGAGACGAGGAGTGAGAGAGTATTGTCGTGATCCACATGGCAGCGCTTGGGAAGAGGAAGCTCTAAGTGCTGGTGTCCTGAGAGTCCTCGACGCGATGGTTAGCTTCTCTCCAGGTAGAGGCACCAGAGCGGGGACCATACATGAGGGTCCAGGTGGACTGTTACTGCAATGTACATAACGGCTGTCAGCCGAGTAAAGAGCTAAGCACCATTCTACACTGCATCATTCTCGCCCAATAGCCAGACCCATATATCATAGAGTTGGTCACTAAGAGGAGGAACCAAGTTGTAAAAGATCTGTAACAGTCACGCCTGCATGATTAGAGATTCTGTGTAGGCCGGTTCTCATAGCGTCCTGGTGCGTCGTGGCCGCGGCCCGCCCATCTGACTCTCGCTCACGCAATAACGGGAGCTAAGTAACCAGTGCATATCTCTATAACAAAGCACTTCAAGCCTCGACGCTTGACTTATTGGCAGTTGATGGCTTTTAGAAATGTGTCAGTGTGGCCAAGAAGGCACATTGAGCTAATTTCACACGACACCTTACACCAAAAAAGAACTTTAGAAATTGTGCACCTTTAATAATAATTATAGTACTAAAATTTAATAATATAATTTGACTTCACTGTAAGAAGAAGATTAGATCGATGCGCGTATAAATGAACGAACGAGGTCAGATATTTTGTGGCATCGACATATGAACACAAAAGTCATATCGAACACAGCCCATTTTTGCATCGTTTCACCGTAATTGTATTGGCCACTTCAGTAGAGGTTCTCAACCCTGCTACAATACCGTAATCGATTAAAGACACGCACCTGCTACTCCCATGGTTGTGACTACCAGTTACCTTCTGCATCTAATGATCTTTTTTGTAATTAAAGTCAACAGGCTTTAATGTAAAGGGAAAATGACACATTTTGAGACATGAGAGAAAGTTTGTTCATATTAAAGTGATCCACTTAGTGGGGTGTTGTAGATATATAAGAACCCCAGCACAACCAAGACCTTCACATGCAACTGCAACTCTGACAACATTTGATTTTTGTACTTAAAACACATAGTTAATTGTTATATCTCTATTCTCCTTGAGTACCGCAAGCGAGACTTAAAATAATGCCTAAGGTGTAGGCATAGACCATGTGGCACTGCTGATCGTGCTTAGTATGGCGCTGAGCTATGACGCCCTGCACGTGTTGTCAAAACAGACGTTGTCTAGCAGTTTAGGCCAGGTCGTCAAGGTACATAAAGAGACACTAATATTATGAATAATGAGAATCCTGCAAACAGCACACATGAAGATGTTTCTAGACGAAGCCAGGTCCGGGCAGACCCAGCCCTCTGGGTGAGCACACACTGCTGCAGCATCAAAGCACACAGTGGGCGTCCGGTATTGAGAGAGCGCAACTGTGGCCATACAGAGGAATAAACTAAGACATGAGGAACCGTCTTTGTTGATTCGCTTTACGGAACATTTGGAGTAAGACTAAACGGGGCAAAGACGGCGCCCACAAATCTCGTATATGGCCACAAGTATGTTCACGACGTACATTCCTTTTCTAACTAACTAAAGCACAGAGCGTAAAGAGCTCATGATCTCAATTGGTTAAGATGTGCCATCAGTGAATACCTTTGCTGTCAAGCTCTGTCGCTTTTTCCCACTCTTGTCGACACAAGACAGTTTTAATATTTATTGCTTGAAGTAAGTGTCTCTGATATAACACTTAGGAATATATTTGTCCAGGAGCCACTGCTAGCAGTAACTCTACCTACAATGTTGTGGTTAACCTGAGCACCGTAATGTATAATAATTCAGGGTGTTAAAAGTCTGCAACCATAAAGAAAATACACGGGATCGACTTGTAACCCTTCAGTTGTAATAGTCATGACACATCTCAAAACACGTCCAATTAAAAATAAAACGTTGGAGACGTGAATCAAGTTTGTGTGTTCGACACTATGATTAGGTCAATTTGTTCCCTTTAGATCTGGACCAAGCACTGCTAGATAAGTAAAACTAGTGAGTGGAACTATGAACAAAAAGGTGACCAGAGACAAGAGGGAGCGATTATTGCAATCCATCACGGGTTGAATTACATTCACAGCCGCGCAAATATTGGCAGGAGCCACAGTCCAAAATGGATAGACGAACAAAGACTTTCGTCACAGGTGAGCTGATATATATAGTTTTTGTTTACGAGCACTCTGACCTGAGAATGGAGAGACTAATAGTACAACACTCAGAATGCACACAACACCAACACAACTAAGCTTAGAAAATTTGCAAAATATGATCTTCAAGTTATAATGGGGCTTAACAACTAGGACTTGGTGATGGAGCGAGGTGGGAACCTTAGTTCGACGGAATAAAGACGGACACGTGGGGTCAGTTCGGTATTCTCTCCGATAAGGCCACTAGGGCCAGTAGAACTCTCTTTTGCATGATTGAACGGCTGCACTTAAGATCTGGTTCAGCGGCTGGAGAGGGCATCACTACAGGTTGTTAAGGCCCATATAACTGAAGATCATATTTTGCAAATTTTAAGTTAGTTTGGTGTGATAGTCCTTGTCGTAAATGTTTATATCATAGTTTTACATCAGTTGCAATCTAAGAAGAAATTGACAAAACAATTGACACACAACTGATTCAGTTTCAAGAGAGCGTCAACTATTAACAAAAGTGTTACAAGTCATGTGTAATTTATGTAGATTTTGACACATATTTACATTACGGTTGCTAGGTTACAAATGTGGAATTACTGCTACGTTTGGACAAAATACATTTATAACCTTCATCAAAATAATTAAATTGGGTGAAAACAAGCAAAAGGTTTAGTACAATCTTAACAATAATCATGTTGACTATGTTTTATTGAAAAATGTAGTCTAACTTGTCAAACAGTGGGCGCGATCTTGCCCCGTTAGTCTTACTCAGTCTAAGCGGATGGTCTTAGTTATTCCTCTGTTGGCCACTAGTGCGCTCTCTCCAAGAGCTCCGCTGTGAGTGCAGCAGGTGTGGTGCTCACCAGATGTGTGGGGTACAATTTCAATTAGTGAACCATTGGCCTATGTGACACGTCTGTGACACGTGAGCATTGCAATAAGATCACAGGCAAAAGCAGCAGCTTTAGTTTGGAAAAAAAAAAACTCTATTAATAAAAATCAATTTGGTAAAAGTCTATTTAAATGACAAACTTTAACAACTTTGTCTAAAAATGTGTCTTTTCCTTTACATAAAGCCTGTTGACTTAATACAAAAAAGAATTAGATGCAGAGTGAACATGAGACAGTGTTTGATCTTGTACAGGTTGAGAACCTCTACTGATCAAATTACTGAAACTGTTGGAACTGTTTTGTTTTGATAATGGCATGCTGCTCAAATAAATTAATTAATTAATTCATTCAGTGTTAGTGTGAATGCAGCTCTCCCCACGACACAGATACATGCGATAAAGTCAGGAGAGCGCGGTGCTGCGTGAGCTCTGGTCCCTTTTGGGTCAGAGCGGGCCGCGGCCACGCGCACCAGGCCGCTGGACGTTTCTGACCACAGGCTGTTGATTTTACGGCGGTGACCACTGTGAGTGAGCACGAGGAAGCTACACGGAACCGTTTGGCACAGTCTGGACCAGAGCCCCGCTTTACCCGGACCACCGCGCGCATCCAGGCACCAGACGGATGGACACAACCCCACGCTCGTCTGTACAGGGGCCACAGACGCGGTCACGCACTAAGGACCCTCCGCGCGCATCACACCGGGACCGGGAGCCTGGTTACGGGCAGTTATCATATCATTCAAAAGGATTATAACAAGGACACGCCGCTGCTTTTTTTAATAAACTTTTCACGCACGGATCAAGATTCTCAGGTAAGTCTTATCACGAGCATCAGATCATTTTATTATAACTTTAGGTCAACAAAACAGAATATAGTTAAAGGAAAAACATAAACTTATTGAAGCCAAGTCTGACTAAAGTGAATTCATTTTATTTTACAAATATATTGCCTAATTCAATAACGGCATTTAACGTGCCTTTTTCAAACACAGTAACAGAATTATTATTGAATTAGGCAATAATAACTCAGTTATTATTGTGTGAAGACTTACCTGAGAATCTTGATCCGTGCGTGAAAAGTTTATTAAAAAAAGCAGCTGCGTGTCCTCGTTATAATCCTTTTGAATGAGACAACTGCCGGTAACCAGGCTCCCGGTCCCGGTGTGTTGCGTGCGGAGGGTCCTTAGTGCGTGACCGCGTCTGCGGCCCCTGAACAAACGAGCGCGGGGTTGTATATATCGGTCTGGTGTCTGGATGCGCGCGGTGGTCCAGGTAAAGCGGGGCTCTGGTCCAGACTGTGCCAAACGGTTCCGTGTAGCTTCCTCGTGCTCACTCACAGTGTTCACCGCCGTAAAATTGACAGCCTCTGGTCAGAAACGTCCAGCGGCCTGGTGCGTGCGGCTGCGGCCCGCTCTGACCCAAAAGGGACCGGAGCTCACGCAGCACCGCGCTCTCCTGACTTTATCTCATGTATCTGTGTCGTGGGGAGAGCTGCATTCACACTAACACTGTCTCATGTTCACTCTGCATCTAATTCTTTTTTGTATTAAGTCAGCAGGCTTTATGTAAAAGAAAAAACACATTTTTAGACAAAGTTGTTAAAGTTTGTCATTTGAATAGACTTTTACCAAATAGATTTTTATTAATAGAGTTTTTTTTTTCCAAACTGAAGCTGCTGCTACAGTAACTTTTGCCTGTGATCTTATTGCAATGCTCACGTGTCACAGACGTGTCACATAGGCCAATGGTTCACTAATTGAAATTGTACCCCACACATCTGGTGGGCACCACACCTGCTGCACTCACAGCGGAGCTCTTGGAGAGAGCGCACTAGTGGCCAACAGAGGAATAACTAAGACCATCCGCTTAGACTGAGTAAGACTAACGGGGCAAGATCGCGCCCTTAACCCTCAGGTAACCTCAGGACTAGGGGTTGCACGACTAGTGAATTTTAGTAGTCGACTAGTCGAGAGCGTTAGTCGCGTCGACTTCGACTAGTCGATGACGTCATTAACAAAAACAAAGATCCAAAGGCACGATGATTTTGCCTGGGTAATTGTTTGAAACGGCTTATTTATACTGACCATATTATCAGAAAACATTGGACATACCCCTGTAATAAAGCTGAACGTAGGCTCTTTGATTTTACATACAAGAAGAAAATAAAAGCTAAATAAGCCTATTTGTGCGTGCGCGCGGGGCGGAGGCTCTCGCTCTGACAGCGGCTTGGATTCAGTCTGCACACACACACTGAGCTGTGGGACGTTTGGTCAGTGCGTTTTGAACAGTGAAGGAAACACAAATCCACCTGAAGCCTGCTGGTTCACACACATCACTCATCACTCTTTACCTCTCGTCTCCTTCTCCCACAAACCGCGCTGTAAAACGTAAGACCAGTGTAGATCCACAGACTCGGATCCAGGGGGACGATGTGCGCTTGGAGACGGCTGGTCAGGGCGCGTTGGAGCGAACGGTTCGAGCGCTTTGAGCTGGGGTGCAGCGTGCATCAGGTGCCTGTGTGTTTGGCTGACGTAGAGGGAGCGAACGGTCTGAGCGCTTTGAGCCGGGGTGCAGCAGGCTCTAGGCGCCTGTGCGTTTGGCTAGACGGAGCGAACAGTCTGAGAGCTTTGAGCCGCGCGGCTATAAAACGCGCTCGGCTAGACAAAGCGTTTTGGGACGGACAGAGCGTGCGTTATTGGAGTGGAGCCACAGCGTGTCCGTGCGCTATGCAAGGCAGGGGTTGTCTACAGCGCGCTCCAGTGTGCCAAAGCGAAGGGACAAAGCATCCCGGGGCGGAAGAACAGCGCGGGGAGAGACGTAGAACGGGCCGGGGAAAAAGACGGACGAGTTGCTGACATTTATGTGTTAGAAGTGCAAGTTTAAAAGAGCTTTTTCTTAAGCCAACCTCTGATTTAATTATTCTTCGACTAGTCGACTACCTCTCAAAGTAGTCGCGGGGGACCTTTATAGTCGACTAGTCGACTAGTCGACTAGTCGGTGCAAGCCCTACTCAGGACCATTTATGGTCCTTTTGAGCTTTTTTTTTTTTTTTCAAACTTTTAGATCTCGGACAGTTTTTATGTCAGACCGGTGAAATTGTCCTCAGATTCATGAATCGAGTCAAATTTTAAAATGCCACCAAAATTTTTTTTCTGACACTTTCAGTTAAAGAGCTTGAACAAAAGGGTACGTTCGTCACCTCGGGGACCATTAATGGTCCCCATTTTTAAACGGCCATAAAATCTACATAGATTAATATTTTTTGTACTTTCAAAACTCAGATCTCTTCATGTACTTCTCCTCTGCTCATACATGTGTAACTTTTATATGTGAGATGTGTATTTTTTATTTTACAAGGCTTTTTGTCACAAAAGTACACTCCAAGTGACCTATAAAAAATTAAAAAATGGCTTATTTCCAAAATTAAAGTAGTGAAGTGGAAAACTTGAGCTATTTTTATTAGAGCCTAGTATATGTCAATAATTTATGGTGAAAAAATTTTTTGTGCATTTTTGTGTTTTGAATGGGAGAGGTTTTAGCCAAAAAGTTACGTTCGTCACCTCGGGGACCATTAATGGTCCCCATTTTTAAACAGCCATTAAATCCACATAGATTAATATTTTTTCGTACTTTCAAAACTCAGATCTCTTTGTCTACTTCTCCTCTGTTCATACATGTGTAACTTTCATATGTGAGATGTGTATTTTTTATTTTACAAGGCTTTTTGTCACAAAAGTACACTCCAAGTGACCTATAAAAAATTAAAATGGCATATTTCCAAAATTAAAATAGTGAAGTGGAAAACTTGAGCTATTTTTATTAGAGCCTAGTATATGTCAATAATTTATGGTGGACAAAATTTTGCTGCATTTTTGTGTTTTGAATGGGAGAGGTTCATGTACAAAAAAAAGCATATTCTCCATTGACTTCCATTATAAACGCATGTTTTGACTAAATTATAAGAAAAAGATTAATTTCCATCGAAAGTTGATCAAAAATGATTTGATTGTGTTGGTCTGAAGTTAACGACAGTGTGTGAGTCCAGCACAGACACTGTGACCCTGTGACTGCCCCCCTGTGGCACCTGTGGGGAACACAACTCTGCACACATAAACAGAGACAAAACAAGAGCAGCTCAAAGAAGCACATCTCTGCTCTGATCACAAAGTCTCACTGCTGGATCATGTTTGTGGACGTGTCACAGTGTAAACAAACACAATGAGCTGCTCTGGACATTCTCACAGCAGACTTATGTAGTTATACAATGAGTAGAAACAGTGGTATAGACAAGGTACTTAGTTGTTTTAGAGTTGCAGAAAAAGAGGATTTTCAGAACCGAGGATGAGGAGAAGGATTATGAACTGAAATAAAACTAAAACTACAGAAACACACCTGACAGGTGACAGGGCACAGCTGACACGGGACTAGACCACAAGTGAAAGGTCAAAGGTTAAACACTTCAGAGTTAACCTGTGTCACAGACACAAAGTAGTTTCACTCACTGCAGAGAAACTTTTCACAAACAAGCTGAGTCCTGTGGAGCCAATTAGGTGGAACAGAAGAAATATCCAAACTCTTCCACATCAGACAAGATGAACCATCTGTGACTGAAGCAGAAGGTCTTAGACAAGATGAACCGTCTGTGACTGAAGCAAGATCTTGGGTCAGACAAGATGGGGAGGTTGTCCATCTTGGAGAGTCGGGAATGGAAAGGGTAAGATTCTCCTCTTCACTATTTTCATAATTACTTTCATTCTATACTTTTATTTATCATCATGATTACTTTGCTTCTTCACAATGCTTCTCTTCATTACCATGCTCTTCTCTCTCCTTCTCTTCATCACCATACTCTTCTGTCTCCTGTTCATTGCCCTACTTCCCTTCCTTCTCTCTCTTTTTCCTCCTCTCTGTTTATTACATTGTTGAACTTCTAATCTTCCAAAGTCTTTTCCTTTACGTTCTCCTTTTCTCCTCTCTCCTCCTCCTACATAGACTCTAACCTATCTATTCCCTCCTCTGACACTTTCTCCACACTGCTGCTCTGATCTTCTGAGGTTTCTCCACATCTGGAGCTCTCTTCTCCTCTTCATCTTGGCTGCTGAATTCCTCTTGTCCGATCAGCTGCATAACAGCCTCCAAAGCCTGATCTTTAATAATAATAATAATGCATTGGATTTATACAGCGCTTTTCATGACACCCAAAGACGCTTCACATTCTGCATTATTCAGTCATTCCATACTGGGTGGTGGTAAGCTACTATTGTAGCCACAGTTGCCCTGGGGCAGACTGACAGAAGCTTTACCACAATGTCTACTTATTTTATTACACAGAATATCCACAGTGAGAATGTCCAGAGCAGCTCATTGTGTTTCTTTACACTGTGACACGTCCAAAAACATGATCCAGCAGTGAGACTTTGTGATCAGAGCAGAGATGTGCTTCTTTGAGCTGCTCTTGTTTTGTCTCTGTTTCTGTGTGCAGAGTTGTGTTCCCCACAGGTGCCACAGGGGGGCAGTCACAGGGTCACAGTGTCTGTGCTGGACTCACACACTGTCGTTAACTTCAGACCAACACAATCAAACCATTTTTGATCAACTATTGATTGAAATTAATCTTTTTCTACTAATTTAGTCAAAACATGCGTTTATAATGGAAGTCAATGGAGAATATGCTTTTTTTTGTACATGAACCTCTCCCATTCAAAACATAAAAATGCAGCAAAATTTTTTTCACCATAAATTATTCACATATACTAGGCTCTGATAAAAATAGCTCAAGTTTTCCACTTCACTATTTTAGTTTTGGAAATATGCCATTTAAATTTTTTTATAGGTCACTTGGAGTGTACTTTGTGACAAAAAGGCCTTGTAAAATAAAAAATATACATAGCACATGTAAAATTTACACATGTATGAACAGAGGAGAAGTAGATGAAGAGATCTGAGTTTTGAAAGTACAAAAAAATATTAATCTATGTGGATTTTATGGCTGTTTAAAAATGGGGACCATTAATGGTCCCCGACGTAACTTTTTGGCTAAAACCTCTCCCATTCAAAATACAAAAATGCACAAAAAATTTTTTCACCATAAATTTTTGACATATACTAGGCTCCAATAAAAATAGTTCAAATTTTTCACTTCACTGTTTTAATTTTGGAAATATGCAATTTTTAAATTTTTTATAGGTCACTTGGAGTGCACTTTTGTGAAGAAAAAGCCTTGTAAAATAAAAAATACACATCTCACATATAAAAGTTACACATGTATGAGCAGAGGAGAAGTAGATGAAGAGATCTGAGTTTTGAAAGTACGAAAAAATATTAATCTATGTGGATTTTATAGCCGTTTAAAAATGGGGACCATTAATGGTCCCCGAGGTGACGAACGTAACCTTTTTTTGCAGGTTACCAGAGGGTTAAACTTGTTCTTGATAACAACCATTCTACATTTATTCAGTGTGAGTTTTAGTAATTTGCTGTTCTTTGTCAGAATGTTCTTATTTGTATTATATAACATAAGCACATGACACTGACAGTTTTTAGTAATAAAATTATAAACAAACAAATAAATGCAAGACATTGAAAGTTAAAAGCCATACTGTAGAACAATCAGACAATATCCTAAGATCTCTATTGAATGAAATGTTGCATAGTGTACCTTGAAGTAATGGAATCCTGGTGCTAAGGTTTACAAAGTTAGGTTGACATTAAGACAGATTTCACAGCTAATAGGTTAATTTCTATAGGAATCTGCTTATAATCTAATGAAATATGAAAACTGTGTATTGCAACAGAGAGTGATTTTTGTAATGCCTTAGCATAGTTGTCAGCTTCACTTATATGTCTTGTGCTAAAAGTGCTTGCATTTTGTCTCAGATGGAGGAGATGGAATGCAGTGTGAAAGCTCTGACAGATGAGCTGCAGGACGTCAAGGCAGAACGCAACGTTTACCGAGACAAAGCCAAGAGACTCAACACGGAACTCAACCACGTTTTAGGCAACAATGAAGCACGTCTTATTGATGTAGATGCCCTCTGTATGGAGAACAGGTGATGAAACAAATACATATAGTACCATTGCTTTTTGACCAACTATTTAACCAAGTATTTTCATGTAAAAGCAGTGATTCACCAAGACAATGTCATAACTTGACTTTATTTGTTTCACCAGATATTTACAAGATCGTCTTAGCCAACTACAGGAGGAGGTTGGTTTGCTGAAATCAAACATCATGAAGTACAAGGTATGTGTGCACTATAATGAAATAATTAATACATTAAAGCAGCATAAATTATTATTCCTAGCCAAATGTCTACAGTATTTGGAACATTTTGGATACTAAATCTATAATGTATGTAAACAAAATGAATTTCTGAAAGGAAGTTATCAACTTTCATCAAACGTTATCAGCTTTATTTTTCACATATTATGTAAATAACTTTCATGAGCTTTTAGCCATGTTAAATGGTGTTGCCTCATTCATTTACAGAAAACTTGAATTGATTCATATTTGTGTAAATCATTTGTCCTTCAGCTTGACTGCTCAGAAAATAAGTTTTCGCCTATCTCCTTCTCTTTCTCTATATGTAATTGTGATTATGATAAAAAATAAGACATTGAGGCCCTCATTTATCAAACCAAGTGCTATATTGCAGGGAAAAAAAGAATGCATCTTATTTGTGAGTGTTTTGCACTCAGTTCACTATTGGAAAATGCACATAAATCTTTAACTTGAATAAATGTGTTCATAATGTATTTCTTTATTTTGTTGAACTTTCTTACAGACTGCTCTTGAGAGAAGAAAAAACAACACATATGGGAAAAGCAACAGTACTCCTCTCACTGGAGTCCTCTCTGCTAAACAAGGTAGACCCCAAAACTGACCTTCGAAATCTAACCAATATTCGATCATTTTTATTCTCCCTCTCCACCTCAACTATGTTTTCCAAAACACTCCTAATCACTGGACACCAGCTGAGTTCCTAATTGTATTCTGAGCGATGGATAGCACCACTGGCGGGGAAATGAGGCTGCCATCATAACTGACAGTTACAGGCAGCCGCAGCACAGTGGGCTCCAGAGTTAAAGTTAGAAGAGTCTGGCCTAGTCGACAGCTGTTTCTAACATCTCGGTCTTGCTCTCGTCAAGCTGTTATGTTGTCTCTTCTTATATCATCTTTTAAAAACTATTAAATATTATTAAACTTTTCCTCAACTTTACTTGGCAGGCTCTGTATTGAGAACTAGAATTAGAACTACTTTAAGCAGTTCAGATTTTCTCACATGTTAACACTCTTGGATGTGTCAAAAAACAGTATCGCGATTTCAAAGCAAATGACCGATTATGTCCAAAAACATGCAGTTAGTTATTTGGTTGGTATTGGTATTTTTTCTAATATTTTGTGTGTGTTCAGTCCAGGAGATGCTTCTGGAGGAGCAGGGCTGTAGTCTGCCCGCCACACCTCAGTCCATATCTGACCTCAAGTCCCTGGCCACTGCTCTGCTGGAGACCATTCACGAGAAAAACCTTGTCATCCAACACCAGCGGCACACTAACAGGTACTGGGCACATGTTAGCTATCCTCAGTCTAAACGTTAAAGTATGTTTGCTTTGTACAGCACCACCTCCAAAGCAAACACTGTCCTGACCTTGTCTCTGTTTACAGGATACTGGGAAACCGTGTGGCCGATTTGGAAAAGAAGTTAAAGACACTGGAAGTATCCGGTCTTTGGAGTCTTCCAGGTATGTTCATTAAGTTAGACAAAAACATCACCAAATGTTTAAAAGTTCTTTGTATAAATGTGTAACAAATTAACCTATTTCTAACTAACAGCTGACATTATTATCTTGATGATGTTTCTGCTCTCCTTGCTGGCTGGATCTCAGGCTTGACCTACCGCATATCTGTGGGAATTGGGAGTATGTATTCCTTCTGCCCCACTTAGCCCATCCATGCCCTCCGCTAAGTCATGCCAGGACAAATCTGGACAAATGCCCAGAAACTGTGCCATCTCATGCCCACCGTTTACAATGTGTCATATCCACCGACCACCCGCTTTGTGACGCTTTATGATAGCACTGCCCAATCCAGCTACCTAAAGTTCACTGACTTTTTTACAGTTCAACATTACTGCATTACAGCAAATTTGAACATGAATTTGTTCATTCTAATTATTATTTTATATGCTTTCATAATATACACTTATAGCATGTTAAACTAAAATTCTCCAAACTTTACATTTAAGAAAACAAAACAGATTAAAGCTTTAGTACTTAACTTTTTTAGATGGAATTTAGTAAACTTTGATGCAGTGCTCTGATTGGCTGCGCTTGATTGGTCACTTCTAGTTGGATTTTGCTGTCTGAAAAAACATGCTTTTAAGACTTAATTGCAGTAGATATTATCATGTGCTCAAGGATTAGTGAGAGCTAGGAACTAGTTGGACCTTCTTCAGTTTTTCCGGTGTGAAATTCAGGTACCTCATCTTTAACTAGTAGTAGACCACTGCAATTAAGTGAATATTCAGCCCTATTGTTCCAAAAACATTTATAGCATTCACATTTATGTCATACATTTTGAAGTTAGTCTAGACTTTCACCTGTAACAGATGCATAAACCAGTTTTCCCACTAGAGGGAGATGTTGTTCTGTGCAAAAGCCAATCTGAGGTGGAGGGGCTGTGGCTGGATGGAGGTGCCCTGTCATGAGACCGTCATTCTCACCGCTATAAAACTGACAAGCATCCATTACGGAAAATGATGGCCCACATTACAAACACATTTAGGGGAATGTGCTGTTATTAGGGAATTTGTAGGCAAGGGCCCAGAGTGGCTGACGACCACGCTGTCCAGCACAGTTAGGGAGACACCCATATAGAGAGAGATGAGACTGTCTGTATCCTTGATGTGATATGAAATTGGGCTGATGGATATTAAAGGCAAACAGGATAGGACGTGGGGCCTTGGCTGCCTATACCTGCAGTCTGCAGAAGTCTCGAGGTGACTGTGTCGTCTGTGAATGACAGACTGTTCAAAACAATATCACTGACAACAATGCAGTCAGGTACAAAGCCCAACCAGTCTGGCCCACTCTTAAGTCTGCTTGAGCTGAACACAAACTTCAGTGGAACTTGAGTGAAAGCAGGCCTTTACAGCCAGGCGATCATTAGCATTCAGAAGTTTTATACTATCCTTGTCAACACTTATAGGTTGTGTTCACCGTGTATTCATTTTTCTTGATTATGCCAGAGGAACTTAACTTAAGATCCACAAGTACTGAATGTGTTTGTTTTTTGGGATTTGTTTTGCCAATTTAACAACTTAATGGTAACACTTTTGTGACTACTACTACTACTACTACTACTACTGCTACTAATACTAATACTAATACTACTAATAATAGGAATAATAAGAATAAGAATATTTGAAAATAAATTGTTGTTTATGCTTCAGCCAGATTAAGGCGTAATAAATTTTACTAATTTAATCTTATGTTAAAAAAAATCTATTCTGTAGGATTAAATTCTACCACTTTCTGAGTTAGGGTTTGGAGATGATCCCCTTAAACATAAGCTTGAGAATGTAATGACACATTTTTCATAGTTATTTTGTCTTTGAGGTTATTTATACATAAAGCTTTTTTTTTTTTTTTCACAGAGTAAACACAGCCTATACATTCATTATAGTATGGTGTATGTTGCCATCACAATGTGGTCACAGCATTCACCAGTCTCGTGTGTGCCTAGCCATGCGTTTTCTCATTCATTTGTTTGTTTTTCTCTCACGCTTGACTTCCCATTCAAACAGGCTGCCTTTGACTGTTCCCATGTCTGTAGGAAGGCAAAGAATCATATGTGCATATGTTTTGAGCACATGTGTGTTTTTGTATGAATAGTTAGTGTGTTATTGAAGTCTGGTTTACGGCTTACAGACTCCTATGTCTAGCATATGGTGTCAGCCTGAGAGGCGTGCAGCCATCATTAATGAAGACAGATGACAGAGACGCAAAGCCACTTCCTGTGAACGCTGCAGTGCATACGTGTGTGTCTGTTTGTATTCTGTATGTGAGCTCACCACACATTATATCTGATGTGTCCTTGGATCAGCTCCACTCAATATGAACATGTGTTCACCCTTCAAAAGTTTTGCATCTCGTGATCAAAGTTATGTCTCTGCTTTCAGGAGCACAAGACAATATGGCGGTGAAAGAGCGTCTGCAACCAGAGCTCCATCCTACACGTGTCGCATCACAGCCAAGCAGGCTGCCACCCAAAGGTGAGTGTGTAATTGTGTGTAAGTACTAGCTTCTCCCTGCCATTGATAAGAGCACAAACAGCTAACGGCATAAACAACTGTAATTAGCTGCTGTGTGTGCTAAAAGTCGTCCCAACTATCTGGAGCATTTAGCCCAGGTCTCATTCCTTGCCGCCTGCACCGCTCTCTCCCTCTCATTGGTGCGAGCGGCCCAAATGCCATGGCATTTTGGAAATGTGAAGCAAATTCTCGCCCGCTGACATTCACAAACTTCTGCCTTGTTCTCTTTGAAGGAGGGAGGAGGAGAGGGATGAATGCCCATAAATATGGATGCCACTTTCAGTAATGTGCTCTTTCTCAGTGCAGTGCTGTGTGGGAGAAGGTGGCTGCGACTCTCACTGCAGTTTTTAACCTTTTCACCTGCATAAGCACAAATATGGGTCACTAATCCACAAAGTTACTACAGATGTTGGGGAAGAGGCAAAACTAAGCTTTTGCTGTCCCATGTCTGGCAAGTAATTGTAATTTTTGACTGTTGCTATGGAAGCACTTCAGTCACATAAGTAATTAAAATAACTTTTGCATTGACACAATTATTTAATGAATAATGTTAGAGGACACAAATTATGTTTGTTTATTAAATCTTTTTTTTGTTTATGTATGTTTCTCATTTTTATGATTCTCAAACTTAATTAGTAGTTTTCTTGTTTTTTCAAATGTATTTATTCAGCTGCTTTTTGTTCATTGAACTCCCGTGATATGGTTAAATAGTCCATTTTTTTTAAAATTGTGATTGTGTGTTTGCGTGAATCAGGTGATTAAAATGACCAGTGGTGTGGTTTTTCTCCTAGTGGTGCCAGACAGCAGAAGCACACATGAATCATCATGGGAGTGCCACAGCGCTGGCAGCGACCTTGGCACAGATGGTGTCAGCAGAGAAGACACACCTGCACTGCTCAGCGGCCTGGATCCTCTGATGGGGCTGCAGATGAATGGGATTGACAGGACAGAGGGAGACATGACCCTGACTGAAGAAGAGGCCCTAGTGGAGCTGGCTGAAGGGCGGAGTCCGGTGGAGGAGGCAGGCCATGAGGAAGAAGGAGCTGATGATACAGAACTGTGCTCCACTGTGGAGGAGGGGGAGGAGGCGGCTTTGGCCCTAGATGCCCCACCTTCTGAACCCGATCTTTCATGGCTCTCCATCAGGCCCTCAAGTGATCACTTTGTAGAACATCATAACAACGACTCTAACCAGGCCATTAACCAGGACATTAACCAGGACCTCGAGCATCAACACCAGGACCCCGTATCTCACCAGAACTCCGAGTCTCCTCTGGATTCTGCAGCTTGTACACAGAACTCAGAGCCAGTTGTAGAAAGGCCGAATGCAGACGTGTCAAACGCTGCCAACTGGGACATTCAGACTGACACCTGTCACACTGAAACCTGGCCTAATCTGACATCAATCAAAGACTTGTGAAGGTTATTTAAATCCTTGTGGGTGACATCTTTATTGATAACTGCATTCATCACTCGTAGTCACATTCCTAAAACGTGGCAGAACCACTCACTTTCAGCCAGCAGCTCTCTAGTCAATAAAAGAGAGAAAACACTTTTTACAGCCACCACTGACAGAGCCCGAGGTGCACTTTATCCACACAGGCTTGTTGCTCTGCGAGAACAGGCAATCTAGAAATCAATGGAGTTGCAAACTTGATGCCCTACAGAACGAATTTAGCTACAAAAATAACAAATACTGAAACCTGAACTCCTGCCCCAAATTCCCTGCTCTCTCTGCTGTCTGAAGGGAAAATCCCTCCTGTTTGCTCTACTCTTCCACAGGGACTTTTGTGCAATTTGTTTTCTAAATGGTAATAATTAACAGTGCATTTAATGTATGTTCTGAATGTGGGGTGTACAAGTATGTACCGTAAATGGGTAATTTAAAATATTTATTTGACTGAAGAAAAGTAATGCAAAGATACTAACTACATGTGCCTTATCAAGAGAAATCTTTTAAATTATAACTTGACTTTATCATTCTTTGTTGTCATATCTTTATTTTGATTACTCACTGGCGAGGAATAGAAAAATACTAAGAGAGTTAATGTGGAACCTTAAGGTTAAGGTTAAGGTTAAGGTACACTTTATTGTCCCCGTAGGGAAATTTGTCCTCTGCATTTGACCCATCCTTCAATGCCTCTGGTGCATATCCTCAGTGCATATCTTATCAATATGTGCACCGAAAAGTCTGCCACAATATCTGTATTTTGTGTACAGACATATTGACAATCATCTCCTACACAATCCAAAAGTCATACTCTCATTTCCCTCTATATTTTCTCCTCATGATGTGTTGAAAATCCGGTCTGAGGTCTAGTCTCGATGCAGGTGACAGCTGGCCTCTCCAAGCTCACAGAGTCAAAGCCACAATCTATAAAGTGATGATTCTGCTTTCTGCAGAAGGCTACTCACTATTTTTAATCTGACACAAAATAGAGCCATATTGGAGTGAAGGCCGGGTTGTGTGGCCAATGCCGTCCATGTGCAAGGCTGGCCGCAGTGCACTTTGATGGGTCTATTACAATAATGTTTGAATTTTATAGTAACGTATTAGAAGTTATCTCAAAGTATTTCTTCTTCATGACAACTTTGTTATAACTTTTTTACCTGACAGTGAAACTAGAAAAGCGATCTTTGTTAAATGCAAGTTTTTAAGTCTTCCTAAACCAAAAAGATCCATATTTAGGTACTTGGATAGGCCTACAGTCTTCAGGCCAAAAAGAGACTTAAAACAAGTCCAAATGATGTGCTGTGGCTCTTTATAAAACACTTATATACTGTATGTGACATTATTTATTTATATAGTCAACTTTTTTAGCTTAAAAAAGAAAAAAGGACAGTATTTTTATACCCAAGAATGCAACAAGTTACCTCTTTTATAAATTCACTACAATTTGTTTTTAGGCTGTTACTGGGAGTTTGGAAAATCAATCATGGGAGGTAGATAAGGCAAGCTAAATTCTTCAAAGCGTCTCATCAAACATCCAGGTAGGATCTTAAAAATGGAGCGAGGCCCATCCCAGACTTCTAAAGATCCATCAGACTGGCCCTCAGACTTGGAGCAGCGTTGCCTGTCTGGGTTTTATTGGCCAATATTTTGTCTTGTCACACAGCTAAAAGATTCAGGCTGCCTCTCCCGATGCCCTCGCAGCGCTAAAGAGGATTGCTGAGAGCTGATCATCACGGCCCCAGATAAAGTGCTACAGTACCAGCCACGGAAAGTCATCTCCAGCTCTTATCTGTGACAGCGACAACAGCCAACTAATAATTTCATTTGTGGAGCAAACTGATGGATCTACAAACACTCAGGTGAGTTTGGAAAAGTGATTTGTGTGCCTGCCAGTGTCAGGGGGCTTGTAAGGGCAAATGTGTACAGAAAAGAGTTCTATTTTTGTCAGAAAAGCAGCAGCAAATCATAGCCAAAAGAGTTTTCCTAATCCCTTTTAGTGTCTTTCTGTAATAGATTAAATTATGGGGCTTCAGCCTTTTTGTTTAAAATAAGCTAGGCCAACTTGTTTTGTTGTGTTTGCTTATGTTTTACATGCTATATTGTTGTAAACAAAAAAAATAATGTCAGAATAATGTTACAAAAATTACATGATGAACTGAGATCCAGCTACTGGCTACAAAGGAAATAATCAAATCAAGTTAGCCTGATATGCTAATACTGCAAATGCCCCAAAAAACAGTGTTTTTTGTGATTAAAAAGCAGAACTGTGTTTTCTGACTTTCAGAGGATAAAAAAAAAAAAGTATCACAGACGCAAATTCAGCTGTGTTTGTGCTGAAGATGCAATGTTAGAAGACGATTACAGTTTTGTAGAAGTCAGTTTTGCATAATGTGTGTTTTAAGTTAAGAATTACACTCTAACTTTAGTTCATTAAGACCAATTGATCAGTTGATATCCTTGACAAATGTTTTTTTTTCAGATGCAATATGAAAACCAAAATTTTAAAATGTATAAATTCTTTAGTCTTTCACGACAAAAAGTTGATAAGACTTAATAGAACATAAACACAAAAAATCCTCTCATTATGAATTTGTAGCAGTGCTTTAGCAGAAACCTTCATTGTGCTTATTTTGTATTTGTTTACATATTTTTTCTTTTCTTTGATAGCAAGAGAGTGAGACTTACTTACAGTACTTAACCTACTTTGTTCTGCTTTCCAGCCCTCTTCTGTTTTTTCCATCAGACTGTGGGCAGCGTGTGAGAGAGCAGGGGGGTCACAGCAGCGCTCAGAGAGTCTAAGTAAGTCTAAGAGTCTAAGTGTGACCAGATGAACGGGAGGCGGCTGGACTGGGTACCTTTGACACCCACACAACATTTCTAGCTCTTTTAATGCCTCCAGGAGCAGAGGTTGGACCAGGGCACATGGAGACAGCAGTTTCCAAGCTAACCGCTCAGTAAGGTTAATTACTACACCAACTGGATGCCTCTGCCTGTTATTGCCACTGCCTACTGATAGTGCAGCTCCATTATGGAAAGACAAAGAAGTGTGCTTTTTTAAATTGTAAATGAAATAACACATATTCAAACAATTATTTGTTTAGAGAGAAGCAAGTTTTATCATGCCTTTAAGACTTGTGCCAATCCCTACAGGCTTTGTCCCCGGGTGCTCCGATTTAGGAAGTGTAACTATTCGCTCTGATGATGAGGATAAAAAAAACAGTCCAAATGTGTCTGTCATTTGCATCCGCTGTGCCTCATGTGGAGCTAATAATTCAGATGTATTATAGTTATGTCATGCTTAAATTGTGCCACTTGTTTTATAAAACATTCAGTTGCTTTTAGTTGCATATGTCATTATGATAACTACACAAAGTTTAAGCAAGACATTATTGGTGAAAATCAATGTGGAATTCACATAAAAATGGTTTTAATCTTGTCATGTTGCCATATAAAACAACATTTTTAGTCTGTAATGGGACTATTCTAGGTCTAAGCAGGTAAACAATGTGATTAAGAAGAAGAAAGAAATTTCGGATCAGGTTGACTCTAAATGAAGTAAATATTAAAACCTGAGTGAGAATTTTCAATATGACCAGAAAGGCACACAAGAAACTTTGCAACAGTACAAGACAGTGTACTAAAATTGTTCATAGTATATGTTTATTACTAGATTTTTCTATTTTACAATTTTCTGGCAACTTTTATTATAACAGGGCAGCTTTCAGTGGTTTCAAATCATGGTCAACATTTTGAGGACTACTTTTAAGACCAAATACTTTTAACTGGCTTCTTGCAAATGTTTTCATCAAATCTACAAATAGCTTAAAATAGGAGGAAGAGGACATAGAAATTCAGCAGATATTTGAAGTCGGAAAGAATTTAGCCAGGTTTTAGCTGATCAAAATAAATCAGAACTTCTGGAGCTCTGATATCTTTTGTGAGGCTTGTAACAATAATACAGTTAGTCATAAAGCAAAAGTTATGTTTCTCAATACAACGAAAGCAGGTATAGTTAAAATGTTAAGATTGATTGTTAGTTTGTCGATAACTTATCATGGTCTACCAGTATCAAGAACAATTTTATTACAAATTGAAAGTTGTCATGTTATTTCTATTCCTATTGATATTTATATGTTTTCAAAGAAGCATTCTCTTATCATCGCTGACCTGTCACACTGGACCCTGTATTTTCCACAACATAGACATGCTCCCTGTGTCCCGCTGTGAGGGGGGTCAGGAAAGGCACCAAATGTCGGGTAGCAAGAGCTTGTGGGTGGACGATAAGCAGAAAGGCCAAAGCAGGGGTCATCGCGCAGCCACCGCGGCCCAGCATAAGATCTCTATTAAGATACGAGATGGAGGGCAGAGTGATAAGAGTGGACAGGACCTACAGTGTGAGGTGTTGGCATCAGCAGTAAAACACTGATTTGTCCTCTTTATGACTCTATATTACCTTGAAATGTGGAAGTTTAGGTTTGGCCCATAGTGATGCATGTAATACAGTTTATGTGCACAGGTAGGTCAGGGTTTCATTGTTCAGATAGATTTTTGAAATATATAGAAAAACAATGGTCATCTATTAATTTTGTTTCACGAGGAGACAAATCCAAGCACACCTGGAAATGTCCCTGTCTGATGTGGCAAACTCTGAAATTGGTCTGGACAGGAAAGAACAGCACGATGTAGAGTTTTGTGCTACAAATTGTGTATGTTTTTCATTTGGAGGGTGCACCATCTGCTTATTTTCAGTGTTTTTTCTCTGGAGAGCTATTTTGTTAAATAAAACTGGCAGTGACCTACCACTTTTAGCAATCACAAAAGATTGGCCTTAAATAGAGAACAGTTAGATGTCTATTTGAAACAGTAACCATTATCGGCTTCGGTGGCAGAGCGGATTGCGCTCTGGCTTCACAGCAAGAAGAACGCAGGTTTGACTCCCGCACGGCCCATACCTTTCTGTGTGGAGTTTGCATGTTCCTCCCCAGGTCTGGGTGGTTTCCTCCGGGCACTCCGGTTTCCCCATCAGCCAATAACATGCAGGTTAGGGTTACCATCACTGAGTGGGGAGGGAGGGCTGCTGTGTGAAGCACTTTGGAAGATATCGGTCTGTGTAAATGTGCTAAATAAATAAATCATTTATTCAGTCATCCATTTAGGCGTCTAAATTCATGTAATGTAATGTCATGTAATAAACAAAACTTGAGTAATAAAGTGTAATATTTATGATCAAAAGCTACTAAGCAGGTGGTGGGGAGATACTGGCAGCTTATGAGCTACACGTTGAAGATAATCTGCAGTACAGCATTAAACTTCTCTCTATTAAGAAAAACTGCAGTGTTTTTTTTTTTTAATTATTAAAAACTGAACTGCATTTCAGTTTATGGTAATGTCATAGTGTGTAACTCTTGTGGTGGGAGTCTGCTATCTTTTTGTCTCTCTGATATACCATTTAATTTACAATGTACTGTATCTGACTGATTCTGGCCAAATCAGAAAGATGCTATTTATTTTATGTTCTTCATGTGCATAATTGATTCTAATATTTTGAACCGAAAATACCCTTTTAAAGTTTAGTGAAACATTTGCATATTTCCCCCAAACTCACTAACAACCTTCATACTGAGCACATTTAATTCTCCGCTGTCCAATTTTATAAAATGCCTTACCCTTATAAAATTTCACTGGCAGCCCAGAGACTTGTTAAAACTTCTTGTTAATGCATTATTAGCACATTATGCAAGTCCACACGCTGCACTGTGGGCTGTGTATGGTGAGTATTAATAGGCTGTGATGAAGCAGAATTCCACCAGGGAACGCAAAGACTCCTAATAGTTTTAATCACACAGACAATAATCAAGATAAATAATAAAATGAATTCTCATATATTGGTCTTGTTTAGGACCTCACTGTTACTTTACGTTGAAAGCAAAGTCACAGCTGCCACAGGGCTGAGTGACCAGATGTGGCTGCTAGATTCACCACTCCACAGAAAACGTTAGCATTATTAACCAGGATGTTCACAGTAGTTAAAATGACTCATTTCTGTTTACTTGAAATTACCTAATGACCTATGATGCTCTGCTCACAAAAAAGTAACCCTCATTTTTTATTATTTTAGTATTTTTCAATACTATGATGAGAAACAATACATGCATTTTTTACTGTTCACACTAAGACAAACAGGAAGTCGGCCATTTTGGACTGAATCGCCGCTGCTACTTTGACCCATTTTTATTTATTTTACAAACTAGTTATTTGTTTTTGAGCATAGTATGTCTATAAAATACTTACTTTTTAAAAATATATATGTTCATTTGTTAGTTATAGGTTGGTACATATAGTTTTTTTTTTTAAACTATTATTAAAAAAACTATAATTAAAAAAAATAACAAAGTAAAACAAAAACGACTACAACAACAAATAGTAAAGAAGTTGTCGCAGACAAAAAAAAACACATACAAAATAATAAAATAATAATAAAAAAAATAATAAAAATAAACAAATAAATGTAAGGATAGAGATGGGGAGGAATGGGTGAAGGTTGACAGGAATTTAATATAAGTAAAATACAGAGGTGAAAAGTAGAAGTCAAGGGCAATAAAGATACAAGGAACGTAGGGGAAAAAATCTAAAGAGAGAGGAAAAAAGAAAGAAAAGGAAACAAAAAAAAATTAAGAAGAGAAAATATTTTTAAAAAATGAAGTACTTACATTAAATCAATTCAACCACCGTAACATACATAAAACATTTGGATTGAAGAATACATCTTTTTGAGTTGTACAAAAATCATTTTTACTATTCATTACTACTTAAATCTTTGCAAAATAGCAACCAAAAAAGTTTTGTTTTGATGGCATGTGTTTGGTTTACAGTATATCCTCGTGTCATCACCTGATTGTCTCTGTGGAAATAATTCAATGGGCATAGCCTACTGTAGATCAGAGGTCTCCAACCTTTGCAAACTGGTGGTGAGCTACTACTTTTAGCGAGAACAAGAAATTAGCGTTAAATGTGGCACAGTTAGATGCCATTAACTATGAAGAAATAGACACAATTTGACATGTAAAGTAAAAATAAGCATGTAATGAATACAATTTGAGCAAAAAAGCAGAATATGTATACTTCAAATGCAATGGCAAAGCAAAAACAAACAAACAAACAAAAAAACAACAACAGCTGACCATTAGGCTAATCCTTGTGGTTTGGGGTTAGAGTGACCACTAACACCTGCTTTTGAAGCCATTATGAAATATTTACCTCCTCTAAACTGGGCATTGGCATTTCGTCCTCGTGATTGGCTGACATTTAAAAGACTAGTAAGATTTGAATCATCTGTAAAGGGCAGTCATCTGAAGTACAGGCTTAATAGAGTGGACGCTTCTCTGCGCTAAGACCCTTTTGTAACTCGTGTGCCTCAAAAGATAGGATCACAGAAGATGTAGCACTTTTATTTTGGTTTTCTTGTTTCTAATTCCAGAGAGGAACTAGTCATTTTGTACTGATAATCTAAAAAAAGGACTACAGTGCAAAACTAAGCCGTATCTTTGTGTCATATGCAAACTAACTTAGCCTCAATTCAATTTAATTATGGAACTTGAAGAATTGCCTGTTTTAGTCAAGTGAATTTACACAATCACGCCACAGAAATATTAACGAAGATTAGCTTGTATGATTTTATCCAATTAGCCTTTGTAAGTACAGGTTAAAAAGTAAATGTACCTCATCAGTACTCTGTGCAGCTCGCTCTCATTTTGGGCCACTGAACTGCTCCGTGAGGCTGCAGCAGCATGTCTAGGTGCTGGCAGGCGGGGAGCTTTATAGTCATAGTGTGCCAGACATAAATCCCATAAAGCAGATGGATAATGACTAGTTGTTTGACGGTGTGGAAGCGAAGGTTGTTGTTTGTAGACTGTTAAATTGGGAGATTGGGAATGATCATCCGCCCACGCCCCTCTTTCTCTCCCTCTCTATCTATCCCCTTCATCCTTATCCTCTACCAAATTTGAAAGTTTAATTTGCCTTGATTAAGAGCAATTATGATGTCTCGCAGAGCGTAAAGCGCAAATGCTCGAGACGCTGGCCTCTGAAAATGTTTGTGAGATTGAAAATGGGAGATGCGCTTCCCGTCAGAATCCTAATGTGCTCTATCTAATGCACCCAAGGGAGAACAATGTGTACTCACCAAAAGGGACAAGGACTGGCGCTGCCCTGTGTAGGTCAGTGGAATATGCTGCCAACTTTCACTCCGCAGATCAGACACTACCTCGGGTCTGGCTTCATATTCAAAAATAACAGCCTTATGAGATGTGTTTTGTCCATTTGGGGCATAGTCAGTGGCTAGTAATAGTATAGTAATCAAGACCGCACTAATCAAGACCAAGACCACTGAGGGCAGAGACCGAGACAAGACAGAGACTAAGACCGAGACCAAATGAAGACCATCTTTGTTATTTTATCCAATTCTCAGTGTCTATGTGATCTTTTTGTTCAGTGCCAAACTGTGCCTGGGACAGGTCACAACGCTAGAACAACGAACTCCTGATGCAAGTTTAGCAGAGCATGGTGTTAATGAAAATGGCCTCGGTGTCCAAGACCGAGTGCAAAACAAGACTCAGCACCCTCGAGATTAAGACAAGACTGAGTCTAAATGTGCTCAAGTCCAAGATGAGGCTATGACCTGAGCAGTCTTGAGACCAATATTAAGACCAAGACAGGTCTTATTGTACTACCACTGAAGCTTCACCAAAAAAGTAGTAGCTTTGGTTATGGGGCAGACACACGAGGCTTTATGCAGACCAGCATAGGCCAGCTCACTGGTGACACTAATTTCTGTCCAATTAAAGCTCTATGGGTTTATTCCTAGTTGCTGTGTGTTTTCCATCGAGTTATTTAATGATGAGAGAGAGTATTGGTTCTATTGAAGTGGCAATTGTGGCAATTGTGGCGGTCATCTTCTGAGTGGAGAGGCAGCAAATATCAAATTAAACAAATTTAAACTGGACTTTGTTGCTGTATGTTACCATGGCTATGCTCTCTCTAGTCAAAGGTGGTGTTTTCCAAAGATTACGCTACTCCTTTCTTACTGGCGTGGCAGTAATGTCCAGGGCTTAGTAGTTATACACATTAAAAAGGCTAGATATTGAGCATACAACTAATTTCGGAAAAATATGTTCTTTCTCATGCTTGCATTGTTTCCTGGCGCGTGATGCTGTATATCTACTGCTTGGACTTGCATTTTTGTATTATTTTGTGATGTTTCAGTAACATAAATAATTCACCCTCGCTGGGTGAAGGAAGGTTTCGCAGTTCTTTCCTTCCTGCACATGTCAGATTGTGTGTCATCATCGCCACTTTAACTTATATTTCTTCACTGATCATTTTTTCTGCCCAGACTTAATTAGATAAAGTGTGCCTCAGTGCTGAAGCTAATGATAATCAATAAATATATATTGAAAAAAGAAAACAGTGATGAACAAATGCATATGCCTGACGACTTTGGCCCAAACAACTGCACTGACAAGTAATCTTTCTTTGTTTTTATGCGGACATTTTTCACACACTTTGAAATGCACCAAAACAAATGCTAAAATTGATAGATTTAATATGTGCTTCTTGGAGTTCAGAAATTTCAGAGCAAGGTAGAAAAATATTGTGAAAATATAAAAAATGAGTAGCATGACCCAAATTTGGCCCTGCCCACAAATCTCTGAAATTAAGTCATTTATTATATTTCCCCCTCCTGCAAATGTTGTCCAGTGATGTGTAATGGAGGGCATGCCCAGAATGATGAATTCAGTCACAGCTGGTTGGACGACAGAAAGAGAGAGAGAGGAAAAGAGAGAGAGAGAGAGAGAGAGGGAAAGAGAGAGAGAGAGAGAGAGAAAGAGAGAGAAGGAAAGAGAGGGTGGGAGATAAAGCGAGAGGGTGGGAAAGAGACAGACAGAAATGTTTCTATATCCTCATGATTTGACAGGAGAGCCCAAAGTCCCCGACTAACTCACCGTGCTGACACAGGTCGTTCACAGACCCTGAAGATCTGAAAATTCTAATTTGTTTGAAATTTCACCATTTAATCATAATTTAGTTAAAACTATAATCAGTGTAAACAACCTAAAATGAGTACATTTGCATTAGACTTTAAACTTTTTTTGGGGTATAATTTTAAAATAAAGCTGCATTGTGAGTATGAGTAAAATCTGTTTTGTTTAAAGGTGCTGTACCTGTTTGTACTGATTTAAAGATGCACTGTGCAACTTTTTGGACAAAAATAAACTTGAACAAAAGCATGTTTTTGCTATTTAGACGTCTTTGTTACACTAAATAAATAATACAAATCAGTGTTTTTACTTTGAGCTAGCTTGCCTGGTCACAAAATTATTATTATTATTTAGCCTGGAGCAAGCCCGCTGGTGTTTGCTTCCATAGAAAAGCAGTTCCTTTAGTTGATTTTTTTTTTTTCATATTATTACTGAATTGCGTAGATGACAATTCACCTCCAGAAAGTTAAACAGTGCACCTTTAAATAAACATTACTACGTAATTTCAAACTCTTTACAGCAGTGCTTTGCTCACTTACCTGTGGCCATACCAGCATGCCAAAGCCTGATCCCGTCAGATCTCAGAAGCTAAGCAGGGTTGGGCCTGGGCACTGCGGAAGAACCTCAGGTGCCACAGTGGGGCGAACAGAGGAGAAACTCGTTGTTTGTGTCCTTAGGCAAGACACTTCACCCACATTGCCTAGTATGGTTCTGGTGTGAGTGTGAATGGTTGGTGGTGGTCAGAAGGGCTGATGGCGCAAAATGGCAGCCTCGCTTCTGACAGTCTTCCCCAGGGCAACTGTGGCTACAATAGTAGCTTACCACTACCCAGTGTGGGATGAATGAATAATGCAGAATGTGAAGTGTCTTTGGGTGTCATGAAAAGCGCTGTATGAATCCAATGCATTATTATTATTATTATTATTATTATTATTATTATTATTATTATTATTATTATTATTATTATTATTATTATTATTTTATTATTATTATTATTATTATTATTATTATTATTATTATTATTACCTAGTGCAATTGATTCTCCAAATTGAGTTTACCCCTTCCTAACATACTGTAAGTTGAATCAAGTCTGTATATTGACAGAAATGAGTCAATTGCTACTAACAATATTAGACTCACTTCTAGATCTAGCTATTATTAGATGTAGACAGGACACTGCCAACATTTCACTCAAATAGATTAATTTGTGCTGAGGCAAAACTAATATTAGGTTATTTAAAAATATTAATAAAAAAAGATATGTGTCTTCAATTGTTGTGGATTTGCTTTTTATGTATATTTATAGAAGCCATTTAAAGCCTACGTAGGCAATTTTTAAAAAAACTAAAATGCTGAACGAAAGTTTCAAACAAAAAATAATGACGGAATAAACTAAGTGTACATATAGGCTAACCCTATGTACTTTTTAAACACTGTCAGCTGTTTTCATAGACATTTAAAGGTGGGGAAGCTGATTTTCACACTGCAAACACAATTTAAGTTTTAAATCTGACCACTTTCTCTCATAAATTCTTCAATACATGGTTTATATCAACATCTATTCATTTTGGTTCCAATTATGGTCAAAAAATGTCTTTTTACAAACAACAAAGTGAAACTGGAGAGGACTACTCAACCACAGCCAATCAGAGCGCTGGTTTTGGATGTTGCTACATTTATCATCATTTTTAGTGGAAAACACAAAGCTCACTAATTTACAACTAAAAAAGTTTGTTACTTTAATCGATTTGATGATAATGTCCTACAGTATAGACTCTAATTTTCCTCAGATCCCTTCAAAAACAGGCATTCTTATACTGCATGTTCAGGCTCACCTCACCATAGATCTGACTTGTCTAAGCTGCTCTCATATCCCAATAGCACTCTGTAGGAATAACCATGCACATAACAGTAAATAACAGCTCACGAATAAGTAAGTGTCCTGGGCCGCTTTCTCTCGTCAGTCTGGAAAAGCCTTGTTTTGCAGTGATTATTTGTCACTCATTGGCTGCCGGTCTGTTGTCAGTAAACCGCCGTCAGTTCTCATTTGCTAAAGCAGGATCAATATTCAGCTTGTTACGAAAGCAATGAAGTCGCAGACGTTTGAAGTACTCTCCTTTGAGGGCTTGTAATTGATTTTAGATTTACTCGTATCCCTGGCCGCTCAAGAAGACAGAAACAATAGACATTTTGAATATCTATAGTAATTTGATTGCTGTGCTGTGTAATTATGTGTTGATTCTGTTTTTTTATGAAGTGTTCCTACAGAGTTCTTCATCATCCCATCCTAATTAGGTTAAAAAGTTAATGTGGTAGGTCTGCCTGTTCAAAGAGGACCCTCCAGCGCATCTTAACCTCTTCATTCTCCCACCAACTTTGATGTCGACTAATGATCGCGAGGCTGATCCATCGCCGCTCTTTTTATCTGACGGTTTCATTTAGAAGCTAGTTTTTCTCTTAGATATTTAACTCGCACAAATTAATAGTAATGAACCACCGAAACAAGAAAAGTTATCGCAGCTGTTGAGGAAAGATAAGTGGTAAAGCTTTGCCTACAGCGGCTAACTGGTCAGTCTGACAAATCTGTCAAACTGGCCACGTCCGGGAAGATTCTATAAGAGAGACGTCACCTCTGACGAAGGTGGAAGCCCTGCCGCCGAAACTGTCAGATAAATGAACACCTAGCTTATTACGACTGTTTTATTACAAGAAAAGTTAAACTAAGAAGAAGACAGAATGATTTTTCCAAATAAAATATCACATTTTTACTTGTCGATTAAAGTTAAGATTCCCTCTATTTTCTTTGTAGAGAAATGTATCTGCATTTGACCCATCCAGTGCCTCTTGGGCATCTCTTCAGGAGCAGTGAGTGCCACAGTGCAGTGCTCGAGAGATCTTCAAATGTTCTTGCTTGGCTTGGTCAAGACTTTGGTAGAGGGGGGTGGTAATCCCCAATGTGCATATTTTGGTTAGTGGGGGAAGTTGAAGTGCCCTAAGGAAAAATCTGTGGATTTCTCAATTCAAAACATGAACTACCGATAAAAAAAAATATTTTATTACATTGTCCTTTATTTTTGCTGTCTTAAAAACTTAAACAGATAGAACTTTTTAATTTGAAACAGTTTTTAGAAATCACATGTTTCACAACCTTATTGCATTCTGAATTTCATAATCATTCATTACAATGAAGAGCTTTTCACAACTTTCAGAAGCCAGCATGCATTGATCTGTGTTGGTATGCTAACAGAAGCTAGTGCTATGCTGAAAACAATAATAAGTGCAAATCCTGGATAATATGGAACAATTGTGTTTAGTTTTCTCCTAAATAGATTCTTTGACAATGTATCTGTGCTGGTGGAAAACTAACTTGAAGTAATTTTCTTCGTGATCATGATTGTGAAAATAGTTCCTTCTCAGAATAACCGTAACTTTAGCATTTGACACGATGACATCCCTAAATGGTAACAGGCCCTAGCACAGTAGCCTGTTCTTGGGCCTCCTCAGATCCTCTGTCTGTCTGCCAGCCCAGCGGCTCCAGCGTTCAGCTCCACTAAACTGATCTGCCATGATTTGCTGCTGGTTATGCATCAGCGCTGCGGTCTCATCTCACATTCCCCTCCACAATACTGCACACTGGAATAATGAACCCTGCTTTGCCTCCCTGCCACTGTAGATGTGTATATGCCAGTGTATGCGTACGCCGCTGTGTTTTCCATGATTGCTGCGTTTGACAATAGAGCCACAGGGAGCTCGGGGAAAGCACGACGCGGCCCAGGTTTAATTTCCTCTGTCAGATGGAGCGATAGTTAGAACAAATGTACGGTAACAGGGAAGCACCGTTTTCAGTGCTTGTTTTGTTTACCATATGTTCTGCTTTTTGCGTGTACAAGCAACTTTCAGCATCCAAAATCAACTACTTTAGAGAATAGCTTGTTTGTGAACGTGTGAGAACTAGATTAGGGCGATTTATATATACAGTATATATGTTTTTTCATATATAAAAGAGATGATAAAGTATTTGGCAATACACAGAATTCGATGCTAGACCACTGTTTCTCAAAATGTGGTACTTTTTTCAGCTGGCATGTGGACACATTCTCGGTTCTTGTATTTTCTTATTTTGGAGCACATTTGTATTCATACTTGAACTCGTGTAGCCTTCATAGTCCTGGAATAACTAAACAAAATACTTAAAAGTATATTTGTACCTGTTTGAGAATAAGAATGTTTTTCTTCAGTCATTAGCAACTTTCAACGCCTGCAGAGTCTCCACAGTCATTTACAATTTATCTTTAAGTGTTAGTTGCAATATATACAGTATATTGACATAAATATATAATAAGCCTCTATGTATCATGAACAATATGATATAGTCCAGCAACTGTAGTGAAACCAAGTATAGATATCTCTTGTATTTCTGAAAGATTTCAACAAACATTTTTTTTTTTTTTTTTTTTTTTTATCAAGAGCTTTTTAAGATTATTTACTGTACACCAGCTGTACTGTTTGGACCATATGCTACACTATAGAACATCTATGACTTCATATTGAGGTTGAATTCAGTCAGAAGAAATAGGACCAGTTAAGTGCATGTGGTTGGTCAGAAATGCTAATCATGTCATATACTTAATTTGATCATTTGCTGTTAATTGTATTTTCCTATTTTTTAGAGGTTTCAGATTGGAAAAGCAGCTGATATCCTGAAGATTCCTAGTTTTCACAGCAACAAAAACAACAACAGTGATGGAGCCTCTCACTCTGTAAACAAGTCTGTGCCTTCAAAAGAAAGAAAGGTAAAGTCACTGGCTTCTAACCCTGCATGCACTTTGACAAGGCAAGTGGAGTTCAATAGGCTTTGAGTGTAAGGAGCACTGGAGGAGTAAATGTTAAAGGTGGGGCGGCTGATTTTCACACCAAAAAACCTGAAGCAAGGAGAAACTAGTTTCTAAATTTCACAAATGCTTCAGCACTTGATAAAACCCATGCACATTAGTTTTTGCAGAAAATGAGAAGGGAGGTGACCACTCAAGAACAGCCAATCAGAGGGCTGCATTTGGCTCTCAAAGAGAAAACTGTACACAGTGATTTGATTTGGTCACATTCTATTAGTGCTTATCCAATAATACTTTTTGGTAGAAAAGACAAAGTTTGTTAATTTACAACGAAAAAAGTCAAGTATCACACCCTTAATCTAACACATTTCTTGACTTTTTACCACAATAGTTATTTATTTACATATATTTTAAACTGAGAAACATTAGACCATTAAATCATTATAAATTTAGTATTTCTAAGTTTAACTTAGCAATACTTGGCTATTTACTTTCAATTTGTCTTTTGTAAGCCACCAATTGGTCATTTGGGCAGAAGTTCCCAATGTTGGTGGCTAAACTTTTTTTTTTTTTTTTTTTATCAGATTTGAGTTTGCTTCTTGAAAATATTGTTGTGATATTGGACTGGTTTCACTAGGTTACTGTCTTGATACATACTTTGTAAAATGAGCCTTTTGCTTCATTCATTTTAAATTTATTTAATTTTATTTTTTTATCTTGTTTAAAGGATCATCTCGCTCTGAGCCTCAGAAATAGCTTTTTTTTATTTATTGCAGATAATTACATCATAGATCCTCCTACACAGTTTTTAATTTGACAGCAGAAATTTTCAAATAGCCATCAAATTGCATTCATTACCACTGTATGCTACATTTGATCCTGCCACTGGCGTTGCTTAAATGGCTACTTTAAAATTATGTTTCTACAAAACAGCTTGCGAACTTGTTTGGTATGACGTCTGTGTAAATACCAACACAGGTAAAGTTGTTCTAAATAATAATTTCAGCATCTAAACTGGAAGCAAACACCTACTTAAAATACCTGAATAAGTGTCATATTTGGTTTCAACAGTCACTCGTTTCCTTTGGTTGTGATATTGGTTTTGCATAACCATTTTCACTCAAGCATTCCACTCTTTCCCTTTTTTTGCCTTAGCTTTGCGCAGAACTGACTCACCCAACATATGCCGCCTTTGTCAGCATGCGATTCCCTGCTCTAAATTATAATGGGGGTATTACTCACGGCCTCCAAGCCCAAGAAACTACGGCATTCTGGGTCGTTTTTATCTCTGCAGCACATTTGCACATGGGTCTCACCACCGATGCTGCTGCTACTGCTGCTAAAAATGTGTATTCAAGATTTATACATCACATGATTTTAGTGGTCTAAGGAGGAATCAGTTTGATGCTTTGAATATTTTTATCATCGAATACATGCATAGACCTACAGTTGTTTACATGACTTTTCTTGGCTTTTTTTTTTACAAGATCATGAGCTAGGTGCTAATTTATTCCACATTAGCTCTGTACTCAACTGAAAACAGCGGTGGAGGTAGTTTGATTGTAGCAGGAGGCCGTTCTTACCTCACTTAAATCAATTTAAAATTGATGTATAGGTGCCTGAATAATAAGACCCCAGGTGTCATAGTCCCACTCAGAGCTGTGGGCTCCATCACACTAGGGTCTTCAAATGGAAATGTGAAAGTCCCCCTGAGAAAATCCTCTTTTGGACAGTCTGCATTCTCTGTCCAGGGCGCTAAACTGTGGAACTCTCTTGGCCCTGAGCTAAAACTGAACTTGGACTGGGATAGTTTTAAACAAGAACTTAAGCGGTTTTTAAAGAGAACACAAATTTGTGTGCAATAATATTGTATGCTATGTAATGCAACATGTATAAATTATTGATGTAAATTTGTTATAAAGAAGACCCTTCTTGGGACAGACATTGGAAACTAGCCAAGGCTATAAATGTTGTAGTATGCTATATATCTAATGTGCGTACTTATCCCTATCAAATAAAATAAAATAAAAAATAAATAAATAAATTTGAGTCTGTAGGCATCACCTAAAACCGGCTGCACTCTAGAGGAGTTTAGGATCTTTTGCAATTTTTAAACGTGTCAAAAAAAACAAAACAAAAAAAAAACAGGTCACAGACTCAAGGACATTTGTAACAATTATTTGTCTCACAGATGCATCAAGTGGCAGACACAGACTTGTGAAGCGCAGCAGAGAGTGGAGAGCAGTGTGTGTGTGTTACGTGATAGAGCGCAGAGTGTTTTTGTGCGCGAGTAAAAAGACAAGAGGTAAGGAGCTCTACACTGACACATTGTGGGCATGAAATGAAAAAGTTCCAATAAACTTCCTTGTTGGCCATGTTCTATAGTCTAGTAAAGTAAGTGCTTCCCACATCATTGAAGGAGCAAGTGCGTTGGAGATGACGTGCGTAATGCTCGTTCAAATATGATATAAAGAAGAATCCTGAACAAAAAAACGAAATCGCCGTGACCCACAGACAAAAGGACAGAAAATCCTAAGAAAATCTCTTTAAAAAATCCTTACTCCTCCCCAAACTCGTAGAGGGACACATTAAGCTTAAAATCAGGCCAAAACTCCTGTAGTGTGCAGAAGGCTTACATTTTCCACAGTCAATAAATACAACACTTTCAATCCTCATACATTTAAATCGCCACAAGAAAGTCTTGCTTTATAGCCTATTTTTCTTTTTTGTGTAAAAAAAAAACATCAAAGCAAGAGAAGTGTAAATCAAAAAGTGAGATTACTTCTGTGTTGAAGTGGAGTGTGCCACTAGTGATCGTTTGTGTCTAAATGCAGATCGAATCAGGCTAGAATGGTGTGTTTGCCTGTTTACAGTTGTTGTATAAACAGAATCTCAGCTTGTAGAGTTCTTAATGGTGAGCTCAGAGGAAATGTTGTTGTTGTTGAACATGTTGGCAAAATCTAAGGATTCATTAGTCAAAGCCATATAATAAGACATAAGACAATCCCTTAACTGCTAAACTGATAAATACCGTTCTTACACAAGTCAGAAAACATTTGTGTGAAATCAGTCCTCCGTCAATCGTCACAGTTTGTGTTTGGCTTAACAAACTCTTACTCATCGGTTTAACTGCTTCTTTCTTTTTTAGCAGAATACTTTCCTGCTGACCAGAAAAGTCACTGTAAGCAGCCAGTGAGCCATTTTTACGGGGAAGCATTGCACTAGTTGTTATAACAATAAGTTGTTTTTTTTTCCTTCTACCAGACTGTGAAATAGGAGAACGTGCCCACAGCAACAAGTTAATTGAAATGGATTTGTGGTGAAATCACAAGTGGCATTTCAGGCAATATCCCAAATGCGACAGCGCAAAAAAAAAAAAAAAAAAACAGACTTAACACCCATCACAACTCAATCTTTTCGACTCCAAAAACGCAATAAGAGATTATAGAATTTGCTCATAATTAGTTGAATTCTGTCTGGGGTCCAAATGATAAAAATGTTCAAAAATGGATGATCAGTAGCTTTTCCTGACGAATTTGAGGGATGCCTAGCGCCTTCTTTATGATAATTGAGAGTTGTTTAATGCTGTCGTTAGCATGCACAGCGGCAGACGGGGAGGCGCTTCATTCTTTTTCACTACTTCCTCTCGGGCGGGCGGTGCTGACATGCCTGCATTTGTCACATGATGGGTCGCTCAGTCAGTCACGCAAGAGTGGCACATTTACCCGCAGCGCAACTTCAGACTCAGACGACAACCTCCGCCAATTAGACAAGCTTCTGACTAATGGATTTACTGAGAAAAAGGCCACCGACTGCAGACCTTAAACTTGTAGGATATATCTGCTAGAATGTATTTTTGAATTCATTATTTATCAAAAGGGACATTCAGTGAACAAATTTTTAAATTATTATGTAAAAAATACTTAACTGAGTCATTAACCATGTTTTACTCATCATTAGTTTATTCAGAGTCGTATTTGGAATGATTCGTGCATGTTTGTTTTATAAATTCAGTTTTCACCTACCACCTACACCCACCCACTTGTCTTGGGTTATATGTATGTAATGTAATGTAATGTAAATATGGGCGACACGGTGGCGCAGCGGTTAGCGTTCTGGCCTCATAGCAAGAGGGTCCTGGGTTTGACTCCCGGGTCGCCTGGGGCCTTTCTATGTGGAGTTTGCATGTTCTCCCCGTGTCTACTCCGGTTTCCTCCTACAACTAAAACATGTCTATTAATGTCTCCCCTGACCCTTCCCCCAGGGCTCCCCTGCAAAAGAGATTCTGAATCTCAGTGGGACTTCCCTGGTTAAACAAAGGTCAATAAAAAAATGTAGGGTTTAAAATGATCATGTAGCAACTTTTCAACAATAGAAAACAAGCAGGTTTGAATCAGCTGCTTGTACATTTTAATATCAACCCTATTTATATTTTTAGGCTGTTTCTTAGTTGTTTTAGATCCATTTTGTGTTTTGCAACGTACATATAAGTTGCTGATCTATATATGCCATATGCTACGTGCTATGTATGTATTCACCTTATTTTTCCTGCTGGCGTATTGACAATTGAGTTTTGTTTGGGTAAGTAGGAAATGAAAGAAATGTCTTGCCACTAAATATTACATAAAGTAGGTGGTTTTGTGGGATGCATCAATCCTCTCAATGGCCTCAAAGCTGAAATAGCTGAAATCCACTCTCCACTTGGTGATTTTTAAATAATAAATATTTTAGTGTATTTCAGTAAATTCTTCATAAGGAATGATTGAGATGAGAAGATTCTATCCGCAGTTATGTGGCAAAAGTTCGGATAAGCACCATCTTTAAAACAAGAAGTATTTTTGATCTGATTTTCCTCTGTAAAATTTTGCCTACAATTAATAAAGCAGTGAGATAGAGAAAGTTTTGGCATAATATGTAAATACGCAGCTAAAGAAACACTTTTGGACTGATGTCATGAGTTTGGAGAATAGGACAAAACTTGCCTGACTAGCCAACCCCTCCTCCATTGTGTTCGAATGCAGAAGGGTCTGGAGCCAAAGACAGAGCCAATCACTTTGTCGTCCAAAATTAGGACGATCCAATCTCAAACGGCTGCCCCCCCCACCCCGGCAAATTTCCAAACTTTTTTTTCTAACCGTTTCAAAACATTCAAGATAGCGGACATAGCTGATTAATTCTTTTCTCGACTCTTGCTTCAGTTTTGAACAATTAGGAACGTATCAATTCCTTAAAACCTTGCGCTGCATATTTACAATAACATTTAAATAACATTAGCGTGTCACTGTTTCAGTGTAATTTCTGGGTTTTCTGTGATTGGTTGACTCAGCGCTTGGAAAGCCCGCCCTCGAAATTGAACCCTGGCGCTTTGATTCCAGACCCTCATGTCTTTGTAAAGTTTCTGTCAAAGCGTGTAGGGACTGGCTGGTCAGGCAAGGACAAAACAGATCTTTAAAATTCCTCAAATAACTTGGAATTGCTCTAAAAAGTTTTCAAAAAATAATCTTTGGAGAAAGCTCACCTCAGATTTGTGTAATTTTTGTGTCTCACACAATTGGCTGTCGCTTTAACCTCATTTCATGCTTATTTGACCCTAAAAAAACGTATTTAGAAATTATGAATCAGTTCTTTATGTCGCTGTCTTATTCACATGGTTTAATCCAACCAGGCTAGCAACATTTAAGTTTGTTTGTAGTAGTCAAGTTCTTTTTGTTAAACTAAAATTGATCAAAGTAATCAAACTCCACTTAGCCAAGTTTTTTTTAGGCTGAAACAACAAGACCCAGCTCCATCATTTAAAAATCATAAGAAAATTGTATTCTGAACCTAAATTCATATTGCCTCATTACACCCCTACTTCCCAATGGTGAAAAATGACCCCAGCGAGCCACCATACTCCCTCTCTTGCAGGTAATAACCCAGAAATAACATGCAGAGATGATGGGCTAACGATATTACTGATGAAGAAGCTGGGATTATCCTTTGCTGCAACAGACTGGAAGGAGCCAGCGCTGCGTTTGAGTGTAATGGCCCCGCGCCGGATAATCCTTCAGAATCAATGCAGTCAATGAGGCCACCCGTACGACACTGAAATGTGAGAGGGTGTCATGGTGGCATCTGCCGGGCTCCTACATGCAACACACAGCCACATAATCATCAACTTCATTTTGTCCTCATTTGAAACGCTGGGAGATTTCCAGTTCTTGCTCCGGCATTTATCATAGGGATAGTTTGTCTTCTGTTGGATGTTGTTTCTCACTCTGTATGACACTGGAATTCCTCTTTCAAACTTTTGGGGTTTGATAGATTGCGTTTATGTTCTAGAATTTGATTACGTCATAGTGTCAGATGGTGGCCAGTGAAGATTTGACATGTTGACACTTTATGATCACTTGTTTTGAATTGGCACCTCAAACTTGTTTTTATAGTCAAAAAGCTTTGAGAGTCATTAACATTAAAGGTGGGGTAGCTGATTTTCACACTGCAAACACGATTTAGGTTTTAAGTCTGACAACTTCCTCTCATGAATCCTTCGACAGATAGCTCATATCGACATGTATATTTTGATTGCATTTATGGCTTCTAAACGTCTTTTTACAAACAACAAAGTGAAACTGGAGTGACCGCCCCAAGCTCAGCCAATCAGAGCGCAGCATTCAGCTCCTGATTAGAACTATAATTCTTTATTATTCAGTTCAGACAGTACTCAAAGGTTTAATTTTTTCACAAAGTGCTCTATTTACTACATACATCTTAGTGAAAAGCACAAAGTTTACAACTAAAAAAGTTAGCTACCCCACCTTTAATTGGTTGATAGTGTTTTAGTCAACCAAAATTCCAAAATTTAGTCAAAAAAGACTCGGCCAAATTAGGGCTACAACAAGTTAATCGATTAATCACAACTATTCCATTATTAAATTAATCGTCAGCTATAATTTAGTAATCAAACAAGGTTCCCAAGCAGGCATTAACTAAAAAAAAAAAAGTTTTATAACTCCACTTGGGCAGCAATGACATAGAAAATATGTATACTTGCTGCTTTTACCAGACAAAACACAATCTCAGATACAGTATGTCAATGTTAATAGTCCAACACAAATTTGATCTTGATTTAAGTAAATGTGACAAAAATCGAGTGTTTCTGAAAATTCTACAAATGAAATTTGCTTGTAGAACTATAAATTTATGTGATTATTTCTTAAAGTTACACTGACTTATCAGTTCTGCAGTTTTCAACAGAAAGTAAATGGACCTGTTTCTATTTTTGTGTTTTGCAATGAACAAAATGTGAATTATTGATCTACTTATGTCATAGTTTCTTCCTAAATCTAGAGAAAAGCACAATAGTCTTCTTTAAAGGTTGCAGTCTATACAGAGATGAGGCTAAATGATAGATTGTTTAGACTTCTTATAGAAAAATAATTGCTCACCTCTGTTTTATGGACTTTTTTTATCAGGAAAATAATAGTGCTTTTAAAGAAACCATTAACACTGCCTTAATGCTTTTATGCACTTACTGTCTTTGCTACATGGATTTTGTATACATTTCTTTCTCTCCATTTCCAGCAAGCACAACATATACCCAAGAAAGATGTTTGTGTTCTGTGAAGTAAAATTAATTTAGGTTACATTTTGCTTCACTGCTTTTCTGTGAGTATTTTCGGGCCGCTCTGTGAATGAGGGAGCGGGGCCTCTTGGTATTAATAACTAAACACCCCTGCGTTCTCAGGGTGCAGAGAAATCCCTGGTTAAAAGGTGGGATTTAAGAGACTCTCTAGCTCCCAGCTTGAAGCACGCTAAAGAGGCGCAGCTACAAAGGAAGTGTGTCAAGTGTGTGAAATTGCCTCTGTGGTCTCATATCAGCCAAGACTACAGCGCACTATTAGGGTTTGGGTATGTCGTTTTATCATAGGGACACACAGAAGTGACCGAACAGCTTGTATGTGCGTGCTTAGGATTTGGATTGTGTAGTCTTTTTATTTTTGATCATTGGGTTTTGAAGTACTAAAGATTAAAAAATACCCCAAAAAATAAAATAGTCTGTTTTTAAAATATTGCTTTGTTTGATTGCTTGTTTGATGAGTGAAAATATTTATTTTTCAAGTGTGCAGGTTTTACTCTGATATTCCCTCTACAAGGTAAAAAATGAAGTTAATTTAAGCCAGCTGCACACTAGAGGGGTGTATCATTTTTAGCAATTTTTTGATGTGTCAAAAAGCATAGAGCAAAGATAAAGGGGCATTTTGCAAAGATTTGTTTGTCTCACAGTTGCATCACGTCACAGGAAGGACGGAGACACTAGGCATGCCAGGTTCAGTGATAATGTTTTACAAGAAAGTGATTGAGCACTGTGAATCCATAAAAAGAGCTGTGGGATGTCTTCATGCGCAGAGTTACTAATAAAAGTGAAACAATAATAAACTGCAAATGAATTAATCCCAACTTGTAAAAGCCAGAGTGGATAAGAAGCTGGTTACACTGACTTATTGTGAGAGTAAACAAAAAAAGGGTTAGCACAAAGTAGGTTTTCTACATTTTTAACCTGCTGTCACATGGTTACACCTCCCTATCCTGTCTAGCTGTGGGAGTGGTCCTCATGCAACATGTAAGGTTGATTTTACCACAATCCTAGAAAAATTCACCCCCACTGATGGAATGTGATACTTTCTTATGAGAATCATTACTCGGGCCATTCCTCCTCAAACTCATGGAGAGGTAGTATAGTATTCTCAACTTTGTGTTGTTTTTAAAACTGTACTGTGTAACTTTTTTTAAATAAAAAATATACTTAAAAAAAGTGTTTTTTTTTTTTTTAATTTTGATATTTGTCAGTCTGACCCCATCTCTTGGTCACCTTTTGGTCCCTGGTCTGGAAAAGGAGTAACTTTTCCGTCATCACGGTTGATACTGTTGGTGAATCACTTTTTAAGAGTTTGAATTTGTTGTTTTCAGATCTATGATCTGTGCCCTATAGTCCCGGTCTATAATGGGGTGATTATGGAGCTCAACAGTGGAAGATCGCCCTGGTTCCGGAAGTAAATTACCGCATTGTAAAGTTTTTCAAAAATTTCAACAATTAAGAGTTAGAAGGCATTTCGCGGGCTAGCCAACTATGTGCTAACTCAGATCTACAGCAGGTGTTTTCAGTCTAAAAAGCACATCTATTACTTATACTTCTGCACTATGTCTTAATAACTTCCTTCTTTATAAAGTTGCAGAAATGGATTTTAAACTAAAATGTAAGTCTTATGCTCCTGACTCACTACATAGCTGATTAGCCCCTAGGACATTTTCAAACTTTTAATATAGTTCTTTTTCGAAACCCCCATGGACATTTAACATAGAAGCCCACGCTTCTGTGGAAGTGAGCGGCCACTTTTGAGCTCTATTTCTCTTGCAATGATTTGATATGGCTGTTTTTAGGCTCTTTTGCTCTGCTTTTTGATGTCTAGTTTTCACATTCTTTTTGGTATTTTTACAGTGTTTCCGAACACTGGATCAAGGAGATCAGAAAGTGAAGTATCTACAGGATCAGCCGCGACGACTTTGTGTTTATTTTCACCTGAGGCACCCTTTTTTAGACCCCACTGCGCGTTAGGAGACATAGTGAGTTGGAGCGACAGGCTGACCACCAGTTCTGCTTACAATACACTTCATACACAGCATTTTAGCATTTGCAAGGAATCATGTTGAGTAGTTCAGCTTTAAGAAGTAGAATTTTACAGATCTTCAGATTGTATATCATGAGTGCTAGGTTATGGGCACTATAGTTCAACATCCACTTGTATGCAGAGGCGACGACACTGGAGTGGCCATTGGCAGGAGAGTGCTGTGAGCTGCTTAGCCTCAAGAGCTGTGATGGAGATAAAGGGCTTCGCTAGCCTCTCAGCTGTATGTCATTCAGAGGAAAGCCCTGAACATTTTATTGAAGGTCTGTAAGGAAAATGGCTCCACAAGAAAAGTAAGATCCTATGTATTTTTTTTTAAACGCTTAAATATGTGATTAACTGTGCATTGAAGTAGTCGAAAATGGCCTGAAATTGTGCATTAGCTGGCCTTATGTTTAGGCTTGCTGTGGGGAAAAAAGCTTTTATTCTTTCATTCTAAAAAGTACAATAGCTCCGATGCTCAAGTTTGATTTCTAAATTACAGAGAATGTGCCATTACCGAAGGATGTCTTTGCATTGTGACAGGGAACAAAATACACTTGCTTAGCAGTAGCTGTCAAAATATTTATAATAACCTTTTCTTTTTATCTGAACAGGAAACAGCACACAATAATTTTTAACTGCAAATCTGCTTCTGGGTAAGGTGGATTTGCCAGCAACAGACACCAAAATAGATATACAATAAAGTTGAAAATAGCTAAAACAGTAACGGTTAGCGGGATACAAAAGTCTTCTCTACAGTATATCAACACATGCAATACAGTTTGAGGAGAAAAACTACTGAACACATTTTCCAATTGTGCACAGCTTACAAATAGAAAAAAAAAAAAAATTCTACATATTTGCAAATCTGCTAATCACGCACAGCTTACAATAACTTTTCTAACAACTCCCTGATAAAACCCATTGTAAAATTTCAAATCCACCCCATTGAAAAGCATTGAGCGTCATCTCCCCATGAGCAGTTGCCATGTGCGCTGACAGCAGTGCTCCACTTTCCCCTGCACATGCCGGGCTCATGTGATGACGCATTCGGGGGCTAAAAAACGCCTTAAGCATTGTTGAGCTCTCAGTGCGTTTAAAAAGCAGGCCACCTAAGAGGAACCATTACATGCACTATTTTCAGAGATTTTTGACAAAGTCTGCACCAGAGATTTTCAAGAACTGGCATCTCACAAAAGCTGGTCCCATGCTGAGGCGACATGTAGAGGCATCTTCAGTCTGTTTCGGAGTGTTACGTGCACCTGTCGTCTCTGCTGTATTCACGCTTAAAGGTGACTGTTGTGATTGTCGATTGCTCCAGTTGGGAACTTCCTGGTTTGCTTTTGAACACTTTTTGTCAGCACAATGAGAAAAAATAACTTTCCAGTCTTTGATTTGCCATTGACCACTTACCTTGGTTGTTTTGGTCCATATCAGAGCTATTCTACTTTATTTTCACGTGGGCCAGATTTGTCAGTGCCTAGTGACCACCGAGCCAAGAACCAGCCATAGTAGACCTGTAACAATTAATAGACTAAGCGTGTTTAGTTGACTAGAAAAAAATAATCACAATTGTTTATTGATAATTGTAATTGTTGACATGACTATACAGTATACATTTAAAACTCCTTTTTAAGCAAAGACTGCTTCATTATTAAAACAAAACGCCAATAAAATGGTTCGATTTATTGAAAAATGTATCATTTGACTAGTCAGCTACTAAAATAATTGTTAATGACAGGCCTAAACCATTTTCATGGGGTTGCACAAATCATAAAAATAATATAACTAACTACTGTGTTAGGATTTTTGTGAAAAAATAAAACACAGAAGACGTTTTGATACTGCACTAGAATTAAGACAACCCAAAATCAAATCAGTAAAAAACAAATACTGTATCGATTGGAGGGCTTCATTTGACCCCCGGGCTTTATTTAGAATAGCACTGGCCTATATATAAGCCACATCAATATTGGGAGTAAGCTGGAACTAAACTGTGATTACAAAATAACCACTTTAAATATTTGTAATTTCTGTACATTTTTATCTTCAAGTTCCACCTGCCACCTTCTAAAAACATTTAAACGAGATAATTCTAGGTTACCAATGCTGAATCAATATGATTCTGCATGGTTCTTTATTTAAGCTTAAGAGCTTTACATGTCTTTATGTGTTTGCATTTTTCACCAGAAGTATATGCAGAGCGCCCCAAGAGTTATCAACAATCTTTACCCAGATACTAATCAATACTTAGACTACTGTTCAATTTAGTTAATCCTTTGGATACTTGTTGAAGTGTTGAGGGTAAACTGGGTTTATCTCACCTAAGTGTAAAAATGTGATATCTAACATTGTTTGTTTGTGATTCATTTTTACAGATGTTTTGTATTTCTCTTAAAACTTAATCAGTATTTTGTTGTATTGACAAAATATTGCCTGTATACACACTTGTCTCAATATGCCCTCCAAAGAATCAAACTTTTGTTTTTGTCAATATTGCCCAGCTTTACTTGTAATACAAATATGTGTCTTTTAAGGTGGTCTACATCTTTATCGGAACTAGTACAGGATCACATGTTAAAGAAATCTTTGCTATCTTGTGTTGAAAATAGGAAAATATCCGATCACATTGGTGTCAAAATTGTTACCAAGTATCAAACATTGTCCTGTATCGAAGTAGAATTTGAAATGTTCATGTTGTGACAATATAAGCCGTCATTATGGACAAACCTGTCCCACATTTGGAGGCAGGGGAAGCCGTTATACCTTCTTGCTGTAAGACTGGAATTTTAATCATCGCACCACCATGTATAAATAACAGGCCTTTGTGACCCGAGCTATCCCCTGTCTCGGCTGTACCCCATCTAAGATCCATATTTACTGAGATAGACTAGAATCCTTCACTATTCTATGTCCAAACTCTGTGCTTTTTCTCTTTTTTAAAATTCAGCTGTAAATTCCTAAACCCTGTCATTCCCTGTACAGCCTCAGCTACATGACTTATTTCTAACCCATCTTATTCCCGCAGGTCTCTGTGTCAACAAACATGGCTGAGATGTCCCTGGCCGTCAACGGTGTGGTGTTTGTAATTGATCCTGGATTTGCCAAGTGAAAGGTTAGCCCCCCACCCCCCACCACACACACATACACACATACACATAACCTGCTTCCATCGTATCTGCTGTCATCTGCTTTCCGATGTCCGAGAATCCGCAGATAAATACAGAAAAGATGGAAAAGCTACTTATTTATTCCACTGACATTTCGCCAGGCTAAGTCGTAGTTGGTCACCTGCTGTAGTCAGTTTTGATATATAGATACATAGCTGCTGTTATTTTTGAGCTAACAGAAAATCCATACTCTCAGAACAAATTCCATCTGATTAATAAACTAATGGTTCACCATCAGAAGGTATGCAAATCCCTCTGCAGTTCAAATATTTGCAGAGTTAAAAAAATCTATTATTATTCCTTTTTAAGTCTGGTGGTCCTCTGAAGGCCAAATATTGTGGTAGTAGAACCACTGGAATGGATCATATTACGTATAGATATAATTCACTGCAATGTCACAATATAACTTATTCATATATTGCATGAAAAAAAAATCTCAGAGGCACTAAAACCATCCAATTATAGATTACTTTTTAAACATGAAAATTATGCTAGACCTCATGATTATTGCGCCTTTAGTTTTAGGCTTTTTAAGGTGCACTCTGCTTGCAAAGAGTGGGTCAAATCTACCTAAATGATAAGGGAACAGATGTGTATTCTTGCCTTGTCGAGGGTTTTCATTGCATTTTCAACAACAACAACAAAAAAATAATACAATTTAAATGTTCCTATGCATTCCCACTAAGTGACCAAATGATGGTTAGTACCACAGAGAAAATGTTGTTTGGTTGTTTTTTTTTTAAGCTATAAAGCCCAACAACAAAAAAAACAATAGTTTTTCTGTTGTTATGGCAACAATGCAAAGCTTCACTAACTTGTTTGCAATAGCAGTTAGAGATTTAGGACTTTGAGTGGAGCACTACAGATATATTTTTGTATTTAACACAAGGACTGTGCACAGATAACACATAGCTTAACAGTGTGTTTCTCAATTTTTTTTTTTACAAACGGCAAAGTGAAATAAAGTAGACCATCCAAGCTCAGCCAATCCGAATGCTTCTTTACTAAAACAAATTAACTAAAATGCTTTATGTTTGAATTGAAAAAGTACACAGTGATCTGATTTTGTCACTGTGTGCTGTAAGACAAAAATAACAAATTTATAACTAAAAAAGTCAAGTACTCCACCTAAAAGGTAACAAGTTTAACAGAATGTGATCCCAAATTCTGTGATGAATGTGAGAGAAGCTAAGGTCTTCCTGTTTATCTGCTTTTCTACCACTATTTACCAGATTTTCTCTTATACATGTCAGATACAAACTCAGTATTTTGCAGAGTTGTAGTTGTTTATAATTGTTATCAGTCGGTAGTCTCTCTTTCCTGATTTAGTTGTGTTTTGACGTGTTTTTGCCACTTGGCGCTAACATACTGAGTCATCTTCATAACCTCTTAAGGATACGGCCCATTCTTACCACTGAATATTTTGATCGTACATCAGAACACCAGAGAAGTCTAGTTTTGTCAGCCTTGAGGAAACACTGGTTTGAAAAATGTAGCCTGTCATGTACCTGCTACTCTGTCCCTAACTAAGACGTTAAATGAACTGACAAAAACCTCTGATGTCGTTGTTTGCCGACTCTCTGGAGGCACTTCTCTGACCTGTCCATTTAGCGGCGGGTGGGCCTTTGACACAGCATATCACAATCGATCCACAGTAACCAGATATTATAAAGCGCCTGTCCACACTCTCTCTCTTTCTCTGCAGGGCTACTGTATTCGTCGCATCCACGCACACAGAAGCTAGCAACAACTAAGCTACTGTCAGCATCTTGTCAAATAAATAAAAGAAAATCGCCTTGCTCTACCTGTCACACCATTGTTCCCAGACCAGGACAGCTGTTGATGTTGACTGCAGCGTATTTGTAAAGGTAAAACAAATTTGTAAAGGTAAAACAAAAACAAAAATATATTTTAGATTTATTTATTTTTAGAACTATATTAAAGCTGAGCTACCTGATTTTCCCAGTGCAAAACTGAAAGTACAGTAAGTAGGTCTATCCAGCTCTTCCAAAATCTCCAACTTATCATAATTATCTGTAATCATTTATTTTTTGCTTCAATTATGGCTGAAGAACATCATTTTACAGACAGCAAAATAAACTGGAATGGATCACCTGAGCACAATCAATCAAAGCGCTGTATTTGGCAATCTGATTTACTCACAAAGTGCTGCATTTGAAATATATGTTTTGGTGGAAAAAACAAAGCTTCCAAGCAAAAAAACTTCAAGTACTCCTCCTTTAAAGGGACTGAATCATTTTTTTTCATGCAATGTAGTTAAATGAAAATTCTTTAATTATGTAACATCCACTTTTCTGACTTTTCAACCATATTTTAGCAACGTTCTCCCAAGATTACTTTACCCAAAGTTGTATTTAAATTGATTTCTGCATGTTTGAAAAACCTTGTATTGTTCTGCAACTGATGGTTGAGTGCTCAGAAAATCCCTGTTTTCACCTACTACCTATCCCCACCAATTTGTCTGCATTTACTTGCGTTTAGTAAAAAAAAAAAAAAAAAATCAAATTTCATCACAACATATGGGTTCAAAATAGTCATTTAGCCACATTTCTCTATTCCAAAATTTGTAATTTAAAATGTGCTTCTTATTAAAGTTACAAGACAGTTCATATTCTGCAGTTTTAAACAGGAAGTGAATGGATCTGTTTCTGTATCTTAGCATTTTAGATCAGTTACGTAAATTACTGATCTTTATATGTTTTAGTTTATTTCTTAATACACGGAAAAAAAAAAGAGTCCTGTTGCCATGTCGTCCGACCCTCATACCAGATGAGATACAGGACAATATTTATTTTATAATGAACTTACAATTCATATCTATGGAGAGATGACTGCTAAACCAAATCAGAGAAAATTGCTTTGCTTTTTTCTGTATCCACACTGTTCTTAGTCAGACAAGAACAACTGTTGATGCTGACTGCAGTGTTTTAGGACTGGGGGGATGAGGAGGAGGGAGAGGGAGAGGGCGGGGTGAAGGTGCGGAGGGGTTAGTCACGTTCCACTGGAGGAATATAAAGGGAAAGCAATAGCCAAGGTGATAGCGCCACTATTGATGTAACCAATTTCATTCTCAAAATGGCGTTTGCCACAGTGGACTGGGAGAGATGAGTTTAATCTCTGAGGTGAGATGAAAACTATATTATGGTGAGAAAAGGGGGAGGGGGCAGCAGGTTAAGCAAGGAGGAGCAGAGGTGGTCCACTACTGAAGAACATGCACTGCTAGGTACAGGTAAATACAGTATATGGGAACCTGGTCATTTTTTGTAATTCAGCTGTACAACCATCACACTTCACCTAGTTGCATTTCTCTAACAAAACAAAAAAAAAGCTAAGATGAACCCATATTAAAGTCTTAAATGCTTTGAGATATTTCTATTTCTAGGTTGAGAGTGCAAATTGTTTTTGATTCTACCGAAATTTGATTTGACTTCTTTCAGGTGGACATATTTTACTGTATTTTCCTTACAAACATTTAACATTTTTTTGCTCTTCTAGTGTTATAAACGGCCAAAGAAATCCCTGTCTTTTTTAATGTATTGGGCTGTGACTGATGCACAATCCAAATGTTTCTTTAAGACCAGCAACAGATTGTCTTTCATTTAATCTTCCAGATGATCAAAGATATCTCCCACAAATGCCACTGGCATTTTTTCCATTACATCTCGGACGCGGCTTCAAATAAAATGATTGCCTTTTACTCCTCTTCTTCCACTCAACACAAGCGCGGCCGTGTAAGTCAGCTAACCAAAAGGAAGACTCAAAAGAAATCAGATTTCCACAAGGACTTGGCTGGTTGAGACTCATTTGCCTGGTGACATCTCCAGAAAAGTGTCACTCAGAAGCCAATGTGGTTTAATACCTTTAGCCTATTGTCCCTTTTGTCCCATTGATTTGGCCCTTGGTTAATATATCGGATTCTGGTGCATTTGAGCCACTCAATAGTCACTTTCTTATGTCTCTGTATAGATCCAATTCCCACACTGCTGCATCACGCTACTTTGGAATAGGAAAATTTCTCTTTTTTCTCTCACCAAGAGGCTGTGCAGTTACTCAGCCAGACTCAGCTCTTGTATTTTTGCCTCTGTCAAAACTGATTTCAAAACAACAATGTTAGTTTCATGTTTTGTGTTAATTTAAAAAAACAAAACAAAGCATTCCCATTTCCTATTTTGTATTTTAAAAACTACTATTCTTATGATTGGAAATGAATACCCAAAATTGTTAAGTCAATTGGAGAGATTGAAAGGCTGGGTCAGTTTTTGACTATTTTGACAAATTTACAATGAACTTTTTGGTGGGAAAGACACATAATTTACAAAAAAACATTTCAGGTTTCTTAGCTTTAAAAGACACATATTAGACATTTTTAGTTTTGTTTTTTTTTATCCAATTATAATACTGCTTCCACTGAATTCTGTCTGAATTGAATAATAAAGAATTGTAATTCTTATAAAGAGTTAAATGCAGTGCTCTGATTGGCTGTGCTTGAGTGGTCCACTCCAGTTTCACTTTGTTGTTTGTAAAAAGTAGTTTATCAGCAGTAATTGCAACCACAATGAAAACATGTTGATATTACCCATGTGTGGAAGGATTTATGAGTCAAATTTAAACCTAAACCGTGTTCGCAGTGCTAGAACTAGCTAACCCACCTTAATGCCTCCCCTGACCCTTCCCTCAGGGCTCCCCTGCAAAAGAGATTCTGAATCTCAGTGGGACTTCCCTGGTTAAATAATAAACCATAATAAATAATAAACATTAATTAATTAAATTAAAATTAAAAGCCTTGTCTGTGAGATTTTTTTATTTCCCTTTTGGGCTTCAGAAAACACTGTGTTGGATATCCTGGGTCTGTCCTGGATTTTAAATCTTTCATCTTCTAGACTTGACTTGGCAAGATCGATTTGATTATTTACCTTGTGTAATTTCCTTTGCAGCCGATATCTGGAGCTCTAACCCAATTTCTGATGTAGGAAGCACAAAAAAGTAACTTTTAAACATGCTCAGAACAATGCAATTAATTCATCATATTTGTTCTAAATTTGAATGGTCTTATTTAAATAGCTAACTAATTTCTACTTTTTTTTAAATATACCTTGCCTTTGCAAAAAAGACCTTTGATGCATTAAATCAATATTTGCTGATATTAAAAAACCCGTCTTGTTGTGGTTTGAAATGGAATTTTTGGGGGAAGAAAATATGAAAGTGAAGCAGTCGCTGGTGCTTGAAGCTAATTTTCAGTTTACATGCAACTGGTCATTAGGTTGCAGCTCTGTGGAAGCCAAAGGTCAATAATTGCGTCTGTAGGAAAAATCTTTTAACCAAACGGTGGAAGCCTTTTGTGTGGGAGCGTTAAGTAGAAAGTCCCCTGTAATTGCGTTAGTTGTTTGGGATTGCCTCGATGAAAAATGGGCCCTGCCATGATTACTTCTCCGCTGTCTAAGCGAGCGCTGGCCGTCACCAAAGACTTTTAATTTTTATTCATGGCCTGTTCCTCCTTAAGCAAAGCACACAAGCCTCTGTTTAACCAATGCCTTTTTATCTGTCACTTATTAATGACACGTTTATACAGAGATATTTAACTTTTGAAGCAAGTGGATTGGAAAAAAGAACACATCTATGAAAATCTTGGTTTATGAAGCTGATTTAGTTTTCTATTCTAGCGAAGAAAACTAATGGTATAATGGGTTTGAGCAAATTTGAATCAAGCAAACAAACAAAAAAGAATATTAGTTAACTCATGTAGTTCCCTCTATCTAATGCAAATCCAATGAACTCACATCTGATCTGAGAGACAGACTTTGAAATTGTATGGACACAGTAACAATAAACAAGACTCATTGTTTTTTTTCTGCATAAAGGAACAAACTATGACATATAATTCACATTTTGTTCATTGTAAGACACAAAAATTATCTAAACAGCTAAGAAATAGAAACTGGTCCATTGACTTCCTGTTAGCTCAATGTCTTTACCAGGCTTGGATGACCGCAAAATGCACTATTATTGGCTTCCTTTGGTTTGTTTCCATCGCAAAGATGTTCCTTTAGTTACTGTATATAGATTTTTTTTTTCCACATTATGGCATAACACTCAATTATCACACTATTACCAATGTACCAGTAACTGTGTTTTTAACTTTCCACTTTTCCCAAGTCTGATTAAATGCAAGCAAACACAAATACCAAATAAATCACTTCATGCTTTTGTTACAGCCAAAGTGAATGAGGCACATCTTACATTTTATTCAAATTGTGAACACAGTTGTACAAAGTTGTCTTAGTTAAATCTGCCGCAGGACGTGAAGGTGACAGTGAGTATTAATCAAACTTCAGCTAAACTTTCCAAATGCTTCTTCTGAGTTTTTGCCAGTCGTGTTGCTCGAATCATTTCAGTGGCCCGTCTTTCCATTTACAGCTCGACAGCCCTTGAGACCCTGATGTGTGCCCTGCAGTGACTGAACCACCTGGCATCTCTCTAGCGCCCCCGGCTGGCCAGGTTGGTGGTTGACAGCTGCCAAATCTTCCTCTGAGATCCTCTCCATCTCCAACATGTTGGCAGATGCTGTGCAGGAATTGTTAATGACAGTTTTGCCATTATTTACCTCTAATCTTGGAAATTATGGTCACTATGTAGCTTTTTATCTTTAGCTTGCCTCCAGGCGAGCCTCCCAACGTATTGCATTTAACCCTGTATGTACCAAAGTAGCAATTCTGCACTAAGTTGTTCCAGACTCTCTGTCTTTAGACTCTTTCTGATAAAATCTTGGAAATGAAAAACTCAGCTCTTTACTGCTCTATAAAGAAATACAGATAGATATCAGTTTAAAATCTCCAGGGCAAAGTTTCAAGTCTCTAAATTTATTGGATAGTATATTTATAATAAAAACTCAAGTGAAACTATTATTGTGGGAAAGAGAATTCAAATGTAAAGCTTTGCATAGGTATCCACATATTTTGCTCACATACCTAAAACATTCTGAGCCTACTAATTAACCACCACAGTAAGTGCTTCTCACTGCTTTTAATTGCTCAAACAAGTTTTCATGATAAAACTGACACAACTGGCATGCTAACAGTTAACGCTTTCTGTTTTTTTTTAGAATAAAATGCACTGTAATTAGGTGTAGACAGGGCAATACAAACAAATTTTCTCGTGCAAAGAGATGTTAGCAGCGTATGTGTACTTAGGCAAATGTGGTTTTATGATTAGGCCTACTGTACCAAAAAGTCATAAAAAAAAGTCTTAAAAAATTAAACAACAGCTATTATGTAAGGTCAAACTTTTTAAAATTACATGTTTTGCTCATTTACCTAATGCATTCTAAGCCTCATTATTCTTTATCACGATGAGCTTAGAAATGTTTTTCACAGAATTCAAAGATAAGCACAAGCTGAACCTTTTTGGCATGATAGTAGGAGCCTCATGCTAAAAACAAGCGCACGTCCTGGATTTTAGGAATCAAAATGCAGATGGGACTCTACAAACTAATTTTCACACTTAAACATACTGATTAAAATTGGAACATTTAAATACAAAAACAACAGTCATAGTACTTTTTGATAGAATTTCTACTGCTCTTAGTACTTTTGATCACATATACTTGTCTAACCATAATCACTATGTGCCAGTGCTGCTACTTTCACCAAGACTAAATGGTTTCAAAAAGTAGACATCAAGTTGTTGAAGATGTTTTGCCTTTCATCAAAGAGTCCTCATCATCTATTTTACCACTAATGCAAAAAGTTGATAGAAAATCCAACCTATAAATAATTTGCTTTGACTTACTTTCTGCCTCTGAAGTTACCATTCACTTGTGCTTATTCTGTATTTATGTGTAGCTTCTCAACTTAAACAGACTAAAGTGTTTGGAGTCAGCTATTATTTGTTGGGCTGGTGAAAAATACATGTCTGTACAAAATGTATAGGTGTAAGTGGAAAAGCAGCGGTGTGCCTCGGCAGTAATTGCTCTTCTGGCTTGCCAAAGCAGAATGCTGCTCATTCAGATGAATCCTGACTCCTTTGAAGGGAGCGCCAGAGTCTTTGAGAAGGGTGGAAGTGGATTTAACTAGATGTTTGGACGCAGTTTGCACTTAAAGCAGGTGTTTCGGGATAGCAGTTTTTTTTTTACCTCTTCTCCTTTGCGCTGAGTTCATTAGAGAGGCAGGCAAAAGTACACCTGAGAACGGATCCGCGGCGCCAACCAACCATGAGGCTCAATAAACGCACATTTTGGGGCTACACACACAATCAGCTCGACTCTGACGTTAAACAGCTCAGACCAAGTCCACTGAGCGCTGCACTTCTACACTTTTGGTTTGTTGATCGTGGTGATAGTAGCTCTCTGAAGGATTTTAAACTGGCTTAGCACACTTATTGTCCAACACTAGAGCTTTTTAACAGTTCTCTGACTACTGGCTCAGTCTGGGAGTAATGTTTACATGTTGATTTTTTTTTGGACTTTACCTTTCAGCATAGCTATTAATTCTAACAAATTGTGATAAATGATTTGTTTTACATTCAAGAATAAGACTGCAAAAAGAATAGAAAGTGAAAGGTTTAACTATTGTAATATCTGTAATCGCTTCTTTTTTCATAAACTTTGTACTCTGTGGCTTATTCAACAATGTGGCTGCTCCATGTGTCTGATATGAGGTAACAGGCTGGGATTTATAAAAAAAAAAATCTGAATGTAATCCCATCATTCTATGGTTTTCAGCGTCTACTTATGGTTATAATTTGATAATCTTGGCCCATTCAAGGCAAAGTGCTTCATACAACATGCTCCTAAAGTAATAGTGCTTGTAATTAGGAGTAATGCTAAAACCCTAAACTTTACGTCAAGCACATTTCAAACAGAGCTAAGCAATACTGGAAGAGTAAAAGAGAGGGTAAAATGAGTGGATAAGAATGGAGAAGAGCACTGTTTGGTTTGTTTGTGACTTTAACAAGACCATCCATAAAAATGTCACAACTACACTAGAAATGACATTGGCCTCTGCAATGAGCACATAGTACATTTGTAACTATTTTGAAGCAAAAATTGCTAATTAGCTCAGTTTGTACTGTTGTCAATCAAGATTTGGCTTGTGTCACATGTCAGTATTCAGAAATTCACAAATATACTTGGTCACTATCTTTAAACTGTGCAGGAGATGGAGTAGCAAAGGTAAAAACAGCATCATTAAAAAGGTGTACTCCTACAAGACTTAATGTAAAAAAGTGTTCTGTTTTCTGTGCCATACATCTAACATCTTGAAGAACAAAGTCTGCCATGTTTAAGTGTCTCCAGGCTGGTCAGTACAGACAGTATTGCTCAGTGAGGTTTGCTTTATCAGTGGTGAGAGAGCGAAGCTGCTACCTTGAGCTTCCATTACTTTGTTTTTAATGGCCTCCATTACCGAACTTCCCCTTCTGTCATTTTATTGGCTACATTAACCGACTGCATTTGTTTGTCTCTGGTGCTTTTGCAAATGATTATTACTTTTTGCCCTTGTTAGCTTTGTGTGTTTCAGCAAAATATGTCCTCAGACTAAAAATGGGAAATGTTTTTATTCATATTTTCGTATCTTGTTAATAGATATTGTCTTTGGCGCACACCCACATGCTACCACAAGCACAGCTACCCTTTGAGAGCGCGAAATCAAGTCAATTCAGCCGCGACTAAGGGGGATAAATAGTATTTTGTATGCAACATTTATTTGGTGGGATCTAAAACAACAAACCTGACAAGTTGAATTATGATTCTGTTCATATTTAAATGTTTGCCGACGCTAACCTTTATTTGAGAGACAAATTTGTGACGTTTTTCACAGCACAGAGGATTGTTTCTTTGTTTGAAAAGGTCTTTATAGAGACTGATGGCTTTGGTTAATCATAATAGCTGCTTTCTGCCTCTCTCCAAAATGCTTGATCACATAAAACTTTTGTGCAGTCTGTTATTTGAAACTCATCTAGGCCGTGTGGTTGCCCACTTCTCTTGATATTTGCCCAGATGTTTTAAGAAATGAGTCAAAGTATGAAGACAAAAAAACAAGCTGTGTGTCTATATTTTCAGGGATCACTTCTGGTCAGTTATGACACTCTTAATGGTATTTCTGTATAGCAATTTCAGATGTACAGTATTTGGAGTGATCTTACAGCTTCCTTATAAAACACATATTTACTTTGAGGGATGACCCTAGAATTTATACTTTATACAGCTCTGAGATAAACTGGGCAGAGTTTTTAACCTGATACTGCATTGACTTTGTCTACCTGCTCCCTGGGTGTGGCAGGAAGCAGGTAGTCATACTGTATATTGTTGGTCTTTTCAGCTGCTGAGGGAATTTTGAGTGACAAAAACTAGCTTGTCTTGATGAAGATTTGACATCAGAAATGCTCGGGACTCTAGTGGTTTATGAATTAGTGTAACAAAATTGAAATTCTATACTTTTTTCAGCAGTCACATGTTTTGTCTTACATAATTCATTTCAAGACTCCAAATTATTTACTACAATGTGTTTTGAAGATTTTGACCCCGTTCTTGACCCCGGTTCTTTAAACTCTGTTTGCCTTTGACACTTAAGACGAATCTCGCTTGGACAAATGCCAAAAAGTAAAATAAAATCTTTGCCAGTTCAGTGCTTTTGCAGAATTGTTTGATGAATAAAATGCAGAGATATACTGTATTTATTGTTGCTATCACAGTAAATGTGCTTCTGGAAGGTTTTCCTGTTGATTTGTCAAAATCTCTCTAGAAACAAGTATGCAAAGCACCTGAAATCTGAAGTATTAAAATTTTATACTTATACTGTTGAACATGTAAAGCAGCAACATCACCATGGAGACATAAATGGCAGACTTTCCATGAGATGAGCTTCATAGTTAATTTTATTTTTCATTTCACTTAAGAGTGGAACAGTTCCAGGATCGTGGCACAGTAGTGTTACAGTAATCTTAACTTCTTCACTTCAGGCTCTCACAAGAAAAACGTGAGTGAAAAATCCAGTTTGACCTGCCAGATCCAGCAGCAGCAGCAGCAGCAGCTCCTTGGCTCTGGAGAAACTGTGCTCACTGTGATATTGATGGCTTCAGAAACGGTTGAAGTGGGGAAGGATGTTAATTACAAATGTTTCCGAGCGGGATCAGTGTAAAATCCCTGCTGTGACGGAGCCTAGTCTTCCTCTGAGGATTTGTGTCAATGCACCCAACAGGCCTGGTACAGTCGAGTCATGGAGAGGACAGAGCAAGCTAATACACTGTATGCTTAATCCTCAACTGCTGTCAGTAAAACTCTACTTTTATTATTGCAACCCAAAACGTGTGATAGGATGGAATTTTCTTTTATGAGTGACCAGTTATAGACAAACTTGATGGAAAAATCTGCTTTTTCATGCTTGTTCATTTTGTTTCTTTCAAAGCTACGACCCCTTATGTAAAGACTGATGTGCCTATTGACCTCTATAAAACAACCTATGGATAATAAACGTGTGAGTGACTACACGTGTCTTGGTAAAAAAGTAGGTATTTATAAGGCAGAGCGGTGGCAGAGGGGATAGCGCTCACAGCAAGAAGGGCGCGGGTTCGATTCCCCCACGGCCCGGGACCTTTCTGTGTGGAGTTCCTCCCGTGTCTGGGTGGTTTCCTCCGGGCACTCCGGTTTCCCCACCAACCAATAACATGCAGGTTAGGGAACACTTGGTGGTAGTCGAAGGTTTAGGCGCCAGGTGTTTAGGCGAATCGCCTCGGCTGAGCTGCCCCAGGGCTGCTTACTGTCACTGAGTGGGGAGGGAGGGAGGGGGTTCATCTCACTGTGAAGCGCTTTGTGACTCTGTGTGAAATGCACTATACAAATGGTAAATGGTAATGGTAAATGGTCTCTATTTATATAGCGCTTTTCCACCTTACAAGGCACTCAAAGCGCTTTACAGCCAGGGATCCACTCACCCAGTGTACGCAGACACTGAGGCAGTGTGGGTTAAGTGTCTTGCCCAAGGACACAACGACAATCTACTCCTGCCGTCCCACTGTGGCACCTGGTGTTCCGGCGGTCTCCCATCCAAGTACTAACCAGGCCCTTTCTTGCTTAGCTTCTGAGATCTGACGGGATCAGGCTTTGACAAGCAGGTATGGCAGTAATAAAGATTACTTACTTACTTACTTACTTACTAAACTCATAGAATGAACACTTGTGAACCTGGACGGCTGTGAGGCTTAAACTATTAAGCTGAAACTAACTTATTCATTATTCATGTATCGTATTGTGATTTTTGAGATAAGTATTGTATCGGAAGGCTCTTGACAATTACCCAGCCCTAGTATTTTTATTTGTCCAAATATTTTCTTGCTCCTATCCTTTCGCACATGGACCTACGGCAAAGTGAAAGTGAAATGGACCATGCAAGCGCAGCCAATCTATGACAACTAAAATGCTTAAATTGAGAAGTACATAGCAATTTTGTCACAGTATGTACTTATAGGTTGAAAAGACATTTACTCATTTACAACAAATAAAGTAAAGTACCCCACCTTTAAGCATGAAGATGTAATTTTATGGCTATATTAGGAGAAAATAACACCGGTTCTGAAGTTCAGGTCCTTGTAGGCTGTGAAGGGCAATTGATTGGGGCATCTACATGTTTGGTGCCCCAATCAGTCGCCCTTCATCTTACTTTGTACATACTATTTGAGTGTAGTCGGATGAGTTAGTCAGATAGCTCTGTAAAGCTCTTGAGTGTCATGAAAAGTGCTACAATGAATTAATTATATACTCTTTTCAGTTTATTTTGAACTTCTACTACTACAGATGTTTGTACTACTTGCAGCAGCAGCAGCAGCAGCAGCAGCAGGTGTACAATGGTAATCACTTTGTGTATGTTCACTTATAGCAGATGTATTTTTACTAATCAAACAGTAATAGTATGTGAGATATTTAATGAACAGTGCATATCTAAGTCGAGGTTCAATTCTTGACTCTCTGATTGATTATTTCCATTTTCTACATTTAAATTTGACATTATTGTGAACTCATTTTATTCCTATTTTTGTAATTGTTTGACACTACAATCAACTTTACCTTTTGTTCACTTCTGGAGCCGGATGAAAGAGCCCAAATAACATGGATAAAAAATAGCATTTTACAACTCCACTGTAACACACACACACAGTTTGTGTTTGTCATTTTGTTTTTCTTGTGCAGTTAATCCTCTTAAATAAAAATTGCCTCAGAAATGGCAAGTTCACCTGCTGTTTCCACACCACTGGAAATAATACAAAATGATACAATTATATGCACAAAATGTTTGGGCTGAAATAATAAGTGACATTCTTTGTGCCTCTGTTTTGACATCAAGGACAATTTGACCACGTTTTTGTATTCACTTAGTGGACACAGAAAGTCACTCATTATGCATTTATGTGAACAGATTATAATAAAGAACTAAGAATTGATTGTTAGTATAAATTAAACGTCCAATTATGTTAATGTCATTGAAGGTTGAACAATTACACAAATATGTCTGCTGTCAGTCGCTAATCAAATTAATAAACTAGATAAGATTCATAATATAATGATTCAAGCAAAAACTAATTTAATTGCAATGTGGCCCTTAAGCACAGACAGCTGCAACTGCCAGCAAATGTATTTTTCTTGTTTGTTCTTATGAAAACGGCACAACTATAGTACAACCTGGCTTGCAACTTAACTTTTCATCTCTCACATTGTAGCTCTAAAGATAGTGCGAGAACTAAAAGCGTAAGCAACTTTAGCCCTCTGTAGTGTCTGGAGCAAGGCAGCCGGAGATACCAGACCTGTTATGGGAGTTTTAAATTAAGCTTGCAGATTGTGTAATATGCTAAGTCAGGAAATTAGCATGTGCGCTTTAATATTTTTGGACTGTTGGGAGGCGGCGTTTTAAGTGGATGGCCTTTTGTAGGGGAACGTACACAGATCCACAAAATGGTGCCGGAGAGATTAGCCCGAGCAAAGTGAAGCCAATAGAAAAGCCATTAGTTTGAGCTGATCTGGAAATTATATAGAATTGATCCTGAGGTAAGAACAGTTTTTCATGCTCGATACTTCCCATTGATTCACACTGCCGTAATTACGGATGAAAATCATTATGTCTCCAAGTTGTATTTTGTTAGTGGCTGATATGAGGCCACACCACAAGACCATGTTTGGGCTTTAACTGTATGTGTGGCACTGGCTCTTTAGCGATAATACTTCACTTTTTTCAATGAAGGAGTTATCTGAGGTCACTGATTATGAAGCTTTTTACAAAAGAAATTGGTTTTACAAGCACTGAATTAAGGAGATTTTAGCCCTGATGTGGACTTTTGATGCCTGTTCTAGTTTAGTCCTGATCTATTCCAGGTTTAGTTATAGTCCTGGTTTAGTCCCAGTTTTGATGCAAGTGTGAACGCATAATAGAGGTTTATACTAGTTGTTGGTCTATAGGATTGTGACTCTTAAAAGGATTTTACATGATGTTACAGCAGGGAGACATTGTAAAAAGGACTAAAAGTCACCTAAAACCTTTAGCTCTATGCACATAGAGATTTTCTGCTGTTTGAGTTGAACAATGAAGTCATTTATTTCTCAGATCAAAAACAGTGCTCTGATTGGCTGTGTTTGGGTGGCCCTCTCTAGTTTCACTTTGCTGCCTGTAAAAAGATAATCTTAAGCCATGATTGCGGCCAAAAATGAATCCACAAAACCATTTACCATGTGTCAAAGGATACTTGACACAAATTGGACAGAATCATTGGACATTTAAAATCGACATTTCATCACTTTTATCACCAACTACAATCATGCAGCCAAGTCGATTCTGAACAAACCTCTTACTTGAACCAATATGGAGGCAGATATGGTCACATGTCTGGTGTGAACTTATGACACACCAGCATGTGACCATATATTTGTGTAGTATTTCCGCTTCACACCAGAGTGTCCAATGTTTAAACTCTAGACCAGGCCTATTCAATTTAAGGCGCGGGTGCCAAATCGGTCCTCCATAAATCTGATCCCACTCTCAATTCACTTTCCAAATATGACAAAAATATATTTTCTCTTGTTTGAAGATTTAATTCTGGGTGATTACTCTGGAAATAGTAGCCCTCTTAAACGTTTAAATGTGTCAGTAATGTGATGGAGGAAGTAACTGGTTCTCTTGATAATATTTGTATATGAATCTAGTGTACTTTTCTTGTTTCAATTCCAGTTGCAATTTTGACTAATTTTTATTTTTATTTTGCTATTGTTCTATTGGCAAATCTTTTTTGAAGACAGTTAAAATAAACAGAAATCTGACTTAATTTAAGCATTTATTCATTCAATAATACTCTCTTTTGTGGTGTACTGTATATTTTAGTCCTGATTTAATTCTGGTTGGTTTGGATTTGGTTATGTGGTTTAACGCTGATTAGGACATTTTGTAGGGCAATACAAACAGTAATTTATCTCTATAGAATCAATTCTAGTCTTGTGAATATTTGGTGCAACCTCATGTCAACGTTTTGTGTGACAACAACCGGCCCAGAAGCCATGGTCCTCGGTAAAATTGGACCCTCTGGTAATTCAAAACCCACATAAGGGTAAAATAAATTGGATTCCTGCTAAGTGAGTTTTCATCATCCAGGACATCTTAAAATCTGGAGATCATAAATAGTGATCACATCTACTCAAATAGCATATGACCAAAAACATGACTAAGCCAGGTATAAACATGACTAGATAAAATCAGTTAAAATTGTGAAAAGTTTATAATGATTTAACTTGAAGTATTGAGCTACACCACAGTTTCAGCTCTATTGTTCCTCTATTCTGCATACTTTCTCTCATCCCATCTGATACTGACACAAGCAACTTTCCCGTGCTGCTGTGCTGACCATGGGGGCCTATTTTATGTGTGTTTTTGTACAGTAACTCAACAAAAGTAGCCAACGTACACAAACAGCAGACAGGCATTGTAGTTTTAAAGTCATCTGAATCACCAGCTCAATCTTCTGCCACCCCACTGTGCCCAAAATGGTGCCTCATCATCATCACTGGAGACCGTGGGTTGCTCCAAGTTTATTGTAGAACACCTCAGCATTTCAGGGAATCTGTCCGCCCACCTCTTCCCCTCACCTGCGCCCATGTCCTGAGCAGCGATCTGAGCAGGTGTCTTATCTCCATAGCCCAGCAAAAGCACGGCCAATCTTGCAGAGAAGATGGCGACTGGAATGTGACAAATCCATCTGTCCCGCTTTTGAATTTGTATGCTAATTTGAAGTAATAGCCCCTCTGGTGACAGTGCAGGGGAACAATTCAATCATGCCATCTATGACAGTTGCTTTGCCTGGCCCTCTTTGCTCTCTGATGTAGCAGTATATGCACGTAGCGGCGAGTTAAGTTTGATAGATTGGTTATGTCGGCAAAATGTGGCGTGTAGACTGCATGTTTAAAATGAGCAGGCAGTTTGGAATGACTCCAGAGAAGGTTCATGTGAACGCCAGCTCGGAGAAATAACAAGATTTTCATTTTCAAACAATGGACTGGATCATTTGTGAACTTTGGCCCTTGTTTGCTGATGGTGTGGAGTAGTGTTTCTCAAACTGGTACGTGAACACCACTTCAGTAGAGTTTTCTTCAGGGTATTTTATTCAAATGTTTGCTCTTTAAGTAATTTCAGTTGTTTAAGCCACTGTGGTAAGGGCATATTTCACCATACCCTAACTGAAACCTGGAATAGTGTTGTTACATACATACTTCTTCAGGTGCTTAGACCAAGGTCGACCATGAGCATGGGATAACTAGGCAGTTGCGTAGGGCACCATCTGGTGGTTCTACCACTCACAAGCTATTAGCCAGTTTTCATTTTGTGTCAATAGGACACATATTTATTGAGTTATGACCACAAATAGCTGATGAACTTATATAACTGCAGATTTAATCACACAAACTACCTTGACGATAGAAGTGTCATATAACATTGGACCAGTGTGAATGAAATGCACAACACTTTAGAATGGTTAAAGGTGCAAGATAAATAACAGCTGAGTCTTTTGTGCTTTATGCACAGTGCCATCTTTAAAAATTGTCCACATTTTTTTTTGGGAAGAAACTAGAACTTGTTTATGGCTGTATGTAGCACATGTTGAGTTCTACCATGTTATGCAGACACTTTATAAAACATAACTTTGCCACACTGAAATGCCATTCTGAAAAGCTGGGGTTTATCAGTTCAGCAGTTATTTATAAAAAATATATATAAAACCAATTCATGTAGTATTGGAGTTGGTATAGAGTGCTGACCATGTTCTTTTCTCAAAATCAAGTATAACATTATATGGTTTTGTTCTAACATTATATTGGATGTCTTGTATTCATAAGGCAGCATTCAATTTAGAATTTCTCTTGTGTCTCACGCTCCTCCTGATCTCTGCAAATGTTTTGCTCTTTGCAATCTTCAAATTAATCTTACGCAGAACAATTAATGGTTGATAGACAGATAAGCCTGGGAAAGCCTTCATACTCTGTTTGGCTGGATTATTAAGCGGGTAATTGTGTTTACCCTTTCCTGCTTGGACTAAATATACTTTTTCCAGTTAACAAGCCTCAAAAATGTGACGCAAAAATTAGCAGTGAAATCAGCAAATACACTTTTGTCACAGCAAAATCCTGGCAATTTGTTGTATTTCTTACCCCATTTGGAGTATTGACACTGCTAACAAGTCTCCTGAGAATGATCTGGAGGAATAAAACTGTGTTATCGTCTATCTTCTCCTGAATATATGAGCACGGGAACACTGCCTGTCATTTTTGGTCTCTTTATACTTTCCCCACTGCAGCAATTCTTTCACTATTCTTTCCAGGAAACAGAAACTGCAAAGCGCGCTGCCGATTGACCGCGCTTCAAACGAGTGCAGATCATGCGTTGCAAACAGTCTGATCAAACAGGGGCCAGGACAGAAGACTGATGAACAAAAGGCCTGTGCTACATCACCATAAACAAGGAGGAAACAGACAGCTCCCTAAATGAGCTCTGCCACAGCCCCTCTCATGCAGGCAGAGAGGAGCTAACCATTCTCCACGCTCAGCACGAATGCCCTTTTCACTGCACATAACAAATCCTCCACAGCAATGACTGCAACCAGGGACGCTTTACAGGCACTTTGGCACATCTACAGAGGGCGTGGTCCGCAGTCACGCAGTTATCAAAAGGAGCAAATACTCTTACGCTGGCTAATCACAGGCAAAACTAAGGACTTCTTTCTAACTTTGTAAACTGTTTTAGAGGCAAAGTGAGCAAACCAAACTGAAAAGAAAACTGTGTAAATAACAGTTTTCATAGTAACTCTTTTGCACTTATCATCTATTCAAACATAATATTTATTTGCATTTATTGAGCGTAAAAAAAGCATTTTTGTTTTCCAAAACTTTTGCAACACAACTCAACTACAGCTTTTGTTTTCTGAAGAACAGAAAATGCCAGTTGCTTGATCATGGAGATGGTAACTTTTGTATTCGTCAGGAAAACACCAAATGTAATATAATAAGCAGGTAATGTCACCAGGACCTGCAGATTGTTCTATACATTAAATTCCAGTACAGGGCCACTTGGTAGCGCAGGAAAGTACTTGTCTAATTATAAATAAGTTACTTTAATCCGCGGTGATGTCCTGGGAATACTGACTCATTCATGATGAATTCTTTCAGCAAACCTACTTGTCGCCCTCACCACTTTCATTAGGTTCCCCATATTTTCGGTTTCGAGTTTTGGGTGTGTGGTTCGTTATTAAGGAGGCAGATTTTTTCTGTTGGACATTTTGTTTAGTTTTCTGACTGCTCTTCTGTATGTTGTAAATAAACTACATTTGTTCTTGTGTCTTTTACCTTCCGCCACAAAGTCTATTTTAGAATCAATTTGAATCATAAACCAAACTCATCTTTAAGCATGGTACACGCCTACATTACTTGTCAGTTCTGTGGAGTGGCAAGTCTGCTTAAAAGGCATGTTATATTCAGATGTAGTGAAGCAATAAAACACTTGTAATTGAATAAAATAAATTAGTTTATTGCCATGAGCAATGCAGTGTAGAAGCTGGACACAAAAGTTATATAGTGTAACTACTTTTAACTTATGAAAAGAAGTTTATGTAGAAAAGTTGTGGTATGGCAGAAGTTGTTTCTGCTGAGGCAGCAGGTAATTAGCAGTAACATCCTCTCACCAGGTGCGTCAGTGAATCACAAACCGGAAGTCAAAAGTTATGACCTGACAAAAATATCCACGTCTCTGAATATCTAGCCTGTTATATTTTTAGCGGTACTTTCCGCGGCTTTGACTCACATTTGAGTAAAATGGGGGAACGCGCTGCTCCTACAAAACTCCTCAATGTTATTTTGGGGAGAAAGAAAGTGCCCACACCACCACGTGACAGCGCAGACAGCCGCCTGCTCAGCCAGGATCGTTTGATCGCTTCCACCGAGCCGGACGAAGACGAGAGCGGGACGGAGGGACACTGAGCCGGGGAGAGAAGCAGGAGAGACCCGCCGAGGAAAGAGACACGCAGAAAGGGGAAAAGAAGTCCGCAGACTTCTCCCGACACACGGCTGCCTGTCTACAACACACCATGGAGGGCTGTGCGCTCACCGAAGATGAGTTCTTCTCGTCCTGCCTCCTCAACCTCACCTGGGAGAGTTGCTACGAGCAGGTAGGACACGTTTCATCCGCAGATAACGATGCGTTTTGCAACGTAATGACTCCTTATCTACCGCTGCATCTATTGTTTGTGTCTATATCTGGTCCTATGTCGAGCCTGTCCGAGTTAACAGAAGTTGTCAGACAGTTTCTATGCGTAACCGTGCCAAAATCAAAAGTTGTGGTAACTTAGCGAATGCAAATGCCCCACATTTTTGCTTACACATGTGTCGCTTTGCCTGTTATACACTATTTACTTCACGACATTACACCTCTAATTGAACGGAAAAAGAGACGACTAAGCGCCACACACAGTCTCCAAACTACTCTGTGAAAGCAGGCACAACAGCTCCCGGTAAAGGCTCAAGCATCCTGCCCTGGAATCAATAATGAATTAACCTGGTAGACAAAATAAATCTTATGCCAAGCTTTCTATCAATAAAGGAGAGAGGCAAGCACAAAGTTAGCATTTCTTTGAGGTAACTTTTTGAGAAGTTTCAAGTGAAGTTGTCAGATTGTATTAAGTTGCCAGGCCAGAGCTTTTGAATTGTAAGAAGTGTAGTCTGTTCTGTTGTAATGTCCTGGGACCATGGGGTTGCCAGGTAAGGTGAAATCCAGGTGATGCAGGCGTAGATTATGCTGAGATAGTTGGATGCAGAGAACACTTTGATCCTGCAGCACTGGGCCTTTTCTCACAGCACAACAGCGGAGTATAACTGGAGATAATTACCTAATTCTTCCACTCTTCCCTCCAGCCTAATCAGCCCTGCCTTTAAAATACACTTATCTGCCGCTGTATGAAATCCCACTCAATTCTCACATTCTAATTTGTGCGGGGAATGTGTGAGGCTAAAGTCATGAGCCACAAGAATGCCAATGAAATGCTCCTTTATGAACGCTGAGAGGGCTCACAGCTGTTTAGCAGTTTATGCTTGGTGATGGATGCCAAAATATTTGTACAGTGATTTTTATGCTAATTTACTTAAATACCACCGTGGGTTTGTCGTGGATGTATATACATGTTTTTTTTTCTTTCTCTTATCTGTAAGCAGGTTGCTCAAGAGTGCAGGCGGACCTTTTAAACAAAAATCTGTGGTTTGGTGGGCTACTGTTTAGAATTACAAATAATCACAAATTAAAGAGAATTAGCCTCTACAGCTGCAGCTGCAGATTGGCTATAGAAGACTCATATTGTGGCAGTTGTTTAAACCTTGTAAACAAAAGGCAGCCTGAATCATTCAAAAATGCAAGTCATTGTGAATGGAGTTTAAATATGCACTGAATTAAAGCTCACAGCTTGGATTTAGGCAGATCATTGTGAATGTTTGAGCGGCAAACTTAAGACACTTAAATACTCCATCTGCACTGAGTGTGCAGCAGGATGCTCTCATCCTTTGACACAAGTCCCTGCTCTGCTCTCATGCACTCACAACAACATGGGCTACGGCTCCTTATCTGGTGACACAAAGTTTAGCTCAAATGTTGAGGAAAAGTTTCTTGGCATAAATTGTGAAGTCACTGAATTTCATCTCTTATTTGCAATGAATCGCTTTTGTAGGTATGGATTCTGTTTTTCACTGTACATTTGAAGCTTGTGTACTGCTGATGAGTATCCATCATACTGATTATTACTGATGCACTGTTCAGTAGATGGGTAGGCTGTTATTCACTTTACTTAATTGCCAATATAAACTTTCATTTGCCAACTACAACTTCACAACCTTTTTTGATCAGAAACCCAATTTAGAAATACATCAATAGTACTTAAAAGGAGTGTTCAAATGCAAACTACTGCGAGATGCTGAAATTCGGTCCAATTGTCTATAATCAGCCTGTTTATGCCTGTTTTTGTCACTTATCTGTAATAGCCCTCTCCATCACCTCATACTGTCTGCTGGGTCACTGTATTAGCATGTGTTAGTAGAAACCTATAGCTAGATGAAATGCATTGAAACAGAAAGGGAGAGTACATCCGACTTTCAGCACTTTCATTTTGAATTAACTATCTATACAAATGATCTGCTTTTTAGCTCATTTTCTCTTTTGTAAGAAATTAACTAATGCTGTACAAAACAACTGCCCTGCTGCTGTAAGTGTTTAGTACTTTTAGTAGACGCCTCAGCCACACCCATCTCCTCTGTCCTCTGGCTGCTGTTTATATCAATAAATGAAAAAGAAAGTAAAGGGAAATGTTGACACAGCCTGTCCTTGTGGCCAGATTATCCACTCATGCTTGAGCAGCTGGTTAAGTTCTTGCATTATGCAGTCCAGGACACAGAGACAGAGAAGCAGGGTGGTCCCGCCCCAGGAGTGTTTGCATGTTTGGGGTGAACGCCTTCACTTTTCACGAAGCAAAGGCATAAACTTCTAAAATACATATAACCCCTGGAAGATGCCTGTTTCAATTATCAAATGAACTCATTGGTTCACTGCTGTTTGGAGGTCTGCCTCTTACACACGCTTCCCTAGTCGTTCTACTCCAGGGCTGCTGTCCATGGTGCTGAAAGTTTCATCACACATTTGGAGCATGTATTTTTGAGAATTCCAGTCTCCTGTCTGATTCCCCCCACTCTTCAAAAGCAATGTATTCAGTTTGTCCGGACAAAAAGCGTGCCAGCTCTGGTAGTGATTCTGAAAGGACTGAAGCCTATCATTCAAGACGTTTTAAAAAGCTGCAGGTACCACAGTGCACGCACACAAGCACACAGACTAATGCACTGTGGTATGTGCGCTCTAGCCTACAGCACGTTTCATCAGAGCTAGTCTCCGGTCGTGTTACTACTGGTGCTGAGGCTTAGTTAAATTCAGCCTCTTTTGTGTGCACACTTATGCTCTGTATTTGATCTGTACTTCACTTCACTTCTCAGTAATGACTGGCTAACCGGGGGCCACTTTAGAAGAGGGCTGCACTTTTTTTTTCCCAAAGCACATATTCTGATCTTGAGCAGTTTTATTCACTCAGAAAAATCAAACTTGTAGTATGCCCATTACATGAAAGATTTTCTAAAATATTACAGTACAATAACATTTTTTCCATGATCCCAACAGTGATATTCATGGTGGTCAGGAGCCAGTTTTACCTGTTAATAACTCTACTTTCTTTGCCATGAAATATTAAGGACATTTTAGACATTTTCACTTTTCTATTGGTGACTGCACCTATTCTTTTTTTATGTTACAACAAAAAACTGACTTTGGCCAACGTTCATTTGAACTTCAAACATCTGTGTAGTCAGCAACAACACACAATTAGGAACTTACTCATTCAATTCTGGATGCATCAGTATAGCTTTTTCACTTCCAATAAAAAAACGTTTATCTTGAAGTGTCTGCAAATAGCTGATATTAACAGATACCAGTGTTGGAAATGGAAAATACTTTTTTTTTTTTTTCTCAAAACTTAAATGGCTCAACAAGTGCTTTGTAACCATAATTTGTTGTGTAAATAACATCTTTACATGAATACAATTTCAAGCATTCTGGAAGGTTTTGGTTCAACCTCAGCTTGTAAACAGACATGGGATTGTTGCATCATTAAAAACAACAACAGCTTAAAAGAGGACATAATGTAAAAAGCTAACACAATTATTAAAGCAATACAAATACATACATTGATTGGCATGTAATGTGTGCTACTGCTAATATAAATCATATACAGACATTGTTTATGTCTTCCAATTTATGAAAAGCACTCCTTGTTCACTGTTACAATAGTTTGCATCAGCCTTTGTGTAGCGCCTGCCAAATTCTTTATCATATTACAGTTATTCATTACAGCAGTAAACTGTATGAGACAAGTGCAGCTTGTGTGGTATTTGGACTTTATGAAATTATTGTTCTGAGAATTGTATTGTACACAGAATACAGACTGTCATCAATATGAGTTTGCAGAACTCTTTAGTGTAAGTATAGTGTGGTGGTCTTTTCCGTTTATGGCTTGGCTCTGAGTGCTCGGGTGAACCCTCTCACTGCTGCAGATGCTTTAGAGCAGTGCCAGGGCTGTTCTTTGCCGAGGTGTCACATCAAAAACTGTTTGAGGATCTGTGGATGCCTGTGAGGAGCGAGGCTTTTGTCTTTGCAATGGTTACTCCCATTGACTCTTCTGTTGTCATAAAGTTGAGTGAATGCTTAAGTTTTCTTTTAAGGTTTGTCTGCTCAAACAAATAGTGGTTTGAATGAAAGTTTTGGTTTATATCTAGATCTGTCTGTTTGTCTGTCTGTTTAGGTAGATCATTTATAGATGACATCATTATGAACATTTGAAGCTGATTGGTTGAAATACCACAATGGTTGAAGCTATATCAAAATTAAGTTTCTTTGTTCATTTCAGTTTTGGCTTCTGTCCAAACTACTGTGCTGTGTTGTGATTGGCTCACCACACAGAGGCCAACTCAAACTCTCCAGATAGATTCTCGAGAGTTTGTGAACTCTCAAATAATGCAAGAACTCATCTTGCAGGGTCAAGTTATGGTTGAAATGCATTAAAAAACTCAAAATATCCAACTGTCTAGCCAACTATTAATTGCAAAAGTAAATAGCTATCAGCTATTAAAATAATAATTTACCGCTCAGGTCGATGATTATTTTATATATATAGTGATAATAACATGCAGTCCTGTGATGCTGTGGAATGTTGTAAACTGACTAAATTAAATTCAGAATATTCACCAAAGTTGGCAGTAAGCTTTGCCAAGCATTAGTCATACTGTATGTGCTGGAGTCATGTGCTAAGTCCTCTGTAAATACAAATGCATTGCAGAGATTTGCACAGAGTTAGTTGCTGCCAATGTTGTTAGTAGTTTAGTTGTTTGCTTCCTAAAGTAATAGTTGCACACCAGTATGAGTTTACATAGATTTGAATCTCCTCAGAGCTGTCACATAGAAGCAGGAAAAGCACAGCCTCCGCTCTGTTTTGATTATGTGTGGGAAACAGACTTCATTGACAATCTCTTGATACCTTTCCCAAATCTGAGATGAAAGGCATATAGCGGCTTTTAAGAGAATCCTCTCCTTCACACCAGGAGGTAAAAAGCACTCTCACAAACATCCAATTGTACTTGTGAAGTGTTATCAATTCCACCTGAAACGTCGTAGGCCCCGATGGCTGCTCCGAACCCTTTTGATCGCACCAGCGGCATCTGTAAACAACTATTTCCCTTCTCTCTCTATTCCTCTCTCTCAAGGTGTCTGGAGGGGGAGGTTCCTTTGATTACCGCCGCTGCCGATTAATTGCTTTTCTTAACCTCCGCTCCCACAGCCGCCCAGGAGCCCCGTCCCACACGTGCCCAGCTGGACCCCCGCCAAGAGCAAAACACCCCCACACACACACACCATCGGCCAATTACTGACCTTCATCCTTTCATTTCACCGAGTATGTTATCTTTAGCCATTATCACAGTGCTTACTTTGTTTGTTTAGCTAGTTAGTCAGTGCACAGCAGGATCTGGTCCCATAAAGAGTCATTATTGGGGGAAATTACCTTTGCATTGTGTTGAGTTATGTCAGCTAGTTTGTGTGCTGAATTTTATTATGCTGCTGTAGAAAAGAGCTAATCAATTTAGCAAAAACAAAAATCTTTTAATACAGTCTTCTTTCTGAAGACTTTTTATTGCTTACTTGATCAATAATAATGGGCTATTCAAGAAAGGTTTTGTCAGACTATATGCCATGCATGACTTAATTTTCTGTGATTCTTTTTAATAATTTTTAGATGAGTTTTTTGAGACTTAAAACTTTATTCTGAAGAGTTCAAATTGCTTTCTCTCTGCCTCGTTTATCTGGAAGAAGAAGTTAACAAAATATTCTGGACTGAAGTCGGTGTACAAAACATGTACTTAATTCTTGTTATTATTTACCTGTTTTTCATAAGTACAGTAACCCTGACCCATGAGTAAAAATGTGGTTTGCTATGGTCCCTTAGCTGACCAAAGTGGGCAGAAAGTCAAATTGACAAAAGCTGTCAAACCCTTTCAGTATTCGTCACTAAAACTGCACTTACTGAGATCAAAGCACAGACCTAAACTCTAACCACTGTGCCACCGCAGACCCAATTCTGGACTGTACTAAAACCATGTCACACTGCAATGTCTCTCAACCACTGTGACTGGTTCTAGCACTAAATATATTTTTGGCCGGTGACTCACACATGTGCATCACGTCCCTGAAGAAAGTCCCTCTTCTTCAAATATTATCATGTACCGATGTCCCCTCTCGCGGACCTTGGCCTTCACTGTCTTCAGGGCATGGCAAAAACACCATCTTAATGATTAATGCGCATGCAAACAGCCAACCAATGTCAACGCAGAGAAGTTCCCTCCCAAACAAGACATCTCTCAGAGTTCATATCAAGACATGAAGTTTCTATTTGAGCCTCCAGTGCTGGCTTAGACCACACTAAGCCAAATCTTTCTAGCGGCACGTTTTATAATCCATAGCCATTATTTTATTTGAAAACTTGGTCTCTGTCCAATTGAGTGCTCCAAATATACATGGGTGAATCCTCGTCTGCTGTAGTTTATGACATTACTGTAAGCGACCAGGGGGATATGTGAGGAGTGCCGTCTAAGTGCTTCAGGTGTCTGATCTGTAGAGCGCAGTGGGACCCTGGTCCTACCCACTCATGTCCGCTCCCAAACCCATATACGTACTAATACAGACTTAATACAGGCGCTTTCATGCGACTGGCTAACAGGCTGGACTCCCCGGACTGCACGCTACACTGTGTCGGCGCACATTTTCCCCATCAGCAGAAAGCGGGGATGAGCTGAGCTAATTGTGCAGGGAGGCCCGGCGGGCAACACAAGCCTCTGTACACATAAGCGTCACCAGCTCTCTGTATTCATCAGCTTCTGCTTTTGAGGTCCCATAAGTCCAAACCACAATAAGTATGTTCAAGCATGCATTAGTGCTTCATCTAGAGCCATGTGTGTTAGATGTAGGATTAGATGTGCGGAGAATTCCCCACTATGTTCATCAGAGCAGAGCAGTGTAGCATGTCGCTTAGAGGGGTCTGCACAGTAACAGTTTTAATTATATTTACATAACTCATAAAGCAATATAATAAATGGATTTACGTGCTTGCCCACACGTGTACACAACTAAATGCTCCTACAGTGTAATGAATGAGACTGGGGCGGACAGTGCTCCGACTGCTCCCAGCTCAGGCAGATTACCTGTTCTATTTGAGGAATATTAAGACGTTACATGTGCTTTGATAGGCCCTGCGAGGCACGCAGTAAAAGCCACAGCGCGCAGCAGAGACGCACACTCTGAGTTGTTTCCATCTTTTAGTTGCACTCTGGGACTGATTATGGTCCGGCAAACGGCCTTTACCTGGAAAGTCACTTTGACTTTCTTCTCCACCATTTGTTAGTATGGCTAATGTCTCATTAGGTCTCACAGAGGGGAAATGATGGCTGTTCGGGTGAAGGTGAGGCTCTGGACTTATCATGAGACAAAAGGAAGAGTGATTATCCTGTTGAGGTGCGCCTCACTGTCTCTCACAACAACAAGTCCTATTTGTGTTCCTGCTCGAGCTGCTTCATTACCCATAATCTATTAGCTCAGCCTCCCCCTCCCACAAATAAAAGTCCAAACATTTGGGCTAAATGATGAATGCTTGATCACTTCTGCATGCGGCTCTATGAAGGAGTGGACCAAAGGGGGAGGGGGAATTTTACATTATCCAGGAGATAATTACAAAGCAATCACAAGCAGTTTCCGGTAAAGTGGTAAACAAGCCAAGGGCTTGTGCTCTTTTCCCAAGAATAATTAAAAGTCGCTTTGCATTCTATGCATCAGGGTTCTTTCTCCACCAGTCGCCACCTCCTGGCATAAAAAAACTGTTTTTTTTCTTCTAGTGGGAGCAGGCCTTCTTATGTTGACAAATATTGAATTTCATCTGAAATCTCATCCTAAAAGGGTTCAATGTGTTTTCTTTCTTCAGACTGAGTTCAACCCTTTAGTTTATATGTGTACAAGGTCCTCTTTGAGTTTCGAAGTCATTTGTAGAAGTTAAGATGCCCCCAGGCTGTGTTGGATCACAGCGCTGACATGTAGTCATTACTTCACGTCTAACAACACCCGAATCAGTCAATTATCCATGGAATCGATCAACATAACCCTGCTGCCACTCATTTAAACAGCCAATCAATCTGCATGGGCCTTTTCTCTCTGTCTGTGTCCGCCCCACGTGTGTGGAGGTGCTACTGTGTGTCCGACTCAGCGGGTGCCATGATGATCTGCTGAACTGACAGCTTGTCTTCTGATTTATGGTTGTTTATCACAGGGCACGCCTGGAGTTGTGACCCTTCTTCTGGGTTGACTCCAATTCCCATGATGCCCCTGTGGAAACCTCATGTACCTGTCCTGTGTCTTTCGAAGGAGTTTCTAACTTTTAACTTTGACTGTAGCCGACTTCCTCGCCTCACAGCACAGCCTATAATCCCACAGTGCAGCATACAGGAGTGCTTTAGTGAGAGAAGAAGTTCACAGCAGTAAACAGGGGCAGCTCATTCGTCCTCTGCACCGAACGACATCCGGCAGGTTTATCACTGTGAGCGCAGACATGGTCACCTTACCCCAGGCCTCATTGTGACAGCCAGAGAGGCACTGGAGAGCACCATCGGAAATCAATACGCCCTCACGCTTTAATTGTTGTGAAAAAGGCTTCCCTGTTTACAGCCGCACATCATCAGTTAGGACAAACCGCCTTTTGTTTATCTTAGCCTAGTCCTTGTGAATTGCAGCTCTCATCATCTTATATTGACCCATTAACACTAAACTAGTTAACCTTGCTTTAATGTATAACCAAAGGCATGCGTGAGTTTTGGTAAGTTGGTGATTATGTATGTCAAGATTCTATCATATTCAATCTATCATTAAGATTATTGAGATCTCATAAAAGTATGACCTGAAATTATTTAATAGGAATTATTGCACTTAAGTTCTACATTGAATGGCTAACTTTCTTTTGCTGTCTCTTAATTGGCTTAACAAAGTGGTTTACAACATTTTCTTAGTGCGAGTGTGTTTTGTTGATGGTGACTCTGATGACGGCGGTGCTAAATTTGGCTGCAACCTGTTGTGAAATGTCAACTTTTCCCTTTTACGGACTGAGAGGTGCTACTTGTTTTCCAGCCTCCTGCCTCCATCTGTGTCTGCTCCATCTCCCCCATTAGTCCGTTACCTGGAGAGGGCCCCGCCGCTCCACAGCCCTGATTAGGTCCTCTCTGCTTAATTACCAGCTCGGGCCACACTCCGCCGTTTGCAGCTGTCCTTCATCTCTCATTCGTCTGATTTGCAACCTTTATGCAGCAATCTGCGCCATAAAATTTCTAAACGGCCGAAAGCTAGCCTAGCATAGCATATACAACTCTAATTACGGCGTCTTGGAGCACCGTCACACTGGACAATCTGCGTTTTAATTATGAGGAACAGGCATAGTGTTCTGGCTTTTGTCTTACAGTGCTAGAAATTCCTAGAGAGAGGATCTCATTATGCCAATGTTGTGGTACTTTGAAATGCCGTGAGCGAGCCAATTGCTGTTAATCTACCCCCATGTTCTCCCTCTCTCCTCTTCAGCGTATGGGCTATTCACGGCAACAGGCTGTTAAATAATTTATACCTATCTGTTACGGTATGAAGATCAGGAGGACAAGAACATGCATAGACTACAACAAAGGGAACCCAATATTCTTCCCCTTGTGGCGACTTTGGACTTTTCGAGTGGTGAAATGAAGGAGTAAACTGAACAGATGGTTTATTTTGCTAACGTAAGAAGAACAAAACTACAGAATTAAGAAAGCAAGCCCAAGGTACAGGACGCATAAAGTAGCTGTTTACACATTTTGCCCTACTTTTTATGATGGGTACAGTACTCTGTGGAAGTTTTAAGGCTACAAACAAAGACAGCTTCCTTGTGAAGCCAAAGTTACAGTCTTCCTATACTACAAAGACGTGTTGTCAGGTGATTGACAGGTGGAGAAACCAATAGAAGAGACTTTGGTTCTGTCAAGTCACAACGGTGCATCTTTTTTCACTGTTCTGTTGTAGTTTGATGTATAATTATAAGAGAGAGAGACATATTGTAAAATACAATACAAGAATACTTTTGTTTTAGATTAGAGCAAAGTCTTAACTAATATCTGACGCTTCATCCAACTCAAATCATCATCTTGTTTCACAGTAGCAACAAATCAGCTTAAAGGCACATCTTTTTTTGCAAAGTTAAAGGTGCAATACCCGATCTTTGCTCGCGTAAACACAGATAAATAATTTCAAATTTCTACATCAGTCCACATGTTTTGCTCACTTACCAAATGCATTTTTAACCAATTAATTATGTCCTTTAATTTTCACAGTTGTTAAGAGCGAGATGTGTAGGTATGCTAACACTAGTTAGCCATAATGCCAATAACAACAACAGATTAACTTTTTAGTGAACAAATTAGACATTATTAGGCGTAGACATGATATTGAGGACTCATTTTCACCTAAATAGATACATTAACACATCGAAACAATTGGATGCCCCTCTTCAAACCTCATAAGAGTTACAGCCTGCACAGTAAGATTTTTATATAATTTTATTTCAACAAGGCAATACAGTATGAAAAAAACAAGCTTTTGTTTTACTGTTTTGGGCTAAAAAGTTACATATACAAATATTTTGTTTTCTATGCTGTCTATTTTGAAAAAGGGACAACAGTGAACAGCTATTGAATCATGACCTTAAATTGGCCAAGAAGAAAAAAAAAATATATATATATACAAGTACAAACAGTTAAAGAGGCACTGTCTATGTAGTTTGTACGTACTGCGTTTCTTCAGTTTAGTCCCCAGGGAGGTGTCTTGCACAAGTGCACGGATCACTTCTGATTAGTGCTCGTGCTTTAAAAGAAGGAGCCTGTGGTGTTTTTCTTCAGAAACAAACAGTGGTGTGGCCTCCCCAGGGACTGCTGCCATTCTCTGAGCACAAGCACCAGCCCCAGAGGAAGCTGCTTCATCTCCTCTACTAATGTAGACTTTAGATTGTGACCGCAGATGATTCTATTGACTGAATGGCATCGCTTCACAACTACACACTTTTGATATTTTAGAGAACACTCATTATTTGTATTAAACATTAAACATGATCTTAAATACTTTTACTCTTGCATCTTATGTTTTAGTATTTATATAAAATGGTGTATCTATTCAAAGCATGACTTACATATCGTAGGTCAAGCTTTTCCTCATCTGGAACTGTGTTAGCATATTCTGCTGCCATGAGATGGAGTAACAAAGGGGAGAAAAACAATTCTAGCTTGCCTCCAACAGACTAATGCTGGAACACTGTTGTAGTTGATGCGATGTGACAGCACAACATGCTCAGTGGCAGACCCAACGCAGCACTAGAACACTAGTCTTATTCTAAGACTCAGACTTACTAAACAGCATTTATCAAACAAGTATAAATGAGGTAAAATATACTGTATCTCCAAGTGTAATTTAGATTTGTACTGAAAGTGTACTGAAACTTTGGTACATTAAAATACTGCTCAATGGAATTACTTCTGCAATTCAAAACATTAGATTTTTTGGTACTTCATTAATCAGTTTACAAATGTGTTTTCAAGTGACAAAATTGTCAAAATTTGATTTTGTTCCATTTTTGAAGGTTGACGAATAAAATATTAGTTTTAATTACAGATTATTAAGGTAGTTAGGAGCAATTTTTCAAAAATTGAATCATTTTTGCCACAGTTTTGATGGTTGATTAGCACTTAGCACTACTAATCTATCATTTGTACAGTTGTCCTGCTGCTGACCGACTGATTGTGTTGATCTGACCAGAGGTTTATTCTGGAGGACTGAATACACTGGCTTTTCGCTGACTTCTCTGTAGGGCTGAACTATTTTGGAAACAAATATTGAAATGCATTTTTTTCTAATAGATAGATAGATAGATAGATAAAAACTTTATTAATCTCCCAAGGGAGAAATTCAGGTGTCCGGCAGCAAACACACTCGCACAACACACACAACAACAACAAAAGAACAATAAAATATTACTATCCATCCATCCATCCATTTTCTTCCGCTTTATCCGGGGTCGGGTCGCGGGGGCAGCAGTCTGAGCAAGGACGCCCAGACCTCCCTGTCCACACACACCTCCTCCAGCTCTTCCGGGAGGATCCCGAGGCGTTCCCAGGACAGTCGAGAGACATAGTCTCTCCAGCGTGTCCTGGGTCTTCCCCTTGGCCTCCTCCCAGTGGGACATGCCCGGAACACCTCACCAGGGAGGCGTCCAGGAGGCATCCGGTACAGATGCCCGAGCCACCTCAGCTGGCCACCCTCGATGTGGAGGAGCAGCGGCTCTACTCCGAGCTCCTCCCGTGTGACTGAGCTTCTCACCCTATCTCTAAGGGAGCGCCCAGCCACCCTGCGGAGGAAACTCATTTCGACCGCTTGTATCCGCGATCTTGTCCTTTCGGTCATTACCCAAAGCTCATGACCATAGGTGAGGGTTGGAACGTAGATCGACCGGTAAATCGAGAGCTTTGCCTTTCGACTCAGCTCCTTCTTCACCACAACGGTTCGATACAGTGACTGCATCACTGCAGACGCTGCACCGATCCGCCTGTCAATCTCACGTTCCATCCTTCCCTCACTCGTGAACAAGACCCCGAGATACTTGAACTCCTCCACTTGAGGCAAGGACTCTCCACCCACCTGGAGAGGCAAGGCACCTTTTTCCGGTCGAGAACCATGGCCTCGGATTTAGAGGAGCTGATCTTCATCCCAGCTGCTTCACACTCGGCTGCAAACCGCCCCAGTGCATGTTGAAGGTCCTGGTTTGATGGAGCCATCAGGACAACATCATCTGCAAACAGCAGAGATGAAATCCTGTGGTCACCAAACCGGACACCCTCCGGACCCTGACTGCGTCTAGAAATTCTGTCCATAAAAACAATGAACAGAACCGGTGACAAAGGGCAGCCCTGGCGGAGTCCAACATGCACTGGGAACAGGTCTGACTTACTGCCGGCAATGCGAACACAGCTCCTGCTCCGGTCGTACAGAGACCGAACCGCCCTGAGCAAAGGGCCCCGGACCCCATACTCTCGGAGCACTCCCCACAGGACACCACGAGGGACACGGTCGAATGCCTTCTCCAAATCCACAAAGCACATGTGGACTGGTTGGGCAAACTCCCATGAACCCTCGAGCACCCGATGGAGAGTGTAGAGCTGGTCCAGTGTTCCACGGCCGGGACGAAAACCACACTGCTCCTCTTGAATCCGAGGTTCGACTATCGGTCGAAGTCTCCTCTCCAGTACCCTGGAGTAGACCTTACCGGGGAGGCTGAGGAGTGTGATTCCTCTGTAATTGGAACACACCCTCCGGTCCCCCTTCTTGAACAGAGGGACCACCACCCCGGTCTGCCAATCCAGAGGTACTGTCCCAGTTTGCCACGCGATGTTGCAGAGACGTGTCAGCCAAGACAGTCCCACAACATCCAGAGACTTGAGATACTCAGGACGGATCTCATCCACACCCGGAGCCTTGCCACCGAGGAGCTTATTGACAACCTCAGTGACTTCAGCTTGGGTGATGGGTGAGCCTCCCCCGAGTCCTCAGTCTCTGCTTCCACATCGGAAGACGTGGCAGTGGGATTGAGGAGACCCTCAAAGTATTCCTTCCACCGTCCAACAACATCCCCAGTTGAGGTCAGCAGCTCTCCACCTGCACTGTAAACAGTGCTGGTGAAGCACTTCTTCCCCCTCCTGAGGCGTCGGACGGTTTGCCAGAATTTCTTTGAGGCCGACCGATAGTCCTCCTCCATGGCCTCCCCGAACCTCTCCCAGTCCCGAGTTTTTGCCTCTGCGACCGCTCGAGCCGCGGCACGCTTGGCCTGCAGATACCTGTCAACTGCCTCAGGAGTACTACAAGCCAACAAGGCTTTGTAGCACTCCTTCTTCAGCCTGACGGCATCCCTTACTTCCGGTGTCCACCACCGGGTTCGGGGATTGCCGCCACGACAGGCACCCGAGACCTTGCGACCACAGCTCTGGGCGGCCGCATTGACAATGGAGGCTGAGAACATGGTCCACTCAGACTCAATGTCCCCAGTCTCCCCCGGGAGCTGGGAGAAGCTCTCCCGGAGGTGTGAGTTGAATGCCTGTCTGACAGAGGACTCGGCAAGACGTTCCCAACAGACCCTCATGATACGTTTGGGTCTGCCAAGTCTGTCCGGCTTCCTCCTCTGCCAGCGGATCCAACTCACCACCAGGTGATGATCGGTTGACAGCTCCGCCCCTCTCTTAACCCGAGTGTCCAAAACACGCGGCCGAAGGTCAGATGACACGACGACAAAGTCGATCATCGACCTCCGGCCTAGGGTGTCCTGGTGCCACGTGCACTGATGGACACCCTTGTGCTGGAACATGGTGTTCGTTATGGACAGACTGTGGCTAGCACAGAAGTCCAATAACAGAACACCGCTCGGATTAAGATCGGGGGGGCCATTCAAGAATAGAATAGAAGAATAGAACTTTATTTGTCTGTTTCAGAATAAAAAACAGAAATTTGTCTTCAACACAGCTCTTCCAGTCATTCATCACACAAACTTCACAATAAAAATGTATAAGAAACAAAACAGAAATGAACTGAACACAAACACAAACAGTGCTACTTTGTGCCATTTAGGGCAGTTATTGCAGTGGGGATGAATGATTTTTTGTAAATGTTCCTGCGGGCCAGTGGAACTCTGTAACGTCTGCCTGATGGCAGCAGACTGAAGTGGTGATGCAGAGGATGAGAGGCGTCTTCTATGATGGCAGTGGCTTTCCTCATCACAGAGCGCTTGTACAGTTCACTGAGAGAGGTTTGAGGTGTCTGGGTTATTTTGCTGGCCTGGTTTACAATTCTGCATAATTTTGCTTTATGTTTAACAGTGAGAAAGTTGAACCATGAAGAAATATTGTACACAAGGATGGATTCTATAAGTGAAGTGTAAACCTGGGTTAAAATGTCCTTAGTGACACCAAATGCCCTTAATTTCCTCAGCAAATGAAGTCGCTGTTGTGCCTTTTTAAAAACTGAGTCCACATGCGATCCAAAGTTCAAGCAGTTGTCCATCTCTATGCCCAGATACCTGAAGCTGTCCACCTGCTCCACCTGCTGGCCATTTAAGGTCAGAGGTTGGAACAGATCTGCTGCGCCTCTGGTTCCACAGCACAGCTCTTTGGTCTTTGTGATGTTGAGCTCCAGTGAGCACTGTGCAAATGTGTGGACCAGACTGTTGACCTGCTCATGGTACTGTGTCAGGGCTCTGCTGTCAGGGACATGGGCCACCAGAGCCATGTCATCAGCATACTTTAACAGTAACATTCCTTCTCTGTTGCAGGTGATGTAATTAGTGTACACAGAGAAAAGAATTGGTGACAATACACAGCCCTGCGGAAGTCCGGTTTTTAAAATCATTTGACTGGACTTAAAACCATTTAAAAGCACATGCTGTGGCCTATCACATAAAAAATCTCTGATCCATAAAATCAGACTGGTGTGAACTTGAAGACCAGAGAGAGTGTAAAGCAGTGTGTTATTGTTTACAGTGCTGAAGGCTGATGAGAAATCCATAAATAAAATCCTTGTATGTGGATTTGTGGAGTCCAGCTGTCTTGTGACTTTCTCTAGGAGCATGATGTTAGCATCTTCTGTACCTCGTTTTGATTTGTATGCAAATTGGAATTGGTCCAATTTATTTGTCAACTCAGACACCAGCTGATCTGCCAGGACCCTCTCCATACATTTACAGAGAACAGAAGTCAGAGCTATTGGTCTATAGTCCTGCAGGTCCTGTGGTTTGTTTTTTTTCGGAAGGGGAATGATGGTAGATTCCTTCCACTGTCTAGGTACAATACCAGAGTCCAGGAGATGTTGGAACAACCTGGTTATCACTCCACCGAGCTGAGTGGAGCATTCTTTGAGCACCCTCCCTTTGAGCCTATCTGGTCCTGCTGCCTTGCTAGGATTTACTCTGTGAAGAGTGCTAGTTACCAGCTGCTCGTTGATGGTAAGTGCCTGAGGGGGGGAGCCATGAATCTCTGGTGTCCAGGTGACTGATTGGCTGGTGTTATTGAAGCGGGTAAAGTGGTTGTTCAGTTGCTCTGCAAGAGGGGCAGGGTCTGGGCAGTCAAGCGTTGCTGGTTTGGTGGTCCTGCCCATCATATTATTTAGCCCCTTCCATGCCTCCTTTGCATTTCCTGATGTCAATTTCTTCTCCACTGATTCTTTATATTTTGTTCTGCCTTGTTTAGCCTGCCTTCTGAAATCCTTTTTCAATTCCCTCTCCTTATTCTTGTCACCCTGTAGAAAAGCCATTTTCTTTTCTTTTAGACAATTTTTCATGTCTTTAGTGATCCACTTTTTATTATTTGGATAGATCACTATGTCTCTGGTGGGGGTGACACTATCTTCGCAGAACATAATATATGAAGTGATGACATCAGTAAGCATGCTAAAGTCATTTCCACATTCATTAAAAAACAAGTCCCAATTAGTCAGTTCAAAGCAAGCCCTCAATATCTCAGATGTTTCTTCATTCCAGATCTTAATGTTTTTTGTAACTAGACTCTCTGTCTTTAACTGTGACCGGTATTTCGGCAGTAGCAGGACCACGTTATGGTCTGACAGTCCCAGTGGTGGGCGTGGCTTAGATACGTACGCTCCGGGGATGTTCCCAAAACACAAGTCTAGTTTATTTTGTCCCCTTGTTGCCATTGTCACATATTGCTCCAAAGTGGGGAGATGTGAAGAAATACCACACCTATTAAAATCCCCCAATAAGAAGACTGGCTGTTCTCCTGTTTGAGTGACAGCTCTGTTGTAACTCTCTGTTATGCGTTCGGCAGCTAGATTGAAATCAGGGCCTGGGACGTAAACTAGAACAACTGTGATTTGTGTGAATTCTCTGGGTAAGTAATGAGGTCTAAAGGACACTGTCATTAGTTCGTAGTGCTTACAACACTCCGCCTCTCTCACAGTGTAGTTCGTTGCCCACAGTTTATTCACAGCCATGCAGACTCCGCCTCCAATCGACTTCTTTGTTTTGACTGGATCCCTGTCAAACCGTATGATGTTGTATCCATCCAGCTCAACATCCTTATCTCCAGTGAGCCAAGTTTCAGTAAAACAGAAAAGACTTGTCCGCTGGTAATCCAGGTCAGAGGATAGTAGCGCCGAAAGCTCGTCTATTTTATTCTGAAGTGAGCGCACATTTGATAAGGTGATCGCCGGTAAAGGTAGCCGACTGCCCCTTCTTTTTAGCCTGTTTCGTATCCCTCCTCTGGATCCCCTTTTCCTCCTTATTCGCTTCCTCTTCTGTCCGCGAAGCAATTCCGGAGGTATACTCTGAAAGAGTGTCCCTTCCGATATTAGGGTCCCAGTGTTTAGTCCTAGCAGAAGGTCGCGGGAGTATGTGAGCTTGCCCATGCTAGTGGCTGGTGATGGTCGTTGTGCTGGTGCTTGCAAACACAGTCCATTCATAGCGCATATAGCCACTAATAAAAGCCATAATTTGGCCCAATGAAGCACCGTTTGTTCCCACATTAGTTCGAGGATGCAAAATGCAAAAAGATACACTGGATCACAACAACTATTACAAACAATCGGCAGACATGCGAGCTGTGTTAGGAGTCGCCTTCCTCACGGAACAGCGCCCCCCCAATTCCTCCCGATCACCCCTCTCCAAGTGTCACTGGCGTTGCCCACGTGGGCGTTGAAGTCCCCCAGTAGAACAATGGAGTCCCCGGTGGGTGCACTGTCCAGTACCCCTCCCAGGGACTCCAAGAAGGCCGGGTACTCTGCACTGTTGTTTGGCCCGTAGGCTGCCACAACAGTGAGAGACCTGTCCCCGACCCGAAGGCGCAGGGACGCGACCCTCTCGTCTACCGGGGTGAACTCCAACACATGGCGGCTGAGCTGTGGGGCTATGAGCAGGCCCACACCCGCTCGCCGCCTCACACCATGGGCAACCCCAGAGAAATGGAGCGTCCAGCCCCTCTCGAGGGTAATGGTTCCAGAGCCCAAGCTGTGCGTGGAGGTGAGGCCGACTATATCTAGTCGGAAACGCTCAACCTCCCGCACCAGCTCAGGCTCCTTCCCCGCCAGCGAGGTGACATTCCATGTCCCCAGCGCCAGAGACCGTGCGCATGGCCTGGGTCGTCCGGGGACCTCTCCCCGACCGCCGCCCAAAACACACTGCACCCGACCCCTATGGTCCTTCCTGCGGGTGGTGGGCCTGCGGAAGGTGGTTCCACGTTGCCTTTTCGGGCTGGGCCCGGCCGGGTCCCGTGGGCTAAGACCCGGCCACCAGGCGCTCGCCTGCGAGCTCCCACCCCAGGCCTGGCTCCAGGATGGGGCCCCGGTGACGCCAATCCGGGCGACGTAACGAACTTCCGTGTTTTTGTCGTCATAGGGCTTTGTGAACCGCACTTAGTCTGACTCGTCACCTAGGACCTGTTTGCCATGGGAGACCCTACCAGGGGCATAAAGCCCCGACAACATAGCTCCTAGGATCATCCGAGCACTCAAACCCCTCCACCACGTTAAGGTGGCGGTTCAATTACTATCAATAGTATAAAGTGCACATGTAAGAATACAGTTCATATCAGGCAGATCTGTTAAGCAGCCTGATAGCTGAAGGGACAAACGACCTGTTAAAGCGCGCTGTCCTGCAGCGCAGTGAGAGGAACCTGTCACTGCGTGTGCTTCTCCGTGCAGACATCGTGTCATGAAAGGGATGTCTGGGATTGTCCAGGATGCCCTGCATTAAAGCCCTCATCCTCTTCTCAAGCACAGCTCCCACAGAGTCCACCCTCCTCCCAATCACAGATGCACACTTCTTTATCAACTTGTCCAAACGATTGCCATCCCTTGTGGTCATACTGCCACCCCAACAGACAACACCAAAGAAGACAGCACTTGCCACAACAGACTGATAAAAGAGGAACAACATGTCGGCACACACATCAAAAGACCTAAGCTTTCTTAGGAAAAATAAGCAATTAGATTGCAATTAGATTTGGGATTTATGTGTTAGGAAAGGGATTCTCTGCAAAGTGCAAACCTTAAACATACATTAATATTTGAGAGAAGAACGAAATATGCTGCTGAACTTGTACAAGAATCCAGCACATTTCAGAGCATTTGTAGAAGACTTAAATAAAGGTGATTGCAGGTTGTTGACATAACAATAAGGCCAAATATTTTATTGTCAAAGAACTGCCATTCTTGAACTTTGAAATGGTGATTTGATTTAAATGTGATTAAACTTGCATCTCCTATATTATGTCTTAAAACATTAAATAAACATATACATCTACAATATTTAAGGCTGGATGATTTTAAATACGGAGAACATGTGTTCAAATGTATTATTTGAGATTTAATTATCAGACAAGTGTGACATTTTGCCAAATTTTCAATTCAATGGGAAAAGAATAATCATAGACAATTATCTTGAGAAAGCAGGTGAAATAGTGCTTGAATTAGAGATTGTCAATAGAACAAGCATTTTCTAACTTATAATTGGGTCGAAAAAGGCCACAGCACTTGGATTATGTTGAAAACACTCCCCTTATACCTTATATTTCACTGTTTTGTAAAGCACTTTGGACTACTTAATGTATGAATTCTACTGTACATATAAACTCACCTTGTCTATTTTTAGTTTAGAACATCACTTATTCAATTTGTATCTTTATAGCTTTTTTGGTTGCAAATCTTTTTAAAATACTAAACAATAGATTCTATACTCTGTTTTTGCACATCTTGAAAATAACATCCTTGACATGATCTAAAATTCAATGTATCGCCCAAATCTCTCAGACTGATGCACAACTCACCATTGAGCTCCATAAATCTTAGCAAAGCGCTGAGTTTTCTGTGACCCTCTTATGTTCCGACAAACTTCTACATATGTGATTGCTTTGTCTTGGATGGTCAGAACAAGGCCAGATGGGGGAGTTGCGAGAGTAGCTGGAGGGGGGCGGGCTCAGGAGCGGGCCGGGCCGATCTGTCTCCGCCGTGTCGGGACGATTTACGGCGGGCGCATGTTGAGCCATCAATCATCGGTGACGCACTCCAAGGACAACTTTGTCTCTTTATGCAATTTGTAAGGCTGTCCAGTCAAATTGATTCCTTAACCATGAGTCGTCCAGCACACGGAGACAAGTAAAGCCCCCCCTGAAACAGAACATCAACCTCTGAGCCGCAGCCAAAGCGCGCAATAAATGATGCTTTTCTCAACTTGGCAACACACGAGAGCTGAACAAAGTGGGCTGTATGGAAACAAGATTGAACGTGCGGAGGAAATGACTGGATTTGATTGAATGAGACAAGTGACGACAGACGTTGCTTTCACTGACAAACTACAAAAGCTTGTGCGTGCGGTTTGTGTGTCCTACATTATTTTATAACCAGTGATTTGAAGTGAATGGCATGCCTGCTGTTTCATTATTTTCTTCACTATTGGTAGAAGCTTGGAAAAGAGTAGTCAAACAAGGACAGCGGTGGCTTGGAGGAGTTGGACAAATAATTCTGTTTAGCGTGGTTGTTCAGTCACCAAACTATCATCTGACTGACACTGGGTGACTGTACTTAAAGGGGCTTTGTGTGATTTTAAAACATAAACAACAGCTCTCTTGACACTTGTTTCACTGATTTAGCTAATGCATTCTGAGCTTACTAATTCTTCACCGTGATGTTTTTACAACTTTCAGAAGCAATAGCGAGTTTTCATGTTAAAACTAACAACAACATAGCATTCTAACAGCATCCTTTCTGGTCTTTGGAGTGTCATAATCTAACCCAATCCAACTTTATTTTTACAGGTCTCTCATAAACAACAATGTTGACCAAAGTGCTATCCAGGCTTCAGACAGTGAAATAGAAATAAAAGCAAAACAGTCACTAATAATATACTTTAAAAGCAAAAAGGAAAAAAAAAAAAAAAAGTGTTGTAGAGGCAAGAAACAGCCACTGAAAATGCTTGGTAAACTCTGCTTCAGAGTAAGACCACGAGTGTATGGAGCAAGACCATTTAAACAGATTTGAAAACAATCCATTTTTTTAAACCAACTCAATAAAATGCACTGGCAACAATGCAAAGACTAAATATCATGCATCTGCAAAATGCAAGATAGATTATTTATTTACTGGGACAGTGTACATTTACATTAAGCACAATGGCAGAGATGCTAGTAACTGATTCTAGCTTTACAGCTTATTGCCATCTGTAGTCCTGGAGAAGGGAGGAACCCATTACATGTTTTTGGTGGTTGGGGAAAACCGGAACACCCAGAGGAAATCTACACAGACACAAGGAGAATACACAAACTCCACAAAGAAACGCCCCAGATCACCTGGAAAAGGATCCCTGAGATAAAGGATCAATTATATTCCATTCTTTCAAAACTAAAATTGAATTTTTTTCTGTGAGATCTCTATCTACACTCTGATCATTGATCTTTGATGATGTATTGTATTACAGATATCAAACAACTGGGTCAAATTTGTCAAAATATCAAATAATTACTGGCATTTTGTAACCTAATTGGAGAAGCTTAACACTGTTAGCTGCATGCTTGAAGTAACATGCCCAAATTACTGACTGAAATATAGTACATATGCCACATTCCTGAATCCCTTACAAAAATGTAGCCTTTGTGAATCTTCACCTACAATAGATGACTACGACTCCTCTGTGCCCACATCACACTAATGCGGAAATGAAAGAAAAAATAGCCCAACATTAATAGTGTATGATAAATTACACTGGCTCGTAAATGTCCTGGCATTGCTTTTAATATGGTCTTTAAGATTTGAGATTAGCATCCGCTCATTTTTCCACTGTGCAAATCCCATTCAAAGGAGCATTTTACGTCCATTGCCCCGACTGAAATGACTACAACATAAATATAGAAACAAATTGAGTCAAAGATTATCTAATGGAGCGTGCGTCAGTGCAGTCTGTCACAAGCTTTATGTAACAACATTGCTCAACTGCTGGAAGTCTTTAACTACTGAAATTGTTTATTTACAATGTTGAGACCGCTTCAAGTATCTCTCTGGTACTTGATCATTCGGAAGAACGTTTTTGACTCTCATCTTTTATAATTGGCTTCACCACCTGAGTCATGTGTAAACAAATGCTTGGCAGATATTTTCACATAACTTTTAAAGTATGCTGTTTTTATTGTATATTTTGTGGCCTTAAAGTTGCTTTACATTGAAATCCCACATAGTAATCAGTTTAATAGTATATTTGGATGAGCTGTTAGTATTAGTATTATAGTATTGCAAGTAAATAAATGTACTTCTACACTCTTGGTCAGAGATTCTTTTTGGACAAATTGATGTTTTTCCTTTTGCTTTTCTTTTGGAGAGAGTCTCACCACTGTTTCTTCCTTGGATCACTTTTGACTTTGGCACAAATCCATCATTATCTGAACTTTGTCAAATGTCATAATGCCATGTCTCATATCTAAAAAGATGATCAAAAGTGTGTCCACAAATAGCTCTCAAACCTTCACTATAGTACCAGTGTTCTTTTGAGGTCTGTCTGACAAACCGCTCCATGACATCACGTGTCAGCGCAGCCGCACGTTTAGTGTGATAAGACAAATCTGTGGGGAGAGCCAATATTAACTACAATCAGTGTTTTATAAAAGGCCTCTCTTTTCGGCCGTGGCACCATCCGGAGTGGCAGATAAAGCAGATCAGACGACATGCCATCCTGTCAGAGCGGCACTGACACAGATCCTGGAGATGACTGGCACAAGTGTATCACAGCAAGAGGGAAGCATGAGCCTAGACCTGGATATTTGAACTGTATAATCTCATGTTAGAGGTGGGAAAGGTACTGACAACTGGACAAGGTAACACGTGAAGCATATTGTTAGGTTTGTTCAACACTGAAATGTTTGTCATTTGCTAGCAGAATGTTTCCAATTTGATTGAAAAAAGATTATTTAGGGGAAATTTAGCATGAAGTCTGAGAAACATAGCACAAATGAAGCCTTTGCACTGTGTCACTGAAATGTTTCCCTGAAGTGTGTATTTTTATTTTTTTTTAACGAGACCAATGTCAGACGGCTGCTTGACTCAAAACAAGTTATTTTCTGGTTACTGGCTTGTCTCCTTGGAGAAGAATAGAATTTTCAGTATGAGGTTAAATGTATCAAAATATCTTTTTTTTATAATTGCCATTGATTTTTGATGGTCAATATTACTTTAAAAAAAGTGTTGGTGCGGTCTCTTCCTAAATGGTTTGGACTCTTTTGAATGTTTGCTAAAATTAAATATGCAAATTCCACATTACATTTGTGATCTAAGAAAGCATGCTTGACACACTATGTAAAGGTTTGCGTTTTGTTTGTTTGTAGCCTTTTACCCAAAGTCCATGTTGACCTGTAGCCTGCAGCTTTCCTTTTACAAAAAAAACAATAAGATCCACTACAAAAGGTCCATCTTAGAGAATCAAGTCACATAACATTTGACACCCATGTGAGACAAACTTGTGTCCAGCTGTTCAAATGTGAATCAGCCGCTCCATGCTCAGCCTTCTCTAAAGGACAGAAAAGGGAAAAACCTCCCTTCTGCCTTTGTGAGCGAAGGAGCACTGGTCCTGTTTCTCAGCTTGTAGACTTGGCTAAATCGCAGTGTCCAACAGCTCGCCTAAGAATACCTTTTTGTAGCTCCTGTCTAAAACGCCGGACCTCTCAGCCAGCGCTGCCACTTCTCTCTCCATTAGAAACTGTGCTTTTGTTCAGCCCGTTTTCTGCTGCTTATTTGACATTCTGCTCACCTGCGCATTTGCCAAGCACGCCATTGTCCTGCTATTGATTGTCCAGGACCTGGTCAGCCACAAAGCCTGCGCGCCTTCCAGGTTATCAGTGACATCACTCCTTTTTATAAGCGACGCATTTGCCTGAGCGCGGCCTTATCAATAGTTTGGGGGAGTGCATTAAGCGCTCCTGCCCGGTCTGATTTATGGAGACACGGAGGCGCCTCTGTGCACACCCAGAGGCCACCAGGTAACAATCCAGTCCCACTTCCTTGGCCGGCAAACACACTTTATTTACTCACTCGGGGGAGGCGATGAAGACAGCCCTGACAGACAAACAATCTTATGATGCAGCCTTCATGTCACGCCTGGCTCTTTTCTGCCGCTGCCTCCAGAACGTCTCAGTCAGATGTCAGTCCTTTCTCCCTAGCCATGGGCCCTGTTGACACGGGGATCCGTCAGCACACACCAGGGAGAGCGGGACATGTCTGCGGCCATTACTATTCATGAGGCAATGTGATTCACTCTGTCACCCATGTCAGGAGAGGTGTCTGTCTGCACACCAACTCCCTTTCCTCTCTTTATCAGCCAGGGGTGGCTAATGAGAAGCACCAGGTTAATACCACCAGTGGAACAGCTATGGCTTTACACCTCTTAATTCATTTGGACACCACTAATTGAAACCCATGTGAACTACACGCTGGACACCAACCATTTTCCAGATAACCTTGTCTTCAAATCGCCTTCACCTGATGTCACTATTAACTTGATTTATTCCTCTTTATTCCTTCCCCTTCATACATTTGTTTTTTTTCCTCTAAAAATAAGTTTTGCTAGGAAATCTGAGTTGACACCCACATCCTAATGTACTTAGTGGTGACAAGCAAAATCAAAATTAAACAGCTTTGGAAAGCCAAAAATGTCTTAGGCCAATTATCACAAGTAGAAACAGCAGCCAAGACTAAGTCAAGTCAGCCTGCTGGATGTGGCAAAGTGTAAATTAAAAAGTGACTCACCTGCAGTGGTCTGACATGGCACGGTCATTCTGCATCATTCACTATCACACAATATTTTATTTATTACAGTGGTTTGTGAAAATACACACAAGCTGAATGATTCTCAGATGAAACATTATTAATAGGAACTCAAGTAGATAATCTGACAGTGTTCAAATCTATCCTCAAACCATTTCTGCTGCATGACTGAAAAAGCTTTATCTGTCCTACTCTTTTAAGTACATTTTAAGATTTTTTTTTTTAATGGTGTTTTGTATTGTTGTTTTGATCTTTTCCTGCTTTGTAAGTCACAATTAATTACTTTGTGTACAGGTTGTGCTTTACAAGAAAAATGGCCCTGGTCTTTTTCTGGGATGCACAAATCCAGCTTCTTCAACTTCGATATTGATACTTTGGCATTAAGCATCTGCTGATACCTGATATCAGTCAATACAAGTGTAAGTGTCTTCTCTTATCATAACAACTCTATGTGAATGCAATTTCAAACATTTTGACAAGCTCTGGACCAACATCCAATCCACCCAGTTAAAGGCACAACCTGGATGGGAAAATTTCATAGATTGGTGCCGATATTCAATCACAGTATCAGAGAATCACTTCTTTTTTTGGTTTCTTCTATACATCAGACAATAGGTGAAATAATGCATATGCATTAAATTGTTTTGGAGAGTTCTATCTTCACCAGAAGTGTCTTTTAAAACAAATGTGTGGCATTGCTAAATGAAGATCTCAAAATAGATTGTAGATTTTCATGAATGTCTTATTTAATTTGCAAATATTCTTTGTGATGATCCTTTATACTATACTATATATACCAGCGTATTCATGTAATTACTTGTTTACTAAATTAATCATATTTACTTTTTCCCCCCACCTTTGCTTGTGGAAATGAATCTCGACAAACGCACTGCCACCATATGGTCATCTGGTTACATCTGTTTCCTCGTGTCTCCTCTTCACGCTTCACAATTTTCAGTAGATGCAATGCTTCTTTACTTTACTAGATGCAGCTGTAAATATTCATATGAGCCGTTATTGATCCGCCATTTTTACCCACGTGCTCCTGTGTGGCGTATATCAGGCATCATCATAGAAAGAGCTTGCTGGTAAATTCACACCAGTCCTTTCCCGTGTCTACTTATTCATTTAACCGTTCATCATCTCAACAGTTATTTTATGGCATTTCTGTATTAATTGAACACCGTTGACTGCACAACAATTCAAGGTCCACTACGTCTCTGGCAAAAGGGAGTGAAGTGGAAATGGTGTCACAAATCAGGATAAGCTGAGAGACGCTCCCCGCGATCATGCAACAAAATGACACTAATCTTTCATGTACAATGTGCTCCTTTCTCAGCCATGCAAAGAAAATGTCTTAAAAGCCTGAAGTGGCTGCTATTGCGGGATCGGGGTAGATGCATGGAACACATTTAAAGATGGAGATGTCGTAAAACTCTGATTTGTAGCTTTTGTCACCTTGATTTGTCCCGCTTAGTGATGTTAAACTTGACATATCTCATTGTTTTACTGTCGTCATGCGCTCTAATGTGCAGAGGTTTCAGTGAAGTGTGAGGAATTGTAACCAAAAGCAAATTATAGAAATGTGGAATTCTGTTTTCTATTTTCAGGAATGGAAATGTCTGTTAATGGTCCAGACAATATTGTTATTTCGTTCATTTTCTGTATGAGCATTGCTCTAATATCTGTTCCCTGCACTTCACTGCAGTGCACAGGGACCCGTCTCCTGAGCTTGTCCAGGACTTCCTCAGGATTTTCCCGTCCATCTTTTATGTTTACAAACTCTTGATCAGTGCCATGAGGTAGGCTATTTGCTCTTTCGCTATGCACAATTTTTTACACTAAACTTGAAATCAATTCCCCCCTGGCACAGATCTCTTGTTAACATATCTCACAGGAAAATGTGTGATGTTCTGTTTTTTTTTCAGCAGCAGCAAATTCAGATAGATAATGTGTAGAACTCAATTCAAAGTGATACATACTGTATATCCATCTGACCTCAGCCAGGTTAGATATTCTCTGATTGATTAATTTTGTAAAGTTGAGCAATCAGTGGCTAAAGTGTTAACAACATATACGTTTGTTTAGGATCTGTTCATGTTTGTGGTCCAAACTGCGCTCAAAAGTCCACAACTATGTAAACACAATCACATCAAGCCTTTTCCATGGCCTCTCTTTGTTGTCCTATAAACAACAAAGAGAAACCATTGAATAATTTCTATTCAATAAATTGAATAAAAATGATTAAAGTATACATTGTGTTGAACTAAATTATCATTTGAAGAACTGAAAGTTCCACTGTAAACTATCTCAAATTCTTCCATTGTAGTGATATGGCTGCTTAAAATACAGTGTAATGAATTTCATTGAACTGTAACATTTCTATAATCTAGAATTTGAGCTGATTAAACCCTGCATTAACATATGTACTCTTCTCATCTTCTTTAATTCCTTGTCATCACACATTCCAGCCATGGCTTTTTGATTTTTTTAAGACATTTATAATAATCTTCAGTGTGAATGCTTGTGCTTAGATTTCTCATTTTTCACTGCAGTCTGTGAACTCTAAGAAGGCGACAGAGGCTGCTTCTTGTTGTCACTATAATTCTTTTTTTTCCTGAAAGACTTCGTAATACTTGTGTGACTCAGCGTCCCGTCCGCTAAAACAAACAACGTGCTCTGCTGCTGATGGGGGACAACCAATTTAACTGCCATCTTAATGGAATCTATAATAAGCACAGGGGCACCGTAATGGCAAAGTACTGCGTCTTCAGATAACACAGGCCGCATCAAAACCCTTGTGAACGCCAAACAAGTTTTTTTTTCTGTTTCTTTCTTGGTTGGCGTTGTCAAGTTGCTGTTAATGTCGTTTTTCAATATTTTTCTGCTGAGGAGATTGGCAGTTATGAATGACAGAGGTTTGAGTAAGACAGTTGACCAAATTGGGAAAATATATATATATTTTAAGTTGGGTAAGTAAAATTACAATCTTCTTTGCTTAACATGTTCAGTTTTGTTCCCAGTTTGTTTTCAGTGGAACATTTGTTTGCATTGCTTTGTCTGAATCTCAACATAAAGCCTTTCTTCTCCATGCCTGAGCTTTTGTAAGTTATGTGAAGCATATATAAAGTTTTCCTAGTGTATAAATAAGAGGTTCAGATTAAATTCTGTTAATATTTAGAAGAGTTCTCTCTATTGTTGTCCTGTGATGCTATGAACTGAATCCAGACAACAGGAGGCAGTATAAACATGAGAATCTTCCAGTCTTTGTTGTCTTGTCAGACTCTTGTCACTCTCTCTGCTCCTGCCCCATCTCTTCACTGTTTCGTGGCTGCAGATGTCGCCTGTAATGATGCAGCCGGCTCACGCGATCATACAGAGCGGTGGTGGAACTGTCTGAAAATTAGTAAAAATTACTTTCTCATTACGTCCCTCATTGCTCCTGTAAGTAGTCTGGGTTTACGCACGATTAGGAGAACGAGCTGCGGAGCACCAGGGCCTCAGCACACATGCAGACACGCACGTATAGAAGGAATAACCAGGAATAGTTTGCTCTTCTCACCATTATTTGTGTAGCAACTCACAGGAAATCAACAACACATGAATTTCTGCATCCTTTTTCTGTAGCTTGGCTTTGTGTTTTAATTGTTTTGAGTCTTTTCTTTTGTTGTAATCATAAAAGAAGCTTGACTTAGTTTGGGTTGTGTTTTAGACTGTGTGAGATCTGTGCCTACTGCCTGTTCAGACACTGATATTTCCAAAATCACATGTACCTGTTCCTTTATCTTCATAACATGCTAAGTGTTTCCAGCTTTCTGTATATTCTGTACATGCTTTTGTTTAGTGCAAACTAATATACTGACACATAAAGGACATCACCACGTCTTAGCCTGCGCAATTTGTTTTCTGCATAAAAACTTATCCAAAGTCAGAAGTACTTGCTGGTGTCTAAGGCCCCTAAAACACAGCTCACCTCGTGTCACCTCGACTCACTGATTGACGGCACACTTTGAGCCTCCCTGGAGTGGCTCTCAAACTCCCCTTTTCCTCCCTTTTCCAAGTTAAATGTTCTACCTACTCAAGCGTCAACTTTTCTTGGGCCTGGCGGGAGCTAATTATTGCATGAGCGTCTGTAAAGTGCTCATTTGTCCTTGTCTGAGAACAATCACGCTTTGCATTGGGCTAGGTCTACAAAGCCCCAGGCCAAACAAATCTGAATTTTTTCCCATCATAAACCTATTTGGCTCACGGGCCCTTTGCAACCGATACACTCTTCCTGTCGCTCAGTCAAACGGCAACACCTGATTATTCATTGTTTATTCATGGGTCTACAAATTTGCGAAACAAGATGGCGGCTGGTTGGAGTTTCTGATTACCCGTTGTACAAGAGATACAGGACTTAAAAGCGCACAGGTTGGCACGGCTGATAGATGGAAGGCTGGAGATGGTCCGGAAAAGCAGCGTAGCATGGATCGCTTTACATGAAACCCAGGAAGAGAGCAGAAAAGTGCAGTGTGCGCACAAAGCTCTGCAACAGGAAACCCGGAAACTGGTGCCGTTTGAATCACACAAACCTCACTTTTTTTTAAAACAATGGCCTTTTTTGTCTTTTGTTCTCTTTTTATGCACTGGGTGAATCTAGGACACCGCATTGGCTCCAAGCAGGTGTTCGCAATGTAAAGGGCTTTTGGAGAAGGTTATTTATCCTATTTTTTATTAGATGCTACAGTTTTTTTTAGGTAATATCTTGTGACTATGTGATGCAGACATTGCTGACTAGAGCTGCATGTGCGGCTGTGGCCCAGGCCCGCCTCAAAACCTGCTTTTAATGCAATGTCCACTCAATATATAAGATAAGCCAATGTAGATACTGTAAGTATACTTTTATCACACACACCAAAGCTGGGTAATCAATCGAAAGATAAAGAAAACACAATCCATTATTTTAAATTATTTACATATGATTTTTTTTTTTTTTTATTGAGAGTAAAAACATGTGGTTGAGAGGAGAAACCAGCCTTTGGTAAAGCCTGTTTCCTTCTCAGAAAGTTTATTGCAGAGTTGAACTTTATGAAAAAACCCGACTTCTACCAGGAGTAGATATCACAGTACATTTTCTTTGTGTGGTTTTAAAAATTTGCCAAAAATTAATATCAAGTATATTGTTTAGCGGGAAAAATGTTACAAATATAAGTTGTTCAACATAGAAAGAAAAAAGTAAATTGTAAACTTTCAAATATAGGTATAAAGTTGATATTTTTGTTAATTTAATATTGTCTTCATATCGTATTTGAGATATGACAAAAAAATTATACTCATCATAGATGAGCATAATTTACGATGTGTTGCCCAGCTCTAACCTCTACATGCCTTCTTCATGTAATTATTTAACATTTTGTTTGTTCAAACTTGTAAGAAGCCATGTGAGTCACTATCAGAATTTTGGGACTCCTTCAGAGATAATACTTCACTGAGAGAGATGAGTGAGAAAGTAACCAACTTATTTCACATTTTGAAAACCCAAGTTCTTGAATTTTGTAAAGCATTTCTACTGTTTAAGAGTTAGTCATGTAATAAAATATGCATGGTGTTTATGGGCAGTTTTCTTTTCCCCACAAAAGTATATTATACATTTATTTGTAAAACAACCTTGACAATTTGCTGTCCATGGCCAAACTTGTTATATTTTTAACTGTGTTCACCAAACTACAGGAGTCTTATGTTCTATGTGGGATACAAGCGTGTCGACACCTATCCTTGGCTCCAAGACCCGGCACAATGTCATATGTGTCACGCCCTGCTTTTTCCCTCAACTGTGCGGCATTTTTCTGCAATTGTACACCATCAAACTCCCAAAATATCCTCTCCACTGGAATGCTGGAAGACACTGGAATCGTGCTCATTCAGTTAAATTTACCTCCAGCGGCTCCTCGGGAACCCACGCACATTATCCCAAAATACTCCCACTTTGCGTCACTGTTGGGCCTAAACTTAGATTTGGGAAGAGAAAGCTGATGCCAGATCCAGAAGCGTGTGGAGGGTCTATGGTCCGTGCCAAGGTGTGATACTGTGGAAGTGGTGCCAGCCAACTCCCCACACGCAAATGAAAAGCCGCTGTCGGGTTTGGAGTCTGTGAGGTCAAGACAACCGAGTCTGACTGTTGTTTTTCACTATACTGTCTAAAACTGTTTCACACTGCAAACTCAAGTAAATACAGTATATTCACTCTAACATATTTTATCAAGTTTACTCTGATGATTACGCTGACTGCTTGGTTGATATTGTGTTGCAAATTTTTGTGTTGTGATATTGTGGACAGTGTTGGGAAGTAACTAAACACATGTATCTTTTCAGAATATTAATTAGTACCTGTTGCCTGGGATCTAGAGCCCACACTTAGCAACTCTTTGAGTGGGTCTGATCACGATCACCACATGGTTGGGTTGAATTTCATTCACAAATGTTGGTTGAGCAGCATAACTTTTGTCTTTACACAGTGATAAACTAGTTAGCTGACAATGGTGCTTTTTTGACTTGTTTCCACTGTTCGTGTCTCGCGGCGACTTTTTCTGCATAACGGGTGCATTGCCTGTGTTGATAAACCAAAAATCCCTCTGTAAGGTTATGTTAACAATACACAAATAACTTCTCCAGTGTATGCCTCTGCTGGACTGAGACAGATCTCTCCAACTGGACCTGATCAGATTTTGTTTGCACCTTCATATTTACCAAATTGAACTGGATTATCCAGGCAAATTAATCTTGATCATACATTAGAAAAAAAACATCGTAATTGTACTTTATATTTTACATATTTTACACTTTCTAGTTGTCTATTTTCTCAACCTGTTTTACCCTAAAAGAAGAATCATGAGGACCAGTATTTAAAATGTTTCTGTCCATTTTAATTGAGATGACAGTAAAGTGATGTTCAAAAAACAGGTAAAGCGATATAAAAGTATGTATTGAGTGAGCAAAAGTGCATTTTCTAAACAGGATGAAATCTTTTCCGGCCCTCATGCATTATACTCCTCCCTGAATCTATTTTCCATTCTCCTCAGTCAGCACAGTGATAGAGCCGTGATAACTCGACTTAGGATTCTGCGCCGCATTCTTCAGGCATTTGAAAACTGCTGCTGCTTGTGTTGGGGCCCAGTGACCCTAATAATGAATCTGTGGACAAGCTCGTGATAGTCAAATAGTGTGAACCTGTCGGATTACTGTGATGTTTCTAAATGGCAGGTTATGTTGGCATTAATGTGCCTTATGAGGTCATTCAAACATGGCTGACATTTCTGCAGCCTCCGTGTCGCTCGCTGTTTGGGAGACCAGTCTATGTAAATAAGGGCGCTCTGCTTCTTCTGTTCTGCCTCGCCTCAGAATTTGTTTAGGATTAGAAATCTCATTTTGCCGCGAGCCCTGCTAGCTTTAGATCAGTCAGCTCATCTGCAGATCTCAGCGCAGATAAACACAGGCATTCTCCAGGCCTCAGCGCTTTTATTTTTCACCCTTTTTAACGACGTGAAACAACTGCTCTAAGCACCAATTATGCTGCTAGTAGTCTACTACAATACACATTTGGCCAAAAAAGTACTTGTGCCAATAAAAGCTACTAAGAAATACTAAAAAAAATACAGCTTGATATTAAATTAAAAGGATGCCACCAAAAGCAAGAAAACACATGGGCGTAAACTCAGACCAGTTGATTTGTTGCAAAGATAATCATTTTAATTTATCTTCCAAGCTAAGCCTATAGAAGTGAGGGATGCAGGGGCTGTCTGCCTAATTCCAGGACAGTGGTGGGTGCAGGTGGGGGATAAAGTGACCAACATTATGGGTTAGACTGTCATGAATAAAAGACTGGAGGAAAGAAAATCTAATATTTTGTGCATCTAATTCAGCATAATGCAATGCAAACAGAATTGTGTAACAGATTCAACATTCACTGTGAAAAGATACATTTTTTGTGAATGACCATATAGTGTGCACTAGGGCAGCTCTGGCCATTATAGGTTATAGAATCTGATTTGCTGTGAGTAAATAAAGTCCTCAAAAGCACTCTGTAAATTATGTACATCTATAATACCAACTATACAAAGATGTCTACTACTATACTACTACTGTACTATTCAGATGGCATACTTTGTCTGACTGCTTAACCGGGATTAGTTTGTCAGTGGCCATATCTGTTCTTGTTATTTTATTATTATTATTATTATTTTTTTCTTGAAGATTTTGGAGAAAAGCGCTACACAGAGAGAGCAGGAAGAGACACGCGAAATATCCAAATACTGTATGTGCAACAAACAAACACATTCCATCAACCAAAAAAATTACAATACTATGTCTAAATAAAAAAAAAAAACAAAAACATAAAGCAACAACTAGTACAAGCAGATAGTTATTGCCTCAGTTGCTCCTTTGCGTGTCCTCTCCAGACTGACCAGCCTGGATCTATTCTTGGGTGCCAAAAATGAATTACATAACTTGGTGGAACAAGGCCCTTTTACCTGGCTGCGCTGCAGAGTCCGAACCGGAGGGGGGTACCGAATATGCTCATTTTGTTACGACACGCCAATCTGTTACTCCTGACTCAGAATAGCCTCCCACCAACAAACCCCCCTCCCCCCGCCCCGTTCCGACGTAAGCCGCCTCCCGCTGCGAAACGTCAGCCGCTAATCTAGCAGAACGAGGCCTGAAAATGAAGCGGACCAGAGAGTGCCGAGGTATTAGCATCTGAGCGTAGCGCGCAGAAGGAAAAGCTTTTTACCAGCCCACTGCACCCATATGGCATTAGCACATGAAATGCCACTGTTGACATTTCGGGAGGCGCGGTGCCGCTGTAAGTGCAGGCCATTGATATTAGAGTCATTAGGAGAGGTGCTTGATTCTGTACTGATGGTGAACAGTCCAGGAAGATTCACATGATCTGGCTTTACCGTAACTCTCCTTAGGCTGATTTAGCACGCTGTAGGATTGATGCGGTGTATTAGCTCAAGATTTTCAAGTAACTCAAACTCCATGTATTCCATATTTCCCAACATTTCATCATGGATTCCACATATGTCCTCTATAGGATTAGGTCTTTCTGATGACTTGCTGTTGGCTGTTTACTTGCAAGATGCCACTTCCATTAAATAACACTGTGGATTTGCAAGTTGAAGCTTTACCTACATCTACAACTTCAAAAATGTAGGTTAAAAAACCAGTCTGTAGAACAGTGGTTCCCAACCTACCCCTAAAAGGTCTTACACTTTGATTACCTAATTACCCCCTGACTTGCGGGCTTGAAATATATGGGTTTCCCATGCTGAATTGCCAATACTACAACATATTTCACTTTGTTGCTTTATTGACTACTCTCCAAAGAGAAAAAAATAACTGTTTGCATACTCACAGGGGTCTGTGTACCATTGCTTAGGAAACTCTACACTGTGGAAGTGTCAAATCAAATGCATGTCTACCACTAGAGCTGGGGCATATCATAGAATTAGAGGCAGTGTACCCACTTTTGCTGTCTTAAATATGTCTATCCATCCATTTTTTGTCTTCTATATTTGGAACAGAAAAATGTACTACACGCTAAACTACAAATGTAGCTATTTCTTTTCTTGTCTTTTTTTTTTTTTTTTCCAAGAGTTCATTCAACGTTTTAAGCACCCTAGTTATTTACAATGACAAGTTTTGTAGTGATATTCATAACTTTCCCAGACCCCAGTGCCTGTTTAGCCTTGCAGTATGCTTATGGGAGCTATCTTCTTGCCAACGAAACCAAATTTCAGAGATTTAGGTAATAAAATGCTCTTTTGTGAAACACAGATGGCAACTTTTTTTCCATTAAGTGCGTATAGTGGCATAAATGGTCCAAAATGTGAATATTGTGTGTTATATACGTAAGTGCGTGTCAATGCAGCTGACTTTCTTCTCAGCTGTGACAGAAACTGTGGCTTAAGATTGTTCAAGCCTTCAATAGAGTTCATGTAGAGCAATGGTGCCCAACCTGTCGATCTTTGACGCAGTGGATGTTGATTCCAAAAATGTGTTTGTTTATATGAACTTTAACCGTGACCTACAAGTGCAAAACTACGCAAGCACTAATGACACAACAAGTAGCGTCACAGAAACTTACCCGCTCACACTGTGTTGTTGTCCAACCCACAGCAGTTTGTTTGTTGTTGGTCTGAGTTAAGTCAAAGGAAAGCTGACTTTCTCAAGCCCCTCCCCTCAGTGTTACCATGGTAATCACCAATCACTCATAATGGCTTAGAAGCACAAGGGAGGTGATGATAGCTTGAACCTTTTAATGCATTTTTTATATAAAATATTTCTGCACTATTTAAGAAAGTCTGTCAACTGTGTCTGATTAGTTTGAAGATCAAATTTTTCAACATTGCCAATTAAATAAAAAATTGTAAATCCAGGTAGATCTTCTTGCTGTACTCAGACTAAAAGTAGCTTGCAAGCTGAAAAATGTTGGGCACCCCTGATGTAGAGGTTTATAATGTACACGAGAAAAATGTAAAAGTCTGATTCTAATTAAAACATACAGATGTCATTAACCCATGTTTAAGCAGCTATAGTTATCACAAATATCCCCTTCTATTTTTTGACACTCAAAATTTAAGCCATATTGTCCTGTTCCATCCATTGTCAGATTTGAGTTTCTACCTCTGCAAATGAATTCTCCAAAGTTCCTCGAGTGCACATTTCTTCTGACATTTGTATAACTGTTGTCGAACGCAGAAATGGCTGACAGCAAACAAAGACAGCAGCTCCTCTGTTGAGCTCTCTCACCTTTCCCTGGCGTCCCAGCCCCTCCCTCTCCTAAATAATCTCCAGATAAGAAATAACACAGCTCATGATTAATTGTGGCCATTGTGCTTCTGGACTGATATACTCCCTTCTCACATCCATCTTTGAGCCCTCCCTTCTCTGTCTCCTGGTCCCTCACGTGTGCGCCGGGCTCTGAAGATACTTTTCACAGGGACATAAAAGCTAGTCAGCTGTAAAGCTAAATGAAAGTCATTTGCTCTCCACGTAGTCGCTAATGTAACGCTCGGCTTTAGGGACTATTGGCCTTTTGTAGTTATAAAGTAACTCATTCTTAAAGGCGGTGTTTGATAATTGAAGTTGATGGAAAGGAACAAAATTAGAATAGACATAATTTCATGATTGATTTCTTTAACTGTCTCCTCATCCCACCATTGCCACCCTCTTTTGTGCTTTTATTTCAGCGCCTTTTGCCAATAGTAGATGGCCGCTCAGATTGATGGTGACGGTAATTTAGTTTTCCATTTGTGTATCACTCTTTATTCGGGCTGTTTTCGCTCGGGTGCTGGCAGCGTTTTGTCAGCGCGCATTGTTTGCTCCGCTCAATTGATTAAAAAAAGATGTTGTCTCATGCATTGTGACGGAGTATTTCCCCCAGAGATTGCAGAGTTATTACAGAGCGGCGGTCCGGACACCCGTTGATGTATTGTGCTGGGCTTTGGGACAAGTCGAGGTGAGGAGGAGGAGAACATGGGGCACATCGAGAGGACGCAGGGCGGGCTTTAGTTGTGAGAAAAAACAAGTGGCACACAGACTCCATCACACACCTTCTAGACTGACATCAGCTTATTTTACTTCCTCCGTGCACTGTCCACTCAGTCCTTCAAACAGACCCGTACCGCTGGCGTTTGCAGCAGACACACACACTTTACCGCACTAACAGGTTGTCATAGCAGTGGAGCACGGTTGTCAGAGTCAGGGAATTTCCTCGTGTCTGGAGCGGAGAATGAGGAGTGGATAGTTTGTGTTGCCGATGACAACACCTCGTCCAGCATGTGAGATGGAGCAATATCGCAGCTGGTCTAATGCTTGAAATGAGTGTGAGGTCTTTTCGGTTTCAGGCCTGTCTCATGCTATAGATCGTACGCTAGCTGTGTCCCAGTTTGTAATGTAGAAAATCCGGTCAACTAAATATTTCACTGTATGGCATTCAATCCATCTTTTTTTTTGCACTTATTTAATTAGAGATATTTTATTGCTGAAAAATAGGGATGGGATAAAAAAAAAATGTGTATCATAATTTTGTAAAAGCAGAACTAAGCAACTTCAGTGATAGTGCTCCCCCTTATGTAATTAAATGTGCCAACTGGATCGAAACTTAACATTGTTTATTTATTTTCTACTTTTTGTAACTTTAATATTGAAATAAGGCAGCAAAAGTACATCTATCACATTTTACACTGTTAAAAAAAAAAAAAAAAATTTAAGAGCCAGGGTTTCTCAAGAGAGAAATTCAGGTTGGGAATGTGTTGGGAAGGGGGCAAGGAGTAGCCGTATTTCCTTCAAATGGCCCAAAATACATAAGCAAGCATCATCACGGGTACCTACAAAGATCTTTAGCTTGGCAAAAAATAGTAGAAGTCTTCAAAGTAGTCATCTGGACAGTGTTACCGAAGATCAAGACGTTTCGACTCTCATCCGAAAGTCATTTTCAATCAGATTGAAAATGACTTGGCAAAAAATCTTACTTACTTGCTTTAATGCCATATCACAATTTGATAAGTCACGATTCCTGTAAAGTTAGTCACTCACTGACAACTTTAAACTAATTGAAAACGTGTGTCGAGTTTCACTGGATTGAAAAATTGTGAATCACGATATGATAATTTTACCAAAAAAGCAGAACACTAATGCTATTCCTGCAGTCACAGGAATAGTATTAGTACTTACTTACTTACTTCTTGGAGCCAAATCCTTTTTTTTTGTTTTTCATTTTCAAAATTCATGTCTGAGGTACAAAAACTCCTGTCTAATTTTGAGAAGTTGGCATAGCATTGGCTCTCTTTTGTTAGAGCAATAGCTCAACTCAAATCCAAATATTAGGTTTTTGGTTTACGGAAAGATTCTGACAAAATCTTCAATTTAGTCAGAATGCGATTCGATTTTTATCACAATATAGCTAGCCAGCTGAAAAACCTTAGAAAAAAAATTCCTACAGAAAAAACCCATTTTCCATCCGTGGCTAAGTTGCCTTTGTGAGAAATAAAAGTCCTTGTGTCTTGTTTCTGCACAATAAGACTGGTGCCAAACTGCAGCTGCACAGGGAAGCTCCAAATGGAGTTCAGTGGGCAGAGCTGGCTCCTTTTCTCTTCTTCTGTGACTATCACTGCAGCCTAAATTCTCACACAGACCTTTCTTATTGGCAAAAGTTGAAAGATTGTCTTCTGTTGTTCATAATAGCTATACAATTTTAATGATTTCTACATTACCCATTTCAGTTTTATGAAAATTGTATGAGATACGTATCGAAGCCGACATGAAAATCACTAAGAACTTCCAGGAATCAAATGATTTGCAACTATTTTTGGATACATGTAAGTGTGAAAAGTCATTAATTTTCTTAATTATTACAAAGGGTGGGGTACATCACTAACATTATTGATTAAGGAGCATTTAGATCTTCAGTGCAAGTGTGAAAATGGTTTGATCAATTCCCATCCCATCTAATGTCCTTTGCACTCATGATTCATGAACATTTGTGAAAAGTCTGACTGGAACATTTTATAATCCTAGTCCATCAATAGGTTGAGATTAATATAAATTAGAGATTTTTTTTTTCATATTTACATAATTTAAATGTCTCAACAATTGTGGATTTTTTGTTTTGAAGATTTGTCTCGGTAATGATAAAATACCCGTAGATTGTTCTAGTCATTGCCTTCTATTAAATTGCATTCTCCCTGTACCCCTTATGTCAGAACTCATTTTTTCCTTTCATTAATATCGACTAATATTTCTATATCTTACCACGACAGATATCTGAGAAAACATTAAAGTAAGTTACTACAAAGCAGCTTTTATGACAAGCAATCAGGAAATGTAATCTTAGATGAGCATGGCATTGTGAAGTGTGCAGGTGACCTCTGATTGAGGAGCGACCATCATGTTTCCGCCTCCTAACTGATGCTGCAGCTCCTCCCCACGCCTGTATCGGCAGCAGATGTTTGATCGGAGATAAGCTCACGGGTCAATGTCGCCCTCATCACCGTGGCCCTAGTTTCGCCCATCATGCCAATAACTGCCAGGCGTCAGGCCCGCTCCTTTCACTGCTTTGATTGACAGCTCGCCACTGAAAGGGTTTATGGGGGTCAGGACCTTCCTCCCTGTCACCTCTAATTGGTGTGGCGTGCCATTAGCTGTTGGATGGGGACCTTGGATAACTCGGAGTGGACAGTTGGCCTCCTTGATGTAAACGGCAATTGAAACTCTCTTTGATGAATGATCTACAACCGTCATTTAAAAGTTCTGTCTAGTATTGGCATGTTGAGCAAAACTGTGCACGCTTTGCCCCATTGACACACATGAACAAAAGGCTGAGGTTGTTCTTTCAATTTGACTCATTCCAGACAAATGAGATGACACAAATTTTAAGCCACGTTTCCATTAGCCTTGTTCCCCCAGATTGGTTCACTTTGGAGCGGTTTAGGAGACTTACAGTATGTTTATGATGGTGAGTGTTTCTTTTGCAGGTCCAGGCTCCTGAGGGTCTGCTACGTGAACAGCTGACGTCACTCACACATTACACATGCTTAGTACCTGATTTACTTTTTCTTCCTGGCGTCAATATGAGTGATTTATAAAAAACCTGTAATAATTTCTAGTCTGTGGCACAGTGACATGATGATCAGGCTGGTGTAATCAAGAAATTACTTCCAGTTTGTCACCTTTTTGCATTTATTTCACATTTTTGCAAAGCCTTTGCGACTCTAGGATGCATTTTAAACCCGTATAATTCAATGCATTGAGGTTGGATTATGTTGGACACTGTTTTAACAGTGTTTTGTCTTGACAAACAGGAAACAGCTGATGCTAATGTACTAGCCTTGCTTTATGAAGTCTATGAGAGCAACAAATAAAGTTTTCATCATTGGAAATTGAGTTGGCGCTTGGTGAGGAACACTATTTCATGTTTCCGTCTGCTCTTTTCCGTCTGTTTTTTGCCTGAGTCTGTGTTTTTTCTTGTGACTTGGTCTTCACTATAGACCAAGCAAGCGGGGCGGAACAGGACGCTTTGCGCAGTGGAAACAGCATAGGACTGTACCATACCACTGCAACTTAAGCCTATGGAAACGGCTTAAGTCAATCTCTCACATTCAGTAGATGAGTGTCCACATTTTTTTTCAGTGCCACTTACTAAAAACTACAGTATATTGATATAAATTAGTTTTTCTGAAGATATTTTGGCTTTAAACCTCTCTCAATACCTGATGTTAATGCCGATACTAGCTTTTTTCATTTTCAAAACAGAGTTAACTCAAATAGAAAATGGACCCGAACAGCCATGGACCCTATCTGAATATCTGAAGGGTTACACAACTTTTGACATTTACAAATGGACACACCATAAGCAAACCTGTCTCTAATATAATAACATAAAATATTTTTTGTATCAATTGATTCCACTGACAATTCTTCAGACCTTGGTTCATAGAAGTGTTGAAAGAATGCTCTCCATGTTCTTTGCTAATGGGTGAAAGAGTTACACCCAAAAACCCATTGAACATAAAGAAAAAAATCACAAAACTAGATCATGCGATTGAGATGCATGTGTTGCTGTATGCTAACCCCCTTCAAATACCAATTGCCTTATTTGCCTTGAATTGTTCGAATACATTTCATTATGGGAACAATACCTTAGACCTTAAAATACTTTAAACAAGCAAGATTTGTGAACATTTTTAAGCGTATTCCTCCCCCTTCTAAAACTCAGTGTACTCAGTGAATTGTTTTGGTCTAAGCACCTTGTGAGGGCAGTTAAAAGGGCAAATATCCCACTATGTCAAGGCTAACTTTGATATAACCGCTCCATTCAACCCTAAACAAACAAGCACATGAGCGTGATCGACCTTCAGGCTGTGTTCCTCCGTTAACCTGTCCCGCTGGGAGTTAATGCCTCACTATAATTTGCTATGTCTTCTGCTTTAGTCCAGTGCACCCACGTCACCTCGCACACCGGCGCGGCAGGTGTGCGAGCCCTATTTGCATAAGTCTGTGTAGCGGCGTATGCAAGCGACCCCCGCCAGGCAAAGGTGAGATGGGATCCTTTAAACCATTAAGCCTACAGAATATACAGTACGTCCATCTAAATATTTCCTCTTCTGGCTTTGAGCGGGATTACGGCGGAATCTTATAATTAGCATGAAAGGCCAGAGACAGAGAGAAGAATAGGAATGGACAAGGGGACTGACCTCCACTATCTCCCTGCGGCACGCCTACTGCTTATCTACAGCCCCCTGGCCGTTATGTTTATGTGTAAGCTATAAGCCCAACGCAGCAATAAGCTCCTGGTGTGACAGTTCAATTTCTGGATTGGGTTTTGAGCACGATGCAATCTTTTATGGAAGACTTTAGTCATACTGAAGAAGGTTATTGTCAGGTGTGGAGAGTGCTTCAGCTGGAGCTGCTTCACCAGTTGGGGCGCTATAGACACAGCTTCATATTTTTAATGGTAAATTGCTTATATAGTTTAGTTTATCATGATGAATATTAAAATTTCTTTTTAGGTTTAATTGGAGAAAGTGCCTTCATCTGTTTTATGGTGGCTATGGCAGGACTTCAGAGGTTAAACATGATATTTTCAGTGTTTTAAGTCAGTGATGAAGAAAGTATAAAAATATAAGCCTAATATTTAAAGGTGCACTATGTAAGTTAAAATGCTCTAAGTTGCGATTTATCAAACTACAATCCGTTTGCGGTTGCCTGGATGTGCGCCATGATGTTTTGTAAAGGTTGCCTCTGTAAGCACTGACAGCCTCATAAATGTGAGTGGATCAAGGTGAATTCTCCCACTCTAACTGGGTGGAATTTACTATATTATTGTAATTATTTGTATTTATTTGGCAAAGTTCTTTGTTTTGCAGATACACACCAGACAAATGTTGTACATTGAATGTTTAAATGTAAAAAAAGCTACAGTTATTACTGAGTAAACACTGCTAGACAGGACACGTACTGCTATAAGGGGAAAGCGGAGGAATGGAGGAATCTCTGAACTGCGCTGGAGATCAATAGCATGCTCATCGGGTATTCTGATTAGAAGGTAGGACAGACTTTAAAATATAAATACCAACGTCTCTAATCTAGCTTTTCTTGTTTGCACACTGGTCAGTCAGTAAAAAATAACAAATAACATTATTAGCATCTACATTTTCATACTATTAACTTTGTTATTTTACTTCAGAAACTAACATGTGTTAACAAGACACTTTTAAAGTGTTCTAAAACTTTGCTACTTGCGCAACACACCATTAAAGAAACTGTAAAACTAAAAGTTCCTTGCAACAAAAATTACTTAAACATAATGCAAAACATTTGTAAACATTTTTGAACAGTTGTAAAATTGTATAATCAACTCATTGGATGTGACTGTAAAGTAAATTCAATTGTCCACTCCTTCTACTGCTTGCAGTTAACACACAATCATTCACTCTCTCATTCATTCACTAGGGAAATGCGCAGTGGCCTATACATGTTTTTGGAGGTGGGAGGAAGCATAGTATCTGGACAGAACAGGGAAACATGGAGAGATGCTGATTTAGTCCGACCTGGAATTCGAACCCACAATCTCTTTTCTTTGGAAGCCAGAGCTCTAAACACTTGCTAACTTGTATCCATCATGTTCACCCCAAAATATATTACAATTATTTAGCACTTTTGCACTGTGACAGGGTTATATAAGGTATTATATTTTCAGAGAAACTTGTCAGACGGCTGCTCTGATCTACAATTTGGCCTTTACAAAGATATTTACAGAGAAGATGCAAAGGTTGTACAGTAAACAACATTCAACAGAATGTAATGATTTAGTGAGCAACTGCCAAATACAGCGATGAGAATGTTCCCCTCACAATAAAAACAAAACAAAAAGACACAGCAGCCCTCCACATTAACAGCCAGGCATCGTCCTACCCATGTAGTCTTTTCCCATCGACCACCTTTGATCATTTTGCCTAGTAAATGACAGCTTGCTAATTTAGCAGCTGATTTGAGGTTAGATCACAGCAGCCATTGTGACTACATATAACAAAGGGGAACAAAGAAAGTGGGGCTTGATGCAGTTTTCATGTCGTGTCAAACTTCTCGTCACCCCACTGTTCCACTTAGATCTCCCGATATTTTTATTTATGCAACTTCCTGTTTTTCTCCCACTGGCTTTTCAGAGCATATCTCCAATCCAACTAGGAACGCATTACCATAATGGCATTACATCAGATATAAATGTTGCAATGTGAACTTTGATTTTGTAATAAATCCGGGTACATTTAAGTTTGGTCATATCAAAGTTTGACACCTTCAGGCCTTCAGGTGAAATTAACCGTAATCAGAAATGGATTATGCAAATGAGAGATCAATTGCGTTTTCCTTGCGCTAGGATCCCAGATTTCGCTTCTTTTTTCGGCCTTCGAGATGGGTTCACGGAGAGCCAGCAGGGTTCCCCATCCCCTCCAGCCTGTTTTCCATACATAGGCAGGTGCATGTTTTAAGATAGAGGCCTTAACAGTGGAACATGGCGCTGAATATAAATGGATTTGCGAGCAGCGGTACAATAACAGTGTTGTGAATGCGCCTGGTGATGTTGATGGCATCCATATCACACACAGAGGAGCGACATCTGTTTCAAGCGCACTCCAGTCTTTACATCTCCACACAAAGTCATGGGGTTGGGAGGCAAGCGTCTGCCTCTCCTAGATTAAAATGTGTCAACAAGCTTAACCACAGCCTTTGAAACCTGCCATTCTGTCGTTGTAATTCTCCTGGCTGCTGCACTTCCATTCCAGGCAGAAACAGTGCTGTGGAAAAGTTCTGTTGTTACCAAAGATATTCAGTAGGCCTTAGGAGATAGATTCTATTATAGTATTATGTAAAATCTACTGTTTGAATAGTTTGCCAGTGTGCTTTCATTAATAGTTTACTTAAAGTTGGATTTTGAATGATAGACATATTTGAGTCATCTTGAGTTGTCTTGCACCTGATGCTCAAATGCTCACAAAAGCCATGAACTTCAACTCACCTATCTCCACCTACTTGGAATTACTCAGAGAAAGAAAATGTTTTTTGAGTATACCAAAATAGTTCAAAGTGGTCATGTAGCCACTTCACTTACTGGCTTAAGTTAAATTTTCCACCCAACAGTTTTCCACCGAACCTGTTTATGTTTCTAAGACATTTGATCTCAACATAGTAATAGGTCTCATCTACTTTATTAGAAAAACATTAACTTTAAACATCTGTACTGTATCTTAATAAAAGATAGTTTATTGAAAAGGATTGCCTCTTCATAAATGGATTTAACTTTAACAAGTTGTAAATATTCAGTTGTTTTTATCATTGAGAAATGGCCCTCTGAATATCAGAGGAATGGAGGGATTTTTTGTTTATCAACACGGGCGATGTGTGCGCACCCCGTGAGCCTCCGCTTATAGACACAAACATTGGAAACAAGTCGAAAAAGCTCCATTGTCAGCTAACTACAAAAGTTTATCACTGTGCGAAAACAAACGTTATGCTGCCAAGTCAACATTTGTGAATGAAATTCGACCCTAGGACCCTTCAATGTTACATTCAGGTGAGTGAAAAAACTGCGAGAAAAACGTTTCTCAAGATTCAGGAGACAGACGTCTGTCAGACCGGTTCATACCTGATTGAAACAGCTAGATCTTATCTCGTTTTGTTGTTTTATTCATAGAAGTTTCCCCACGTAACCAGACGGAGAGCTGCTCTTTTTGCATAACGTATGCCCAGTAGGGCGCAAAGTGACGTTGACCGAAAATCCCTCTATATCATCTGGTATTTGAAAAACTAAGCAAAATAAATAAATATTTAAATTAATATGTTGTGAAAAGGCAATTTTCTGAGCACTACTTCCAAGAATGTAGGCCATTATAAAAATATGATTATAAGAATAAACTCAAACATAATCTGACAGACATTTTTTCATGGCCCCAATACTGATAAAGATGACTGATAAACTGATGGCTGAAAAGCTCTGATTATTTTTTTAATCTGAAGAAACAGTGTAGGATAATGATTGATAACCTGTTAATAGTGATATACGTATATTATCAAAAGATTTGGTGCTTAGACCTCAGCAGGGAAAATGAAAATGAGCAGAATGTAACAGGCTCGACCTGTGGAGAAAATTAAAACCTGAATTGAAATTAGATTCTTCAAAGTTAATGCAGGGAGCTGGTCTGGACCTAGAGCTAGGCAATTAATAAAAAAAAAAAAATCAAGAGATCAATTATTTGATTGGAGGTTTTAAATCAAAAGATTGACAACCAATCCTTTGTCAGTAGGGAAGGGACGAGACAGAATTTTCATGAGACGAGACGAGCCACGAGATTGGGTCCATGAGATCCAGACGAGACCAGATTTCTGCTTTACCAATTGGATATAGATTTTGATTTGTATGAAATATAATTTTGGAACATTTGTGATATTTGTGAAAAGCTTTTGTTTTGCAGTGGCTGGTTGATAATCCCACACAGTGTTCTTAAAGAAACGTGGTCTTGTCACATTCTATCAAGTGAGTGCTCCGGCTACCTCATCCTCTTGGACTCGGGACTCGTGTGGTTTAGTTCTGGGGATTACTCTTTTTGGACGAGCTTTAAAGACTACAGTGGGAAGAGCAGTCTGCTTAAGAACAGGGTGAAACAGGAGTGGGTGAGCACTGGGGAAAAGAACATCCACTGCAATTGAATTTCAAACACTTTTTCTAACTCCATTTTGATACAAAGAAAAAGGCTGTTTGATACTGCAATGATAACGTAAATATGAATGTGTTGTCATTATTATTTTCATTTATGTCAAGATCAAGCGCATGATCAATCTATTGCATTTTAGAAAGTTATTATACTATTCTATGGATTGGGTGGTAGGAACTGTCAATAAAGAATGAACTGATGATTGCAGTGATATGGTGAGCAATTAGTAGGTAATTTAACACATCTTTCTGGTGATTTCTGTGACTTGTAAATTATGTTCTAATTAACTTTTTGATTAAGATGTAACTAATGTAATCTGTTAACTAGGATTGGTTATTTTGTTACAGCTAGCAAGGGCAATGAAATGTTAATTAGTTTGAGTTGACTTAAACAAAGAGGCACCTGCTACATATGAGTTCTTAGTGTCAGATCACAATTTAATATTGATCTTCATTTTGCCCAGCCCTAAATGCTCAAGTAGAAGTTGTGTGCAGAGGAACTCCTTCTGGATGACATAAGTTCTTTTCCAGCTCTTGCTCAGGAGCTTTGGCTGGGTTTGTGTTGTCTTCTCTTTTCATGTCTGAAGGTCAGGATAAATAATCAATAGCATTAAAAGAGCTGGCCACACAGTGCCTTTTGTTGTGGGAAACCTGGTCCCCATTGACAATTAAGGCCCAGGAGTCATTAATGTTGAAGTATCCTGGAAAGCCCTCAGCATTGTTCCTCCTGAATGAAAGGAAATCCAATGCAGGCTTGAGGTCTGCCACCCGCGGGTCATGACTTTGACAATAGAGAGAGCGCATGATTTGCTGCCACTCTGACTCCGTCCGCTCGTAAAAGCAACACAGTGGGTGCTGTATTCTCTTCACCCACAATGCTCTTCAAAAGTCTATTTTAAGACCGGCTCTGACCACACAAAGTGTGTATCAGTCTCAGAAAGCACTGATCTCTGCAATGTACGAGATGAAAAAGATATTACTCATCAAATAGCATCCAACCTCGTACCTTGTATGACTATGCTCCAGTCATCCCAGGCCAAACAGGAGTGAATGGAAGAATAACTCATGTTAGGGATGATATTGAGATCGAATATGAGCTCCATGATGTTTTTATGATTGGGTATCTGTCCCATGATATTGGTTCAACCAATAACTGGTTGTGCTTTTAAATGGACATGAGGAGATTGTTTAATGGCTGATGTTGACTCAGAATTTTTCAAAGTATTTGAAATTATAATCACATTAAGTTGCTAAGTTGTTATTTGCACAATAAATAACACAATCACACTTTTGACCCATTCTGTAATGAATTAACAGAGTACATTAAAGCTTTATTCAGTCCCTACACTGGTATCAGTCGGTATATCAGCAGATGCTTAAAGCCAAATGATCAAAATCAGTATTGGTACTGAAAAGGGTGGATGGGTGCATCTCCAATACATATCTTATGGTTTATAGAAAAAAGTTTTTTTTGTTTGTTTGTTTTCAAGTACCTGGCAAGCACAGGTTAAAGCTGCAGTACTTAACTTGTGCTGTTTTTGTGAATTAGTAAATTTTGCATTTTCCACTAAAAGTATATTGTTAATGCTGTAGTGTGTTGTCTGTAAAAACATTTCAAGCTATTCTTGCTGGCAAAAGTGTTACAGAGTTACATTACAAGAGTTACATTACTCTATTGTAATGACATTTGTGGATTTTTATTTTTTTTTTAGTTTAGAACATGAGAACGTAAAGTAAGTTTATTAAGGTGAAATGTTAAATCTTAATGAGAACTAGCAAGTCAACAATATGTGGACTTTCTGGGCAACATCATTGTAAAGCGTATAAAACTTATTTACTGTTGAGTTTGGCTGCTAGTAAAATAAGACAACAAGAAAATCAATTAGGCAAGATGATGGTGTTCGAGAAAATTTCCAGAATCTTTTTTTTTTTTTTTTCCCTATAAAGCTTCCTCATAAAACACTATCTGGAGGAAAGTGGAAAATTGGTCAGAAACTGTACTGAAACACAAAAAAACAAAAACAAAGATTCAAATGATAAAAAAAGTGCAGATGCTTTATCACTAACATTTTTTCTCTAAAAACTTTGCCGAGTACTGTAAATCTGACTTTTCAAATGGAGAGAAAACAATATGTGTTGAAGAAGCAGCTTCTAAAGCAGCTGAGGCAGAGACAGAGAGGCCACCAAACACAAAGTGAAGGCCGGCTCCATTTTCAAAGCACACTGTCCCTATCAATAGTGACACCTTGAACAATTCTTTCAGTGATTGTGAACGTGCTGCGGCCTCGTGCGGGACCGTCCCAAAGGGCAGCGCCTGCTTTGGTTCTGGGTCAGCCCATAAAAAGAACAATTGCCCCTACCCATGCTCAGCTAATATAATATAGACTTTAATGCCACCATCACAAATACCCCAGAGTCGCATAAGACCACCTTTGTTTTGAAGTTAGTCACTGGGGCAAAAAACTTCTGAAAGAACTTCTGTCTTAAAGACCAACAAAAGCTTTTACAGTCGCTGATGGGCCAATTAAACACATAAAGAAAAGTTTTTGCTGTAAGTTAAGTTTGGAGGTTGGGCTTGTAATGGGGATGGTACAATTCTTAAAATAGTATTGACTTGTTTTATGCTGTTACTGGTACATTCAGTTCTGGTGTTGGGTTCAATCATAAGGAAGTAAACAGCAGACTTATACTATATGCATTCAACAAAGTAGTTTTTGTTCTTTTGAGGCTCAATAAAATCAAATATTCAAATCATGATCCATGTACACAGAGAAGAATTGAACTGTGACAAATAGAATTGTTCTATTTCCAATTTATTAATTTATCAATGTCAACATTATACCCTTCACTGCTAGCACAAAGTTGAGACCAAAGACACAAGAAAATATTCACAAGACGAAAATGAAATTACCAGTTCAACTCAGTTTTGTTCTCAGGATTTTTATTATTATTTTTTTAATGAATTCATTATGGATTACAAATTACAAATTAATTGAGTACTTAAAATATTTACAACTACTCTATTTTGCGCCATATGTCCACTAGATTTCATTCCTAGTCCATTTTTTATTTTAGTAGTAATTTTAAGATTGTTTTGCTATTTTGATTTCTTAGAATATTGTCAAATTTTTCTGTTTTCAGCTTGTGAATTTTGCTTAGTATCAATGACAAAGCTTTTCCGATTCTGACAAGAAAATCAAAAATGCTCCAGTTTTTAGAATGTAGCATAAATCAGTGATTCAAGATTATAATTCCAAATGATCACTTTATATCAAAAAAGTTATTGATTGATGGCACTTTTTGTATGTAATGTTTCCAAAAGTCAAATGTATTTTACCGCTATCAAAAATATTATTCCAACCCTTCTTGATAAAATCCACTCAACACTAGTTTCATTGATAATATCTGTTGAAGATAATAAGAAAAAGAGAAATACTTCTTGACGATTTTTCTAAACCGAGAAGATATCTGTTTTGGAAATCAAAGTTTTTAGTTTGGGAGCACATCCATTAGGCAGATTACAGCTTCAGTGTGACTGCGTGTCTGTCTGTCTCACCCCTGTGTACCCTCTCTCTCTCTCTCTCTCTCTCTCTCTTCTTCTCTCTCTCTCCCCCTCTGTTCGTCAGGCTTCCCTTTTACCTTTGGCTTTGCAGTCACGTTTCATCTCTGTGCATGACTCATTCTGCTCAATAAGCTCCAAAGTAAGCAGATTTGTCCATCCTCTCGCCTCTCTCCTCCCCTGTCCCCCGCTCTCTCCCGCCTCCATAAGAAGGCTATTGTGATTCATGGAGGAACCCCTTCTGAGCAAATATTCTCTGGGCATTTCATGTATAAACACGCCTGACTTTCCATCACTGGGGGTAAAAAAAAAAAAAATGAAAATGTGCACGACTTTGTTGTAATGCACTGATTCAATACATAACAACCAGCAAATGTTTGTTTGGCTGCCTCGGTCTTTGCCATTTGGTCAAGATAATGCCAAGTGTGATAAATAGATTACGAGTTTTGCCATCGCTTAAGGCTGCCTTGTCATTTTAGCTAATTTGTTGGGATTTGCCCTCTTAGACTCCAAAAAGACGATGAAAGAAGTCAGCATTTAGACAGAAATAAACAGTCTCTCGATGAATATATAGAAGTTAAAACCCCATCTGGCAAGTGCCATTGTCAGGATTAAGGGTCAGGAAATGCAATCATGAGTTGAATTAGGAAAAGCAACCATGGTGACATAAGCACCAAGAGCTCACTCCAGAATAGAAAAATAGCATTAGTGTCCACGTATTTGCAAGACGTTTCTATATTTACGTGATTTTGTTGTAGCTTTTGAGCAATGTGTACAGAAACAAATGAGAAGTTTGGCTAAAAGTTATTTCAGTAACTCAAATTAGTACTTTATAGTCACTTTGCACCTGTTTGTCTTTGCAAACTGTAGAATCCCAGCAACACAAGAAAGGCTTCAACTCCATTTGTAGAAATTTTTGAAATAAATAGCAATGTACACGCTCAAAAATAAATCCTAATATTCCATTCCACAACCTGCCACGTCGTCCCGAGCTTTCTCCTTCCATCTTCCCTTCAAGGCTCAGCTCCTAAATTACACAAAACACTCATTAGGATTGTTGACAATACAATATAACACCAAACTGGCAGCGCTCGGCAAAAAGTGCCTCACTAAGCAATGCAAACAACAACTTCAATTATGTTTTTTTTTCCTTTCCTTCTCTGTCACACGGCCATTTATTGCCTCAGATGATGTACTGTATGCTGCACTGGGACATACATATGGAACGGCTTGAGGACTTTAGATTAAAATTGATTTTCCTCCCCTTGGGAAGTGGAAAAAGTCAAAAATTGTTACATGCACATTTATGAAAGAGATTTAGTCGGTTGACATTGAAGGCTATTTGATAAGTAATTAAATAGCTTCTATAGCAGGACAAGGTGACAGCTCACTCTTTGTCACTCCCCCCTGTGTATCGTGGCTCCATAATGATGATATACAGGCCTGCTCTTGTTGTTCTGTGCTTGTACTCAAGATGAATTGCAAGATATTTAGAAGGATTACACTGGTCGCCTTGCTCATTTTCTCAATTATCAAAGACTTCCAGACAGAGATTGTGACAGAAATGGTGTAAATATATGCAGCATGTCAAATTAACAAACAACAAAGTTCTATATGAAGCATTGTGGGCGTGGCTTAGAGGAGCACTTGGAGAGATGTTACCCTTCATGTGGCAGGGTGCTGTGATTAATGAGCTGTCCCGGGTACCAGCGCTGGGCAGCCAAGAGGGCGCACATCTGGGTGTCACTCAGGTCTGACGGGTGTCCCAGCCCGGCTGCCAGCGCTCACCCCGGGGTGCTGCAGATGTTCAGAGGGTTGGGGACACTGCAGGAGCTATTATCCTGCCCAAATGTAACCCAGGGTATTGTGACGATGCCTGTGGAATTTATCTAGAAAATAAAAAGACTTTCACATAATTTTTATCTTCAAACAACAACATATTATAATATACTAAACCTGTGGTTCAGACATTGGCAGTACCATCATGATTGATTTTGCCATGCTTGTTGGAAAAATTGAAAAAAAAAAAAAAACATTTCCCCCAAATTGTTAATCACTTCAGCTGATCCCTGAGCAGAAATTGATTCTAATAAACAATGTTACTAATTCAAATAGAGTGAAATGGTTCGGGTTATGCCAAAATCGTTGTGAACTTCAAAACACTTAGCGACATCACAAGAGCATGTTAAGCTTTGAGGCACATTGTATTTGTCTTTTCAAAATGTGTTTCTTATTTGTGAATAAAGGTCTACAAACACTCTAAAACCCACCAATATTCAGAAAATGACTTTCTCTTTTGAGTATAATATTGGTACATATTTGGTTTATGTTTGTATCAAAAGTAAAGAGGGGCCGCTCTGTCTTTAAGCTGCTAGGCTATTTTTTTGTCCCCGAGTATGGCAGGATTTTCGGCACATGCTCCATGCAGAAAGATGCGCTGTCTATCTGGTTTGCTGGGATAACTGATGCGAATAAAACAACCAAACGGGACAAAAGCTAGTTGTTCAATCAGGTATGAACCGGTATGACAGACGTTTGTCTCCTGAAGCTTGAGACAGTGCTTTTCCTTGCCGTTTTTTCACTCACCTGAATGTAACTTTTAAGGGTCGTGGGGTCGAATTTCAAATGTTGAATTAGCAGCATAACTTTTGTTTTTGCATTGATAAACTCTTGTTTTTTTCTTTATTGTTGAGCCAAATCCTACTCAGGTTGGAAGGAATAAAAGAAACAAAAAAAAAACAGTGCCTTGACTAAATCAAGGCTAACTTTGACTCAGCACAACTGTAAATACAATTCTTTTTTCAACTCTTTCTTTTAAAAACAACACCTTCTTAGCAGTTAGAAAGTCTTGCTGTTGCAATTGATTAAGTTTGTTATAATATTGATTATTGGTACTGTTCACGTTCTAATTCAAGACAGATTTAAGTCGAGATGGAGAGCAAGAGGCAGTTTACTTTGGTACTTTGCCATGAAATATCTAAAGAATTGTTTCATTCATTTTTTTAGGTGACTGGACCAGCAACTTTTGTAGTTTGACTGAACCTATTGTGTTGTGTTTGTAATTATTGTAATATTTTGTCTACTTTGTGTTTTACATCTCTTCTGCATAAGGACAAAAGTTCACCAAACTATGTGATTGCATGTTCCTTTCCACCTGAATGGTATTTTTCATCTTCTGTTACTTATAAAAGAGCTGAAATTCCATCTGCTCATCTTCAGTCCGACTCCACGACGTTGGGCCCGGGTTTCTATGGAACCCTATGGATATCAGGTATCAAGGGGCTCTGATAAAAGTTCAGCAAGCCCAGCCAATACATTGTCCCTGTCCCCAAAGGGAGCATAATTGATCAAACCTTGTCCAGAGTTACCTTTTGTGCTCGTAGTAGCTTTCTCACAGTGCAGCTCGAGCTTCCAAGTCGCTACAGTATATTGATGCCATTTTTATAACCTCACTTTCCCTCACAAATAAAGAAGGGAAAGAAAGTCATAATGGAATTCAGCCAAGGCAGTGGATTATAAATGAGGTCTGCGTCGAGCTTCATAACGTTATTTAGATTCCTGTGTACAGAGACCCGTGTTCCAACTCCCATCAGCCCCGCGACAGAATCAAATGTGAATATAAGCTGATATAGGGAAATTGGTTTGTAATGTGCTGATGCTTCAGAGACCTGGTGCACAGGCTAAAAAGGGAAAAACTGCATTTCTTTGCCACACTCGGAGTGATGTTTTAATTACTTTAAACAGAGGATAACAAGGGCCCCTTCCTATCTTGGGTGACGCAAATTAAACTTACTTTAATTCTCTTTCTGCGAACACTGTAAAAATGTTCAATAGTTAGAGCAGAATATAGCTGCTGTAGTTGTAGTGATCAAAGCAGAATGAGAAGTTTTAGTTAAAAGACGATGATGATGATGCTAAGTGTTACATGACAAACATTCTAATCTTAAATTGCTCATTAGAGCTGGACACAAGTGACAAAAAGGAATATTTCTGCTTTTTGGGGGGGTTGCGTCACAGTAACAATATTCAGACAATAATAAACAAAAAACATGACTTGAGGCAAAGTTTTGTTGTTGGACTAATCCCAACACTTCAGAAACATCTCCCTTATATTGTTACTTGACAACATCCAACATATGTATACTGTATATACGTATGTTTTTATTTTAAAGGAGGCCTATTGTGTGAAATCTACTTGTGTGTTCTCTCATCATTAGTTTACTCATAAAGTTCTATTTGATTTGGATTGATTGATTCATGCATGTTTGAGTAATCTTGTATTTTTGAGTTTGAGTGCTCAGAAAATCTGTGTTTTCATCTACCACCTATCCCCACCCTTTTGTTTGATTCTGAATTAAACATGTTGAGTTCAACATTGTCATCTAGCCACTTTATCACAATAAAAACATTATTTTCTTTGCTAGTTTAATAGTAAAAGCACAATACGTCTCTTTTATATCACTAAAACTGCTTTTATATCATTTAATAGACATATTACTAAATATAAAATGTGTCTAAGCAATATTTACAATGTACAGTATTAATAGGCCACCTGAATGTCAATTAAGTTTGATCATATCATTTTAAAACTGAGCAAGAACTTATTTCTTATTAGTACAGGCATGGACAACTGTCTTTGTGAAGATAATATTTGAGCTTTCTTGAATTAGTAAAAATAATTTCTCACTTATGGCTCTATTTTTATTGTAACAGATGAAGAATGCAAGTAAAAAAGTATGATTGTTTGTCATCTTCCTCAAATTCGATTTATCTTTTGGACTCCCAAAAAAGCAAGCGCTGTTGTGTGTTGAATCCACCCAAATCATATTTTAAGTGAAACCAATATCCATCTTGTTGTTTATTAAAGCTGGTCTACCTCATTTTCAAACTTTGAAAAGGAGAAGTACAAATTCAAACCTTTTAAACTCATTTTTCACTCTCACAAACATTTTGCCACATTACTAGTTTTAAATTTAGTTTTTGTCTTGCAAAACTTCAGACTAAGTCAAAGGTAAAGCAGGCTTACCACTCTCTGCAATGGAGGGTGGTAGTTGTTTATGAGAAAAATTTATAAGAAAGACAAAGTATAGCAGCTTTAAAGCCGAAGTTAGTGAGTTTTTCCCTGTTAGATGTCTTCTCTCTGCTGCATTCTGGTGGAAAACCTTTTCAACTTTTTTTTCTCCCTATGCAACTGAGAAACCCTGTTTCTCTTGTTCTTGTCTATTATTATTATTATTATTATTATTATTATTATGATTGTTATTATTATTATTATTATTATTATTTTTCTTTTCTTTTCTTTTCTTTCATGTTTTCAATTTGATTTGGTAAGTGTATTTACACAAGAGCTGTCAGAGAAGCAGAGAATCTGAAGTTACTTAGTTCTGTATTGAACATAGCTAAATTGAATAAAAAAGACCAATAATGTAGATGAAGACCAGCTAAAATAAATGTTTTTTAAATGTGGGTTTTTTTATTGTATTGGAAAATGTTACTGGACTGGAGTAACAGAAATCATCAAAATGAAATATTGTAAAATTACCCATTGGATACTGTATTTCTTGGCAAAGCACAATGCTAACAATTGGACAAAAACATGCTCTTGCCCACCATCTGGCCTTGTGACATCATTGCATGCCGCAGACTTGTGTATATACAGAATAGACAGTAGTTTCTGCTAAAACTTTCATGTCATCCATGCAGCAGATGTGTGAGTTGTGCTGGGCTTGTTGGCGTCCAAAAGAAACGCTGTAAAGGGGTCAAAAAGGGGCCCTGTTTAGACACTTTCCAGTGCTGTGTGTCTGATGTGTGCTTTTTAATGAGAGGCGGTTCTGAGGCCTGATTTAGAACTGCTGTGACAGCCCGGCACCAGCACAAGGCAATCCCTCCCCATCTCCAACGCACCAGCATCAGTTGTTGTCATGATGCACACGACGTTCCAACTAAAATAGCATCGGGAAAACTGCAAACAAAGTCAGTCCCTTGCATATCTCTCTCTCTCTATTTTTTTTAACTTGTCAGCTTTCTGTCAATGATAAGTCTTACACTTAACAAGCGTTGCAAATGTAAATACAAGCGCACCGTCGCCAGTCAAGCTTTGTGAATAACAATTCTTCCAACGCGTGTTCTGTTTTTAATTTAGCGGAATTAGCACCACGAAGGACTGGGAGAGAAAATTCAAGGCAATCCCAAAATGATCACACAGCGGAATGAGATACTGTAAAGATAAATCACGCCACGGATCTCAAGGGTAATACACATTGCAAATGGACAGCCTACTTTGATTCTTCTACTCCCTGGGAAGCGCAGTCATAATGTTGTACTGTGGGAGGGGAGTGTGACAAGCTTTTTGATGCCTCTCCTCTTTGAAATGTCTGTTCACATTTGCATCGTCTAGCCGAGTTGTGGAGCTGACGGCGTTAAAGTTGGAGTAAGCAATTCTTTGGGAAAAAAAAATGTTATTTAACAGGCAAACCACAACAGCTCCATGCACAGTTCTCAAGTATTTTAGCAATGAAACAAGGGAGTCATAATTTAGCTGTCAGCAGATGAATATTAATGATTGCATATTTAAACCGATAGGCAGGGTTGGGGGAGATTCTTTGCTTTAGCCGTACCTTCAGTAAATTTAAGCCAATCATCTATTTTGCTTAGAGCGAGCATCGAAATCATCAGCCCAAAGTGTGATCTCATCAGCTGGGGTCGACATGGAGGGAGGGGGGTTTGGACCCTGTCGATTTAGCCTGAAGCGATTTGGCTGCCGTTATCTCATCACGTATTTCAATCACTAGAGGCAGCTTTTAGGAATTTTTCCGTCAAACTCCGGAGCCAGTGCTTGACCCTCATCAGCACAGTCAGGACCTCTGTCTTCATCAAGAGGAACCTAAATCTTCTGGCTGCTTAGAGGCCTGATCGTGTGCTCAGACGACACCACAGAGACTGTCAGTGATCAAATGAGCACAACCAGGTAAAGTTACAATTGCGCTTACTTGCTTCATGAAAACATACTTGGTTTTATAGTGACAATGTTTGTTAACAATGATTTTTACTGTCTTAAACATGTAATTGAGTGTGAATAATTTTAACTTTCACTAGCCGTAGTGAGTTTTCTCGTCATGGGATGTACTTTAAAACTAGTTTACATGTGAGCTTTAAGGTAAGATAAGGTAAAAAAAAACTTTGCAAGTATTCTACAATCGCCCCAGATTAGCTCCATGTTTTTGCAACCACTCACTGACAGTTTAATTTTGTAAAAATAGATCTGGGTAAAAAGTTGGTAGACTTATTTCAAATCAAGTTACCTTAAAGTTTACTGCAACTTTAAGTCTTATTTTATTTTATACTTGTGTCTTGTCTTCTTGATTCATTCATGTTCTTTTATTAAGATTCCCTTGAGGATATCTTTGAACCTATCTCCAGTAAAAGCACGGGTGTGACTATGAACTCTGCCTTCTCCTTTAAGCGACGGGCTGCAAACAAGACTTTAAAATAACATGTCTGACTGACTCTGCACATGGAATATAATGGGGATCTCCCTTTCTCTTTAGCACAAACATGCCACAGTGTTAGATGATCAGGTTCCCCAATGATCATTATTACAAGTCCAACCCCCTCTCAGCTCGACACGCACACACTTACATAGCCATTCTGGATAAATACGCCATGGGTAATTATAGCGGGGAAGCGTGTCTTAGTGGAGCTGTCAGAACTGTAATTGCTAGAGGGATGGTGGGCTATCGAGAGGCAAATCGCGCTGCTGCTGCTACACTGACAGCACCAAGTGACTTTGATTATAAGGAGAGAGAGAAGCCATGTTGCTGTGTGACAGCTTTCAAGTCTTGTGTATTATATAGAAGAATATTTGAGAAACTAATAGATAAAATGTATATAAATACAACATTTGTTAATTGTCCCTGTTGATTGGTGACTCTTGTGTTGAATCTTGGGCACAACAGCAGTCTCTGAAAAAATAATCAAATGTTCATCAAATTAACTCAATGTAATGTAAAATGAAACAGCCATTGGTCAATAACAAACAGAAACATAAGACAATTAGAAACAGTGAGGTCAAAAATACAAGCAAACAAGCAAACGTATATATGTCTCAGAGCATCCTCAGTCCTTTGACCCTCCTCCTCGGCAAGAAAAACTTGGTGAACTTGAAAAAACCTGTTGGGCAAAAAAGAAACTTGCAGGAGAACCACAGTGAATGGGAGATCCACTCCCATGGACAGGCATTCATTTGTAGATAAAGAGCCATAGACCATTAGCAGAGAGAAACAACTCATCTAGCAGGATGAAAACAAACTAATGATGGAGAGAGCGGTAGGGAGGGTGTCCAGGAGGTGGAAGGGGTCCAGTTATGGGGTCCTTGTCAATGGCTGTTTAAAGTCTTCTCTTAACAAAAAGCTAAAACTACATTTCCTCAATGACAGCTCAATGCAAAAAAGAAATACAAGTGTGCTTTATAAGGTTTACTGCTCCATGTGTAGACCATCTGATTTGAAGGAAAAAAAAAGGATTTGAACACAAACCAAAAATGGGCTTTTAATTTATAGAAAATTCCCTTGTGTTTGTGTACAATATGCCGAGGGAAAGTGAGGCAGGGGGAGGATGAGCTTAGCCAATGGAACAGATCTCAAATCATGACTTTTAATGAACAACGCTGCTCGTGCTCATGAAGATTGCCTGTGAAAATGATCAGTCATAATGTCACTTGGAAATCAATGAGGTCTATAAAGGTAATCATAACCATAGAGAGCGCTCGGACTAGGGCCAAATTGCCATTCTGTTTTGCAGGTTCTGTTCTCAGCAGATAATTGCACTGGACAACTTGAATCAAACGCCGAAAGGCTTTACATACAACTCCACACGCACCAAGCTAATTGTGTCTTAGAAAGTTATTGTGCCACAAAACCAAATATTGATTAAATGCTAAACATGCAATCTGCAAGTGTAAGCATGTGGACATGTGCTTACACTTGCAGATTGCAGATCAAATTTGATTTCAATAACACGGTATTGTGGCTAGGCTAACCTTCGGTGTCACCATTGGGTTTTTTAATCAACATACAAAGCTGCTGAATGGTTAGCATATGAATGTGTCAGAATACCTCAATTGTAGTCGTTCATGAACAGAAAAAGAGCTTAATTGAAAGTGGCATACAATTGGCCGGCATTAACCTAGCGTGAAATTTGTCTTCGGCTATCCTGGCCCACGTCAAGCCCTATCTTGGCTTAGATATTTAGTCCATTTGAAAAAGGGTGAATTGATTTTGATCACGACGGCAGGATTTAAGGGATTTTCCCTTACGAATGCACAATATTAGTATAACAAAAATACAATTGTTCTATAACTAACTCGTGTAAAAATACAACAGCATGTGTCTTAGAGCTGATAGAATCCAAAGTGACCAAAAGTGCTGAAATAGTTCAAGGCAGCAACACATACAGCATTTCCCTATACTAAAAACATGTACAATAAAATCTTAAATAAATACGAGGCATCTATCTCTAAAAGCTATGCACCTTTATTAAATCAAAATAGGAAATATACTGTAAACCAGGGGTGCCCAACCCGTCGATCGCGATCGACTAGTGGATCTTTGAGGCAGTGGAAGTAGCTCCCAAAGCCCCGTCTGTTAATACGAGCTTTAACTGCGAGATATAGGCGTTATTACAAGCGCGAACTACACGCGGCATCAACAAGCGCTACATACGCGAACTACACGAGCAATCAACAAGCGCTGTATGCGCGAACTACACGCGTGAATTACAACCGCAATATACGAGCGCTAGATTTATATGCGACAGCAAGAATTCTCCACTGTCTGCTCGTTGGAGTACACAGCAGCCGCACAGCACTTGCCAGCGCGACTCCTGAACACACACGCTCATAAGGGTGAGATAGAACAGAGGGGAGAGGAGCAGGAGGAGAGAAAGAGAGAGAAGCAGGAGGAGACAGGTAGTGCCACAGAATCCTAACTGCTCACGCGGTGTTGTTGTCCAACAGCTTGCTGTTGTTGATGCGAGTCAAAAACAAAAGCTAACTTTTCTCAAGCCCCTCCCCCTCACTGTTACCATGGTCACCAATCACTCATAGTACTGTAGTTTGAAGTGCTTCCAGTGAGGTGACTTGGATACCTTGAACTTTTTAATGACTTTTTGTTTTTATAGCTTTAGCCACAATCATTTATTTTCAAAAATAAATGTGTCACTTTTTAACAGGTTTATAACTTACATTTTAATAAATATTATTGCACTATTAAAAAAAACTAACTGTGTCTTAATCAGGACTAGTCTAAAGAACAATTTTTTCGACATTGTTAATAAATAAAATAATGTATATCCAAAGGTAGATCTTCGGGCTGTGCTCAGACTAAAAGTAGCTCGCGAGCTGAAAAAGGTTGGGCACCCCTGCTGTAAACCATTCAAATGGAGTTGACATGTATTCTCTGCAATGTTTTTGTGCACTGAATAAAACTTTGTCTTTACTCTTGCAGTGCAGCAGGCAGCATATAGAGTCGCCTGCATAAGTCGAGACACTTGTCGCCGCTCCCTACAAACATCATACATTCACACATGGGCACTGGTAATTGTGAACTCCGCAGAGCATATAGGCGTGCAGAGGAGGCAGGGCCTGGTGAAATCCCAGCTGCCGCCCGCCGCCCCCCATGCGGAAGACGGCTTCTGTTTGCACACAGAGAGATGAAGGGTGCCTCGCTGTCACGCCAACCTAACCCCCTCTGATTGCATTCCTCTAAATTTCAGATGCTGTTGTTTTGAACAGGTGTGTTTTTCATAGCAGATAAGAGCTGTACATGCGTTCTACCCGGGCTTTTAATGCCGTCTGGCTCGCTCCCACAACAGGTATATCATCCATTGCCCGCTGTTTATGTTGTTAGCGCGCTTTCCAAGTCTTTGAAATGGTAACTTCACATGTTTTCACCAGACTTCCTTCAAGTTTCCTTCATTTTCATAATCGAGTATACACCAGACGCTTTCCCTCTTTGGAAAAAACAAGCGTCAAATCCGGTGCCATATTAGATGTATAAATAAATCAGTTTTGGAGTTGGACTACTGTGTAATCTACTCATAGGGGATCCGTCATCACTAGCTTGACTGACATCTGAAGGTAAACAAAGCTACAAATAATAGCCTAGCATGCTATTTTCTCTCGTCATTCCCTCTTCTCTTCCTGTCTCGCTACCAGGGGGCAACTCACTCGGCTCAATCACGCCAGAGTCTGATAGCTGTAAATTGTATTCGCACGCCAAAAATGCATAATCAAGAGCGGTACTTTCTTCTTTGTAATCTTCTGCTGCTTTCATTCATTTATATGCAGGTTTCTTGGGTTAGTGTTACAGCGCTCCAAGCATTTCATCCCCTTGGCTCTCTTTTCTGCTGTTTGGTCAATCATTATGTATGTATGGATTGAAATATTCCTCATTTGTACTCTATCTTTTTTCTTAAGCTGTGTGGCTGAGGTTTGTGTCATGAATACAATGTGGCAGCAGTCGGATAGTTCTGTGTCTGCTCCGATCAGAAAATGTTTGATTCATGAGGCGCTGTACAGTAGACTTTTTGACAAATGGCCCTTGTGGCAACATTAGGATTCAGTCAGTGAGGGCCCCATGTGGACATCTGCTGGGGGCATTAGCGGGCCAACTGTGCTTCCCTTTAGCAACAACAAACATTTTGGGATATAAGGGCTCAGGTTGTGTAGGATCATTCAGTGTCATGTCATTTAAAAGCGGTGCACAGATATTATTTTGTGATTGTTTAGTGATGGCCAGATTATGACTTCACTGTTGATACTGATCTGAAGTTCCTCAATAATATAGTTTCTAAAGTGAAATGTTTATGGTTTCAAATAGTATTATCAACTGTTGCACGTCTTTTTAAATTTGCACTATTCTGGTCAAAACAGTCAAATTAATGGCTCGGATTGCCATTGTACAAATGTCTTTCATGTCAAAATATCTGTTTAACTCTTTCCCTGCCAATGACAGAAATATCCGTCATTGTGCTGCCAATCATAGTCTGCCGATGACGTCTGTTTCAGTCATAGATCTTTTAAAATGGTTAGCGTTAGAGGGCTCTCTGATGCACGTGTTGACAATGTGTATTGTCAAAAACATGATTCAGTTTCATAGAATTACCAGCAGAGGGGGGTAATGCATGAGCACAAGAACGCAGAGGAAGTCACAGGACTCTTGTGTTGATAATAAGCAGTGCAGTCGGCTGTGTTTACGTGATCAGCTGCATCTAAAGGGTCGACTTTCTTTTCAAATGAATTACAGGTAAAACATCTTGGACTAAAAACTTTACTGAGTAAGTTTAGAGTAGATATTTGATCTTTAAAATGAAGAAAAGCACGATCCTACTGGATTCTGAGAAGAACAGCAGATGCAGCCAGTCTCAAGAAGTATTCTCGAGAATACTAAACTTCCGTGGGTCATCCAAAAGTGGTTAGAGTAAGTAAAACTACTTTATTTCTTCATGTTTGGAGGGTTAGATATAAGCTACGTATGCCCCATAATCGAGGCTGAATCTGCTGTATATAATCCGCATCAGACAGTCGAAATCAGCTGTGCTGCCTTCTCGTCTGTAACACAGTTTTTGTTGGTTTAAAAATGAAAAAGACACTCGTCGTCATTGTTTTAATCATGCAAACCTTGTATTTTTTATTCTGAAAATATTATTTCATTGCAGTGGCTCATATTCTTTCATTAAAAGTTATAAGACCAAAATACCTCTGAAAAGTTTGTTTCATAAAAAGAACGTTTTCTCCAAAGTTTTTCATCAAACATTAAAATCTAGTGAAAACAAGGAATTTCACATGAGAACGGATTATATTATTGTAGAATAACATTTTTTTTTTTTTTAACGCAAAGTAAACACTTGATGTACAACATGTCATAATTCCAGTTGCACAAAGTTTTTTGTGGAGCTGTGAATTTTGCTTAAAATGAGCAAAAAGGCCTGGCAGGAAAGGCGGGGTAAAAGCCAGAATAGGAACATACCATGTAGTGAAAATTGTGCTGTCTAAATGTACTATTTTACATCTTTTAGTGAGATGTACTTCCATGTTTTGTGCATGTTATCTGGATATTCATTTTTATCATGGGAGACTTACTGATTCTGCACTATTGTTGCAGCTGCACATAGAGTGGTTTACTATATCCTTATGAATACAAAATGATATTCTACCACTCCATTCAGTCTGAAAATAGTCTCTTTACGCTTGATGTGGCGATACTATTGCAGAGATCCACCTACACTTACAGGTCAGCCTTTAACCAGCTGTTTTCCCCTCATTGTACAACACTAGCAGTCGCAGCGGCCCATTGAGCCACACTGAACACACTGTTAATGTAATCACACGGGGCTGCTCCACTCGCTAATGTTACGTGTGTCATTTGAGAGCCCGCTGCCACTGTAAGAGGTTCTGGCTGCTTTATAAAGCCACATGTTTATTGTATCATGCATTAAGAGCCATTAGCCTCAGCGCTAGCAAAATGCAGCCTCGCTACTCAGGGTCGTTGCTCAATGTGAAACTAAACGGCGCAACATGACCAAAATTGACTCCTCTCAGAATAGACACAAGCTAATGGGACGTCCCGGTAATTGACATCAATACCTGAGGGCAGGCTCGGGTACCGTCAGCACCAAGCTATTTGTGGGCCTTTATGCTTTTGTAGACTGCTGTTTACACAAGCTTAACTAGATCAGTAAAAAATTTAAATAAAGGAAACATAAAAAGGAGAATGAGATTACTACAGCATAAATTCATTTGATTATGATTATGTGACAAATTAAAAATGTATTGTAGTAATGATGTGAACCTTCTGTGTAACCTACTGACTGTAATTTAATGCTGCGCTCCTCAATCTCTTTTAAAAGATTTTAACAGCACCACTTGCTTTGCTTAATAATGCTCCGTTAAATGTTGTTAGAGACCTTAAACCTTCCCTGAAAAGTTTTAGAATAATCATAATTAACGTCAGAAGTAGCAGCATCACATTTTATGAGCTATTAAAGGTGCACTATGTACAGAAGCTTTTTCTGGTAGAGACTCCTCCTCTGACTCGACTTAATGGTTATAGTATTGCTTTGCGTAATGTATTTCACAATGGGTGTTTCTATGGCTCACATATACTGTATCTCAAAATCATACTTAATGACATCAATCAAGCTTGTTTCTCTACAAATTAGATTTTCACTTGGCATGGTAGCATCACAGCAGTTAGCGCTCTGGCCTCATAGCAAGAAGGTCCTGGGTTCGACTCCTGGGCGGCCTGGGAGTCTATGTGGAGTTTGCATGTTCTCCCCATGTCTGCGTAGGTTTCCTCCGGGTGCTCCGGTTTTCTCCTACAACTAAAAACATGTCCAATGTGCCTCCCCTCCCCATGACTACAGGTGGAAGTTAACTGTAAATGCTAGAATCTGGTACAAGCATCTCTGCCATAGTACTTAATGTAATTGTACATTGTCCTTAATAAACATTACCTTCCAACAATCGATAGGCAAAGCAATGTTCAAGAGGCTCAAGCACAACTCACCGTGCAGTCCAGTCCAATAATAGACCAATAGACTGAATATGAGTTGTTCTCCACACGTTGACTGCATTAAGACAGAACCGAAGCATGACCAGGTGCTGATTGATGCAGGGTAACTTTAAGAGAGCTGGGAGTTCAGTCGGGGCCCCAATGGTCTGACCCACCTAAGGCAATGTGAATATCCACCAGTCTGTGGGACAAGAGGGAATTCCCTCCTGCAGGTCAAGGGCACTGTCACTTTCCTGTGTGTATGTGTTGAATCAATGCATCAGTCCTACATCGACTGTTGAGCTTTAGGATCGTAACTGAATCCAATTGTGAGACATTCATAGATTCCCACCCCTTTGAACAGAAAGGCAATGGTCCTATTTCTGTTACTACTATATGTCTGTTAACAATATTCCATTAACTTGTTCATGTACGAAAACGATTGGTACGTGAGCACATATCACAAACTTGGAAAATCAATATTTTTGAAGGAAACTAATGAATAAAATAAATGAGATCATCACTTCTGTAAACATATTTATTTTGCCGAAAACCCTACTTTGGACCTATTTGAAATGTGACACCAGGCTTAGAGTTACTTGCGACAAAAAGGTTGTACAGAACCCCTGTCCTAAATCTCCAGAGAGGACCCACATTGCTGATACATTCCAATATTAATGCTTATGGAGCCTATCAAGTCTAATTACAGGCTGCTTTTCCCCGACGCAACCAACCCAAGTACTACTGAATATTAATGTTAGGTAACTCTCCACCGCCACGTCACTTCATCAGAGCAATAACATCATTAACAGTGCTGTGTGGCTGCATAGAGAGTGATCCTGGAGCTAAGGTTAGCATAATCAACATGTCCCGGGCAACCTCTTGTGTCTTCTATTAGATCAAGGGACTTCTTAAAGGTATGCAAGCACCAGCCCGTTCTGTAGTATTTATTGTCCAAATTGAATCAGTATATGTATGTTGACTTTAATTCCAGCGCACGCGGAGGAGGCGGCGTGCCATTATCATGCAGGGAAACATTTGTTGTCGCTTGATTACGCTAATGGGAGAGAGCGCACACACGAATATGAAATGTTGAACGTTATTGAAATTAGACTTAATTGCTGATGGCATCTCAGGTTAATTTGTATTCCCCCAGCATGAAATGTGTCTGCATACTGTTTGCAAGACCCATTTCTGTCGTATGCCGCTTTTAGATCCACAGGAGAGACCTAAATAACATCTAAATAAATTGAGATAAGATGAGATGTCTTTTATTCATTCTACAAAAGGGAAATTCCCTGAGTGCAAGAGGCCATAATTGAAGAAAACAACTGAATTAGGTGCAAATGAATTGTGTATCAACAACAATACAAGAACAAAACACTTTGCAGGCGGGAGCATTACAAAGCAGGCAGACTTTAGAAACAATACAGTGTGTTATGCCCCGTGTTTGCCCACACTGTTGTAATATATCTGATGCAAACCTGTTTGAGAATGATGACAATAAGTTTTCCTTGTTAAGCACTTTACTCGCATGTAAAGGTTTTTATTATGATTATCCACCTGAAGCTTGTTGTCCAGAACTGAATAAAAAATATAATTTGATTTTCATCAGTAACAATTTATGCTTTGGTAATCTTTGTGGAGGAAACCTGGAACATCAGGGAGAGTACTTTAGGCTGATTGGTTGAGGCATTATGTGGAAGTAGGGCTAGGCGATATTAACAAAACATTAATATCTCAATAATTTTTTGGTCAATCTCGATCACGATATTTAAATGATATTTTGTCAGTTTAATACAAAATGTGTTAAAATCAGTGTTCAAATTTGTTACACTGGAAACTTTTAATATTCTAATTAGTTTAAAATTGATTAAATGACGTAGTGTTTGTCGTGAATTGAGTGTCTTTGACAATAAAGTAGAACAAGTACACTGTAAGAAAAAATAGCGTTATTTAACAGTAAAGAGCTGGCAGCAATATTTGCCTGTAGAATGCCGTAGATTGACAGTAGCTAAAATAACAGCTTAGTACTGTAAACATGTTGCAGTACATTACCGTATTTTTTTTGTATTTTACTGTACATTACTGTTGTATGTTTAGCCTTAATTTAACGGTATCTACCTGTAGTCTTATTTGACGGTTTAATACAATAGAAACCAATAACGGTATTACACTGCTACAAGCAGATAGGCTTTTCAAAATAAAACTCTGAAACCAAAATTCCTTAAAAACATGTTTTATTTAAGAACTTCAAAAAAAATGCACCATTTCAAAACAGATAACAATTCACTATATAAAGAACATAAGCTGCAATTCTTAATTGTCCATTTTAAACATTTGGAAAATACAAAGTCTTTCAGTAAGGGCAAAAGTGAATGAGTATAAGATTGCAAATCGATAACTATTGCATTAAAAATGATTGACTTATTATTAGCCTATTATTTTTTTGTAATTTCAATTTCTGTTTAAAGGCACTCATCTATTTTTGCAAGAACTCAAAATGTCAACTTGAATTAGATAACAACAAATTCTTCTGAAACTTTCAAAATCTTATTCAATTCAAGTTTGGAAAATCTGGTGTGGAGGAGCTAAATTAGTGATTTTAATAAAGTAATTTTATGTAGAGATTTAGGAGCTGATTGAGCTACTTGAGCTGCCTCTATGAAAGGTTGGATGTTGAGAAAGCAAAATAACCAAAACGTAAACAATTAACAACATATTTGTAGTGACTCGTCTTAAGAAATATACATTTAATTGTTGGTGGATATGTGAGCCTGATATGCCAGAATGTTATTATCACATGTATAAAGCTATAATATTTACATATATATGCCATTAAAAGCAACAAGTCTACAGCTTTGATACGCTCATGTGTTTAATGCTGTCACTCACTCAGCATGATGAGGCTGACCAAAAGGAAGAATGAGTTGATCTTGAAGTTGCCTTCACAGACTGTCTGTCCTCCAGTTCTGATCATTCAGCCATCGGTGATCATCCCACTGAAACAATGTGCCTAAACAAAAACAAATAAAGAATTTTAGAAACAGATTTTGGAGACAGACAGACAGACTTTATGTTTGCTCTGAGCTAGGCCTGCAGCTATCGATTATTTCAGTAATTTATTAGTCTATTGATTTATTTTGATTAATTAGGTTATCTATCAACTTTTTTTTACTCTTTGTAAAACATTTTTATAAGGATAATAAAGATTTTCTGCTTAGTAACACAATTATTTTTCATTGCACCTAAAAAACAAACTTACCCCCTTAATACACAAATTTATTATCATAATATAATAAGTGAGCCACATTTTTTTCACCATCTTATTGAGATTATTTTACACAGATGCAGGAAGTGTGTTGGGATGGGAGATGAGAGCTTATTATGTCTTTGTGACTTATCATTAGATTCAATGTTAAATCCACAAACATCTGCAGACTCATGGTTTTTTTTGACTCAAAGCATTTTGACGTCGCGTCTGAAGTACAGCACGTCTCAAATGTGACAGTCTGGGAGCAGAGCTGTAAACCTACACAAATGTTTGAGTCTGTTTCATGTAAATTATGAATATAACGTTACAGCTCTGTAGCGCTGTATCTGCAGCTTGTCTTTTTAGAGCCCGAGTCATTTCGCGGGCAGTTCAATTTAGCCTCCTTAAGTTTGTCCCTTGTGAGTGACTTTGTTTGTTTTATGATTTCTGCACTCTGTGCTCTCACAAACAAGTCTCCTCCAAATACAGACTTAGTTAGTTTAAAATACACGGCTGTTTCCTCCGCTGTGCTGGAGCTGCAGCAGTGGTGCCATCCTGGAATAAGTTCCGTGTGAAACAAGCACCGCTTACTCTGCCTGCTCCGCACACCACAGATTCATGCCGTTTTAATTAAATATACAAATTAAACGAATCATCGAGGCAAATAAAAATATTTAAAGCTTTTTTGAAATCAAATTACTCAATAATTTGTTTCAGCCCTACTCTGAGCTATATTAATACAATTGTGTTTTGCTGTGAAGACATGTTACAAGAGTATACCTTCACATGAGAAAACAAACATTTTGTGCACATGAAATTGATATTGTATGCTACAAAAGCACAATAAGGGACTTACCAGTAAGAAGAAGCATTGCACTTGCAGGTAGAATCAGATTTCTCAACAATCAGCAACACCAGTAGACATCTACAAAAAATACAACCAATTAAGCGTCATATAGAGTAAATGCTGAGAATAAAGAGGACTTACTTTGGAAAGAAATAGTCCTTTTCTCTTTAAAGTATTTCATGAGTAGATCAGAGTAGACTGATGACCCGGAGAGTCCCTGGGTGCATACGCGTGGACAGTACAGGAGCTGTGTCTCGTGTCTCCACTTGTTCACACAGATCTCACCAGCAAAGAAAGTTTACAGAGTGGAGAAATAGTTTGACACAAGCAGTGCACCTGTAGGATAAGAAGAGGCATAAGGCTAATGTGATGCATGCATTTATGTGGTGGAAATACAAGCTGACCTAAAGCACCACGGAGCACCGTGGCATGGTCACAATGTATGGTTAAATCCATACAATAAGACTCAAGTACAACACATCCTACACATTATATTTAAGACAAAATGGGCCTGTGTTGCATGTGATCAAAGCACGACACAAAAGCCGTTCAACTATCACATTTTCAATATAAAAACAGTTAATTTAACAGCTAGAATAAAAAAAAATTAAATGGCTTACCTTATTTTTGAAGTAAATGTCGAAAAAAGCAAGGTTTGTGCCAGATGTGTCACGATACTCCTCACATAAAATGTGCATGCAGGAGAACACATGTGCTTCCAGATGAACAAATATTGTACTTCACCGTAAATTTACACATAGGCTTACGGAGTGGTTGTTTTGATATTTTCCTTCAGAAAACTACGGTAATGAACTGCTTTTCACTGAAACGGTTAGTTACTGTTGAAAATAAGTGTATTTTTACGGTTATTTCTTACAGTGTACATTTAGTTAGTATCTCAAGAACACAAGATGTGAAAAATGAGATATCCGGTTCAAATCAATCAAAAATCTACTAAAAAAATGTAAAATACTAATTCTAGGCAGACATAGTCCCTTGTTTTCTTATTATAGATGGTTATTATTTCTAGTGTGTTTAATTATCAAACAAATATTTGTAAAATTCATCACAAAAGAGCAGCAATCTCCCATTATAAAACACATTTTCCTGATAAATAAACCTCTTTGAAGTGCAAATTCTGATACATATTTAATTTAATTTTATTACATTTATTTTATTTATTTTTTTTGTAAATGAGCTTTTGCAGCATGTTTTTACTGCATAATGTACTCAATATTCAATTTTTGCATATCTTCAAAACAACTTTCACGATATTATCTAAAATTTGATATGCTGCCCAGCTCATATGCGGAAGTTGTAAACAGTTCAGGTATTTTTTGTTAGAATTAAAAGAAAATAATTTCTGACTTTTTCCTCGTCCACAAATGAGCAAATCGTTTCTGTGTGCACAATATTTAAAAGTCAAAACAGTCAATAGTTTTGTTAAAAAAGGCTGAATAAGGTGTATGTTTGTCAGTGCCACTCACTGGGATCTCCACGTGGATTCTTAAGATTTTGAGAAAATCACAAATATCTCCAGAATGCATCTTGTAGAGTCAAGTTATCTTGTACTTGAAACCTTTAGACCATTTCAATCTTTGTTCACAATGTGTTTTCATTACAGAAAAAGACATTTATAGTCGACAGCTGCAGATAAAGTAATTGCTGATTTGTTGACTACTAAAATGATAATTTACTAACCAGAACCACCACTCCAGAAAAAAAAGAAGTAAATGCTGGATTACAGCTTTAATGGAGTCTTGTATCCCCTGTGCCTCAAAGATAAAGACAAATAAAATGCTAAAAGCAGAACTGAGCATGTAGGTGATGGAGTAACCCGGTGGTCTAAAGCTGAGGTGTGATCTTTTCATCTGAACTTAAGATAAACTTATCTTCATTTAGTCCTTTTCCTCATTGTGGTATCTAACACTACACCAAGACAAGCTACTCCTTAGTGGCTGTCGTTTTACAAATTTACTCGGGCTACAATGTGCCCTGTCTGCTTTCTGAACTAGTCAAAACATTATAAAAGACTTGTATTAACTTTCAGAAGCCATTGCCAAGTCTCCCCAACACGATCCTTCATTACCCAGTGTGTCTGTGAGAATCTTTTTGTCGAGGCCTGGGTCCGCTGTGATGCTGTTCACTGGGGCAGAGTAAAGGCTGCAGTTTGAAAGGAAGCACATTCGGCTGCTCCACCAGGGGATAGTGATTAAAAAGCACTTAAGAGCCAACACTCACAATCCAGATGAGGTTAGCCTGCTCCAAAGACCTCTTTAACCAGTGAATAAAACACACTACTATTCAAGTGGCCTTTCATTATTGACGGGGATGCCAGGAATGTTCCATTGTGTGGCTTTAGACTTCTGTAAGCTTACATTTATTTAGTTGCAGGTATCTTTAGAGGTAAAATATTTCATAAACATTAATCCAACTGAGGTTAATCTAGAGCTGTGCAAGTAATGAAATTACAGGTATGAATATTGCTCTAACTGACTGAACTGAGTAATCTACTTGTACATCACTAACATGTTTTAAGTTGCTCAAATCAAATTTAGATCTACAAGTTACATGTAGACATAAAGTTTTATTTCTTCTGGATCTGTCTTTAGTTGTTCTTTCGAAGCATATAAAATGAAAACACATGCTGTAAATTAAAAATTGAACTGTTTTAATAATTTTGATTTCTATGATTTAACTAATTGATGTAATTCTATGTTTTCTGTAACTGAGAAGACCTAAAGTCACCTTACCACTGAACTGGGGTCTCATTTGAAAAACTTTACTTGAAACTCTGATTAAAATTATAGATCCAAACCAAACCCAAATTTGGCATCTTGGCATTAAAGTTATTCTTTAAGGATGAACTGTTCGCATTATATATATTCTCATTTATTATTTGGACATCATTGGTTAGAAAAGTCTGTCGCCTGTGCTTTTGACAGTTTTCTAAAATCATAGATTATGACTCTTCTAGTGTGCTTACGCTGATTTGGACAGTGTAACACTTAGCTAGTGATGCACTGATTTGATACTGTAATTGGATGTTGGTGCTGAACCAGGAAATTTTGCTGGATCAGATCGGCTGAACCGATGTCATGGTTGTCCCTTCAATTGGACATAATGAGACTAATTTACTGGCTGGTGATGATCCTGAACATATCATAATGTTTGAAATTTTATTCAGAATAATTTGGTATGTAAGTAACAGCTACATAACATTGCATAACCAAATTTCCTATGTTTTGATAAGAAAAGTCTTTGTCCATCTGTAAGCAATGTGTGCTGCAGTCTATGTGGAATTATGCTGTAATAGTCCAAATATTTTTTTGACCAAAAGCCTACATTATGTAAAGCACTACATGTTTTCTGATTATTTATTCCCATAAAAACATTCTCTTATGGTACTGTTTCTTGTCTATTAGTCACTAGTTCAGTCCATTTTAAAATCCAATAGCAAACATAATCCAAATAGCAAAAGCATCACAGAAGTAGTTTAAGCACATGTTCCCTTTCAAGTTTGATTCTCCAGTTGTCCTGTTATCCAGCGGAGCGCCTTCCTCCTCTCCAAGCAGGCCGCTCTGAAAGACTGTTTACCCAGGCCGTGTGTGCGGAGTCCTTGTTCTGCTCTGTTCAAAGAATTCATTCTCAGCTTGCATTGGTTGGGCCTCTGAGGGCACCACGCCGGCGTGTGGCTACTGACCCATCGTCTTTTGGCCCAGTCTAAAGTCCAGACTGCACTTGGCTGGAGCAGCAGGGAGGATGACCAGGAACGGGCAGAGGGAGGCCGAGTTCAAGCTTAAATTCATAAATCTTTGTGGATGTCTCTCAGCGTGCAGCTTTGGGCAAAATGGGAAAGAAAAAGACGAATTTGAGGTGAAAGTGGAGTGTGGAAAACAACTTTTTGTAAAAGACAACATGAGACAGCATTTTAGACACAGGAAAACACATTGAAATAGCTCCAAATCTAACCTTTTTCAAATAAATAAGCCTGGTATATTTTATACGGTATGCAACGGTACAGTTATGGCTGAAGATAATCACATCAGGAAAGGATTAAACAATAGCCTGATCAGAATAACTGTAAGACCACTGCTTTTTCCGACTGTTGTTGTATCAAGAATTTAAATCTTCTTTGAAATTTTAGTATTTTAGAAACACTACTATAACCAAAACTATACTTTGGGACACTTTTGTGTGCTGTTATTTAATTAGAGATTATATTTGTTGATATCACAATAATATGTCCACTCCTCTTTTTTTTTTTTTTTTTTTTTTTATTTATTTATTTGACAGGGACAGTGTACATTAATAAACATTTCTGTAAATGCACCAGATTTAGCCCCAAGGCTAATTTTCATCCGTAGTCCCTGGACAGATGTTACATGGTCACCCTAAAAAATGTAATATGTTAAAAGCATATTATATACATACTATATACAATCAACATTTACAACCTTTTGCACACAAAATCAACATTATTATCACATTCTTATACACACAGAGACAACACAGCAATTAAGCATTTCAAACATTGTTAAAGCAGACATAAACAAAGACAGGACAAGACAAACAACTACAGATACACATTAGTGTGAGCAGACCTGATTCTCAATCAGCCACTTTTTTAACTGAGCAAATAAAAACACAAATATGGAAGAAGAGAAGCAGGTACACTAAGACATAATCTGCCTCTCGTACCAGAGATAGCTACCTCACTATTCCCCGTTGGATTTGATGGATTCTTCTGCTCTGAAAAGGCAATGACTTCTTGACTTTAACGCAGCATGCGGCAAGTCGAGGCCCAGCAGCGTTTACACAAGAATGAGTCTGGAAGATGGAATATATTCAGCCAGCGCAGGAATAAACTGGAAACTCTTTGTTACCTTAGACTTAGATTCGATTCCGAAGCATTTTTTAAATCAACAGAAATGTGAAAAGTCCTGAATCAACACGTAGTTAACCGAAATGTACTGAAAGTGTCCCAAAGCTGGTGCTGACCTCGCCATCTCAGCTCAGGAAACAACATTGTTCCAACAAAACCACTTCAAAAGAATGCAAAAATCAATTTTATGCAAGAGACAGAATTAGACCTCAACACATTCCGCTCACTGCGCTAATGTTTTTTTCCGGAAAGTTGTGACAGACGAGAAAAAAAAAAAAAAAAAAAAAAGAACAGCTTTTTCTTTCTCCTTTCAAAGTTAGACAAAACAAATCGTGAATAATTTAGCCCACCGTTGGTAATATCATGGTGGAATTTGTGTAATTCCACTGAAAATGGCGCATAAAGCTGTGTCGAAGCATGTGTTGAATAATGGATGTCAGGGCTGCGGATACACGGGGGCTTGAGACTTGAGATTACATTGGACCATATGACCTTTTCTTTCATGAAAAATTAACTGTCTGATATTGAGCAGATGAAGCTTTATTTAGCGTTAAGCTCCAAAGAGAAACGCCACTAAAAAAAACACCAGCCACTTCAAATTGTCATGCATTGGGGTGATATTCTCAACCGCCACCTCATTTCTTAGTCCTATTTTGCTGAATACTGGTGCATTAGAAAGCTTTCCATGTGGCGCTTCACTCCATTGAAAATACAGCCACAGATGTATAATAGAAAAAAGCGAGGTTGGTGAGTAAACAGTCTGCCTGCACTAGCCTGTAGGTGCCAATCTGCCTTGGATTTTAATGTTGGGGAAAACACTCACCCATGCATCATAATACTTTATCTCGGCTGAGGAGCTAGCTTGTTGTTTTTAGAGAAACATCTTCTAAAAAATTCAAAACTTTGCCAACGTTTTGCCTGGAAAAATCATTGATCTCTTGAAGGTTTTGCTCCTGCTGCCACGTTTCTTTGCCAAATGAGTCCCCCATTTAAAAAAACAAAACGTAATATAAAGTGACAAAGCCTCACCTTCTCAGTCTTTGTAACTCTATTGCTTTTAAATCTGAAAATGTTGTTGTCGTCTAAAAGCTCTAATGCTTTTAAATACTGGGGGAAAAAATCTTTTGATGTCATAAATGTTCACTTTGGTGCCACATTCCTTTTGCCAAATGACTCACAGATGAAAAATAACATATTATACAGCTGCAACGTCAGGCTGTCACTTAGGTAATGAAGTTGGTCCAAACCATTTGTCTTATTTTGTCACGCTTTTACCTCATTAGTCATAGCGCGCTAACCATTAGCTCCTCAGGAACCCCCTTCACCCAAGGACACTTAGGCGCTCTCTCCAAGTGCGACTGAGGCCTGGCTGAAGACTGACACAGATGAAAAGTGCTAGACCATATCCAACCATATTTAACTGCACTTTAAAGACTTGTTTTGGCAGATACATCTGAACTGTCATCCTCCTTTCACAAGTCAAAAAGCTGTTTGAAATAATCTGACTGTAAGAGTAAGCTAGAAGAAATGACAAAAGTTATCTAACACAAGCACAAAAAGAAAGATCAAAACAAAATAGTGGGTAAGTGATGGTGATTTTCTTGGAGTAAATTATAATTTGGTTAAAGGATCAATGCACAGGAGACACATGAGAAAAGCCAGTATTGATGAAGAGTGCACTGAGGTGTACCTAAGAACAAAATAAGGGGAGAAAGCTGAGAGAGAGGCACATGCAGAGGCTGGATTTGTGGAGTTGTATCTGGCAGGTACAGTTGTTTGTCCTAGGACAGGGTTATTACTCAGCCATGTGTGGTAAACACTAACTGCTTTATGAAAGCCAGAGGCTGCACACAAAGTGCAGTAAAAGTAAAGTGCTTTTGTTGTCTTATGGCATGTTTTACAGCGTATCCATATTGAGATATTGATGGTGCATGGCATCCTTTTCATTCAGAGGACTTTTTAAAGCTCTTCTGAGCTATAGGACTCTTGGGAGAGCTGTGTTTTGTAAAGTTTAGTGTTGTTTCAGAAAAGACTTCAGATGTGTGCTGTTAAATGAACACCGCACATCACATCAATGTCATCATGTCCCCTGTCCCACTGGAGCCTTACCTAATGAAAAGGTTTGAAGAGAACTCAGCCCCTGATGCCTTATATTTAGAAACATGATAAAGTGGAAGACAGGTACACAAGATCATGTCGACTCCCAATGCCAAACGTGTCCCTGGACTCCTCCAGGTGTGTGTTTAACTGCTGCTGTGATTAAATAAAGCTAATGTTTCTGAACAGCGTCCGGAGAGCTGGACGTGGGCCACGCGCTGTTAGCCGCTCCGACAGATGCCAGGGGGCGAGAGCGAGGGAGGGGACTAATTACCAGACAGCTGCCCACAGACCCTCACCCGCCCTGGGGATCTCCATCCATCTCACCCCTGTCTCCAGTGCTGCCCCTTTAAGCCTGGCTCCAGAGCCGGACTCCCAGTCTGTTTGTGTCATCGGGGTTGGCACTGGGGACATCAGGGAGTGTGGTGGTTTGCTGATAAATCCTAAATATCATAACAGTTGAACTGTTAGTGCTACTTATATTTTTCCTCTGGATCTGAACAACCCAGACAAGAGGCTTTCCTGTCTTTTATGTCCTTCACCCACCAGAACAGACATACTGGTGGATCAAATCAATTCTTTGTCATCAGTAAATGTTAAATATATGTATTCATGGACTATATGCTTTTTATTGCTGTTGCTTCTTCAGCATCATTCATCAGGAAAAGAGTAAGATTATTAAGATTAAGATGCAATTTTAACGCTGCCATCAGTATAGTCTTTTGTCATGTTTAACTGAACTCATGATAGTACATGATTTTGTGGCAATAATATATTATTCAAATCCTTCAATAGCTAGAAATGTTTTTTATTTTGTGCCAGTGCTGCCTTACAATATCTCAATTGATGCTTTGAGTCGACTGTCCTTCACCCCTTACTGAGATGGCTAAGAAAGGTATTTATAAGAAAATTGAGGTCACAACTGAGAAGAGCGCTGGCTGTAGGCCCAAAAAATATAGTGTTGGAGAGGTTGAGGCAGACTCATTTTGTTGGAATTGAGGGGCCGGTGCACAGACTGCTCATCTCGCTGTTGGCATAAGCTCGAGGAAAGGAGCGAAAGGTTGAAATTATGCACCCAGAAAGCATTTGGCTCACTGATGAAAAAGTGCAATGCAATAATTAAGAGGCACAATAAAAATGATTAGAACTGCTTTTGACATTCTTGCTGCGAATAACTTGCGTTTAATTGCAATCACAAATTTTAAATGCCAGTTTTATGTTCCATGGCTATAAGCTGTTTAAAGTTCAATGGCTATACTCTTTAAATCTCTTTCCAATTTGTGCTGGAAGGCAACAAGCATGAACAGAAGCCCAGAATAAGACAAAACTGTGCAAAATGAGAGACCTAAAATAGAGGAAATAAAAGTTATGGATGTGTTCTGCCATTAGGAGCTGGACAGTGGGACTTGCTGGCCTGGGAGGACCCATGTGGCTCTGCTCGAGGCTAGTTAGCTATTCAGCCACAGCATCTGTTGCAGGCTAATGGATGTTATAACCTCATAAACGTCATGAAATTGGACATTATCCCTTAATTAAAAGAACAGAGATGCATTACAATGATTAGAGTGCACTTCAGCGAACCTGCCCCGTGCTCCAATAATGTATCTTGACCATGTTTAGACACGAAGCAAGGTGTCGACCAAAGAAGGGGACATATAATATTTTTAATGAGCCAGTTGGTGTTCGAAGCTGCAAACTTTTGGAGATTTGGCACAATGAATCCATCCTAATTTCATCGAGCAACTTCCCTCAAGGACTCGTTTTGATATTTAACCAAAGAGTTACAAGGACGGCCCACTGCTTCTACTTCTCTGCGTATTATTTGGATTTGGCTGCCTTCAATGATGATTGGAGTGTCTTTGCGGTGATTATGTACGCTGCGTTGGCTCAGCAGAAACAGCTGCACCGTAAAGCCGATATAAAAACAAAGCTTGACGCTCGTGTTCTTCGGCACCTGGGCCATCAGTGCCCAATAAATACCAGCAACCAATCAATCTGCTCCTCTTCTCACTAAGGAGCTTAATGAAACAGTGGAGTCTTGGAGAAACTGCCTGAATACAAAAATCAGGCGGTGTTAACCCATACGCTGGCCCTCATTCAGAAAGCCTGGTCTGGAGTTGAAATTCTAGCAGCGGCTGTGGTTGTAAAGGTCGCGAGAGGCCTGCTCTGACACATCTGTCATTGCTTGTCGCGTGGCCTCGGAGAGAAAATGTCACTCTGCTATGTGTTGTGCAGGTGCTAACCTCTTTGGACCATCCTTTTGTCATATATGCCAACAGTCATGCACAATGACTCCCAATGTGTGCTCCCCTGATTTTGTTATCTGCTGTATCAACACAATCTTTTTGTATGACAGACCATTCAGTTTTCATCCACTGAATCTTCAGCTTTTGTCTAGATTGAAGTTATGCCTGCGATCACCAATCTGAACATAACATAATAATCATCGTTATTCTGTTTCTGTGTTTGAATTATTATGTGACAGTATGGGGTAAATCTAACATCAATGCTATTTTTTTTTTTTTTTTTTTTTGCCAGAAGATGTTTCAACACGTTTTGATAATTAAGCAAATTGGTAAACCAACAAATCCTGTTTAAGTTAATACTAGAGTGTAATTTGTCCTGTCAATGTCTGATATACGTAGAGCTGGGTGATCTGGCAAAAAAAAAAAAAGGAATTCCCAATTTTATTTATTTATTTCCTCATATTGATCAATCTCGATTTTCAATTTGATTTTGTTTAACTTTTTCAAAAACAAAAGAGAAAAAAATGGCTTTTGTGAACATGAAAACAAAACTTAAAATATGTTCCACTTGTTAGATTTTTGAAAGAATATGTATCAGTACTTTGTCTCAAAGTTTAAATTCTGCTCCTGTTATTACAAAAAATTGGTCGTCAATCTTTCAATTCAAAACCATCACCAAAATAATTGACGATTAGGTCAATACAATCTCTAGATTTTTCGATTGACTTCTTTTCCATTATGCATTTTTTTGTACACAAATACGTAGTTGGTGGAGGCAGTGGCTGTTGTTGCTATTGTTGTTGTGGCTTTTGTTATTATTGTTATTGCTACTGTTGTTATTTATTATTTTATTTTTTTCTGAGCAGCCTTGAAGCGAGTGCGACTACCAGCCTCAACATTGTCTTCACATTCTTTCGTTCCTTTACAGTCGCCGTCTCTGAACCTCACCACATTACCGCCTCCTTCATTGTCTTACACATTTTTCCTTCTTGTCACAACTCATAGATTATTAAAAATCACCAGAACCGCACATGATCTGCGCACATTTAGCTGAACCAATTACATGCTGACATTCACAAGACATGTCAGCGATATCACCCAAGCCACGCAACAGCAACCTCAGGAATCCATGTGAAAAGTAATTGTGCATTTCTCATTTATGTATTAGGCATTCCGTCTTCTCTATGATCTATCCTCCATCGAGACAGACACAATAATGTAACACCCAGCGCGGCCTGATAAAGAGTCTATTTTTGCTCAAAGCTCCCACTCCTGAATGAGAATGAATGAACGCGTGCTGCGGTGGTAATGTATCAACATAAAATATTGAAATAGCCCAACCAAGGGCAAACTGCATGTAATTGAAACTCTGTGTGTGAGGAGAACAAGGAGCCAGTGTCTGCGCATCTGAGATTTGGAACAAGGGCTTTCAGAAGGCGTTTAGTTCAGGTTACTCCTCTCGCCCTCTGTGCAGTCTGTTTGAATGGATTATCTTGATAAATAAGGACGATTTTGTTTAAACCCATTCTGGGACCTACAGTTTACCTTTAATTTGTCAGATGTATACAAGATTTTTTTTTATTCTTAGAAGGTGTCCAAACATTGTAAATACTTGCAAAAAATGTATACATGAGCAGGTTTATGGTCGTATGTATAAGCTTGTCAGTGCGAGATCTTGTCAACTTTTGGAAGCTAGGCAGCTTTAGCGCTGGTTAGTAGCAGTAATTGTGTCCTTGGACAAACATTTCCCTCACCACGCCTTCGTAGTATGAGTACGCTTGTGTGATTTGAGAATGCGTTTGCAAGAGTGAATGAGAAGCCTTGGGTAAGAAGTGTGGACTTCATGAAGTCAATGAATTGGACTTGAGTCAACTTGAGTCACAATTTGGTTGATTTAAGACTTAACCCAATAAAATGGACCAGAATTTTAGACTCAACTTGAACTAGGTCAGTAACTGGGACTTGACTTGAAGCTCTGTGACTATAGAGACAACTTGATGATCAAAAAGGTTCAAGACCTGTTAAGGCTTGGATCTAAAAGCCAGCCCAGTCTCAGAAGAAAAGGTAAGGATTCAACAAAATGTCAAAAATGTACAATTGGCACATTTTAACACCTTTTTTCAAAATGTTACAAAAAGCAACAAATTTTAGTTGAAGCCACGTGGTGACATTTTCTTTGGGTTTAATGGGTGCATCTTAATCTACCCCCAGTCCTAAACTTAAACATTTAGGGACGTGAAGCCTAAACTTACTTGTTAAACCCAGCGTGGTTTAACCAAAATTTGTGATTATTTTAAGTTTTGACTTTTTCCAACATATTGACGTAAACAAACAATCAATTGGACATAGATATGAGTTCAACATTAGGACAATGCTGAAAAAAAAACAACTAATTTTGTAAAATTAGATCTAGTACCATAATGGCCTATTCAAATAAACAGTCAAAGATTCAAGATCAATTATTTTGCCTTCGACTGCAATGTATCAAATGCAAAATCCTTTGTTGGCTTGTAATTTGTCCCTCTACTCTGTATATGCATAAAATGTTTTCCAAGAGCATACAGAATGGATTCTTAATAAAATGTTGCCAATAAAAAGAGCAACTCAGCCGCAATTCACCACAGTTTAATCATCCCCAACGAAGCCTTTTAGCCTTTGTGCAAGTTCACGGACTCTGCATTTCCCTCTCCTCAGTGTCAGCAGTTAATTAGCGGTTAACACAGAGCCAGCCCAGAGACACATCAAAGAAGCAATTGGACAAGATGGCCACTTCTCTCTCTCCATGTGTTTATCCCTCCGTCAACTATATAGAGGACAATCTGCCAACTTTGCATGCGTTCGCCTTGTTCCCTTAGCTGTCTGGCATTGCCTTTTTAAAGACTATCTGCCCTCTCTCCCCCTGAGGACCACTGTCTCCATCTGACACATCAGTTTACAAAACACCTTCCACCAACTTCCCTTTTGCAATTCCAAACTGGAGGAGGAGCGGACATCTCGCCGGTCATCAGCTGTACGAGGAGGCTGGAGAGTGGGGTTGCGGGGCTGGGGTTTCCGGACGTCAAAGAGCAGGTTAAGTGCGATAAGTGGAATGAGCATATGCCAGAGGGAAGATAATGACTAAAAATGACTTCCCATCTACCTTACACAAAGAGAGACAGGTACGGGCCACAGCTGCCGGGGGAAGATTAATGGCGCTGTCCAGGTGTAGGGGACTCCGGAGAGGGTGACCAGGAGGAGGACAAAAAGGCCATCGCCAAGGTATGGGAAAGGTAGATATTCAGGTAGCGCGTTGGTTTGATTTCCTGCTATGTACAGACTAGAAGATTGGGAGAAAATTGCAAAAAATGCCAAGACAGTAATGTAAGGTTTAATAATGATGTTTTGGTTGGGAATGATACCTTAAAAGCTTTGCCTCAGTCTCTCCAATACCTCGTGTAATCCGTAAATAATGAATCGGCTTGCGTTGATGACACCCTTTGAAAAAAATGAGATGTCTTCTGCATGCTATTACAACATGGGATGTCTGTATCTGAGACTAAAAGATTGTAGGCTCACAACAAAGAAGCATTTTGAAAAGCTCATGTAATTTATTGTTTATCTTTCTCATTTAAGGTTATTTTCCCATATGGAACCAGCTTTGTTCAGTAGGATTTCATACATTACTGGTTGTCAGAATTCCTTGTGTTTGTGCATTTGTATTCATAGTCCCATCAACAGGCAAGCCCAGTGTATTTTCAGCCTTCAACCTGAATGAATGAGGAGAGTTTAATGTGGAAGGGCATTGTTGTTTAGTTTCTAGATGTAACAGAATGGCTTAAAAATGCTCATCATTGTGGTCCATCTGACTGGGTAAAAAAAGAAAGAAGAAAACTAAATTTAAACTTAATGAAGTCTTAGAATTTTCTAATGATTAATGCTTTATAATATTTTGTGTGTGCTTGCATTAGCATGTTGGGGCAAGCTAGGTTTATTTTAGTTCCCTTTGCATTGAAAACCAGTAGATGAAACGCTGACCAATTTTTTTAACCCTTTAATGTTCTGCTCAACCATTTGGTAGATCACATTTTGAGACGCTGTATCTCACTGACAAATGTTTTGAACTGAACCCAACCTGATTGGGTCGTCTCTACCACTTGGTGGAGATATGCTAGGCATAAAATATCCAGTAGAGGGCACTCTATTTTTTGACGGTAGGAATATCACTCATTGTGACTCTACCAAGTTAAAAACTGAAAAAAATACCCTTGATATGTGAGCAACTTCTGGCTGCATTTTTGAAGGTAAATTGTTTTTTTCAACATATTTCATAATCTAACAGGTTATTTAACATAACTAGGTCATTTGATACAACAGAAAAACATTTTGTAAAGGTCAAATAATTTTTTGAAAACATGCTTGACCAAGCGGTTGAGATGTCACTCTATGGTAAAATTTTGCATGGAGAGACATCTCAACCATATGGTAACAGTTAAAGGAATTTATGCTAATTTCATTAAATTTTACTATTTTCTATGGAATAAAAACACTTCTGTTCATGCATTATTGTCAATATGTTATAATTACAGTGTTATTATACTGAAAATACTTAACATGTGTGATTTTTGTATTTAATTGACACACATGCTAATATTTAGCTAGAATGGCGCTTTTTTCAGTGCTGATTACTTTTTTTTACCTTCTATTTCTTTGTTTTAGAAACACAGAAATAGAAGATTTTTGACCTGGCTTACTCCAGATGGATCTGTGTTGAACTCTGATTTGAATTCTTCCACAGTAGCCTATCCATCTGGAACTTGACTCGCTAAAAGTTTTTGGGAGAAGGTGGGACGTTTAATGAAATCATCAAGCTGATTGGCTGTGTGTCCGACCTTATTTGTGCTTAACCAATCACAGCAACCAATTATACCAGGGTATCCCAATTTCCATGTGGAATAAAACAAGTGTCTCATACACACACCTCACACACACAAACATCTTCTTTCAAAGACAAAATACTCTGCTACTCTGCTAAATCAGAATCAAACGCAGCAGAAACACGTACATCCACTGAAGCTGTCATCTTTGTTTTGTTTTATTCAAGTGGTTCTTCCTATCACAACCAACCCCCCTCAACCCCCCCTGCTGCGATGTGATTGGGCCGTCACTCCACTGTGTCGGACACCAAACCAATCAGGCTACTGGAAGGCCAGATGGATTATCTCGAGTTTGTGAATTCATAAATATCGCGAGATAAACCATTTGAGATGCCAGGTTAGAAGGTCCTGAGCCTGCATTCAAATCTGGGCATTAAATGTATCGGCTCAGTTTGTTCACAATTCATCTGTGGAGCTCACCTGATAAATAAAGATAAAGAGCTGAAGAAGAGAGGACGTAGCGCTCTTGATTACAAGTCCACTGAAGACGTATTTGCAGTCAAATTATCAAAAATGTGTCACTCTCCTCAGCAATGCCTGAGGGATCATGTCTCTTACTAACAGTGGAGCAAAAAAATGCAAAAGTAAAGATTGTTGTCCAATGCCCATCACTCATTACCATCTATAATACACACATGGATGACACTGATCTTTCCGACATGCTGGTTCATCTGTATAAGACCCCAGCCAATACATAAGTTCTTTGAAGATTTTACTGAGTTGAATAGGTCCTCAAGTGTCATGTTTTATTATTTTAAGAGAGGAGAAATATAAAAGTGACACTTATGTATTTGAAAGTACAATTGTCGCGTAAGTGTTGTAATTTAATGCAGGAAATAGGAGGAAAGTTTATTTTTTGGAATATAATTTTAATTGTTTTCTGGTATTGTTACATTTTCTACTTTATTTTTTGCATTTGTAGGTCTTAAATAGTAATTTATTGATATTATACATTTATAGTTATGTATTAAATTCTTTTACCATCAAGCACCAACTCGACCATTTGGTAGAGGCATATATTTTTAAAACTGGGGGGTCTATATAAAATTTTTTAATTGATTTTTGTTATTAGTGAACCAATAACCTAAAAAACACAAAAAAATAATTTTTACACTGTGTTTTCTTAGAGTGAACATTAAAGGGTTAAACACTTGATTGCTTGTGCTTTTTGTTCAGACCAGTTTTTGTATGGCTCTAAAACAGGGCCAGATCAGGTCCCCAGCCAAATAAATCCGGTGCCTGATCCATCTTCCAATCGTTAGAAAGTATATTTGGTTTGGAGTTGCCGATATAATTTGAGGTTTGTACTTGTTTAGACCTGGTTTGATTCTGTATAGTCTAATCTTGCCCTCATTTGGTTCCTGTTATCCCACCAAATGGCAATATGTTGGTAAAGTATTTGGTCTTTTGATTTTCTACATAAACCTAAAGTAGCAGTAGTTGTTTTGCAATGTTCAAACAAATTTAATGTTGGGAATGTTTTTGCCTGACCAGTCAGCCCCTCCTACATTCTGTTTGAATGCAGAAGGGTCTGAAACCACAAAAGTGTCAGAAATTGTGACGCAGTGTACATAATGGTAACATTATAGACATCATACTGCTGTGCCTAATATATCTGATTTTGACTCAAAATTAAATGCAAAACCTCACTTGATCCCAGTTCCAGCCATTCATTTGAGAACTGCAACATAAGCTAGACACAATTCTTGAAATCCAGAATCACTTTCGCAGAACGCTTCCCTTACACACCCGTATACCATTTGAACTCATCAGCATTCAGATTTGCTGTCTATTACACAAACCGCAGATCTGCCCCTACTGATGCAAACAATGATAGCATGCCACAGAGTAAGCATGGCATATCTATTCTCCATCTGATAAACAACAACAGCGGTGACCACGGCGATGGGGTCAGGGTTTACTGGGTTCACGTCGGTCGTCACATGTCCTGTCAGCTGATGCTGCCTGATAGTGTGCGGCGAGGAGAACAAGATGGCGCTCAGTCCCAGGCCATCAGACAAGCCAGCGATCTGATCATGTTGTCTGCTCACTCTCTGATACAAATGTCTCCTCTCAGGCAGATATAGGAGAAGCACTAATCATGAGCATATGGTGTGTGTCCAGTCACTTTCTGTGATGGTTTTGTTTTTGTAAGAAAGTCAGGTACTGGTTTGAGCTGAGCAATATTGACAATGAAGATTATCTTTATATTTGCTTGATATTTGATCAATACAACAAAAATGTGTCCGTAAAATTACTACTCACCATATGTTCCCATTTGAAAGTTTTAAACAATTTTATTTTTTAAATCTTTTTGTTTATTATTATTTTTTTTTTCAGTATTTTTATTACAACAGCAGTGTTTTTACGTATACTATATACTTTTTGTGGTTGTTCTGTTTACTTCCTGACTTTAACCTTCTTTTTCTCTACTCTTTTCTCTCCCCATTGAACTATTTGCTCTCTAGTCAAATCATTTATTTAGGGATCAAAAAATAGATGGATAGATGGATCAATAGATGGATTGATTCATCTGTGTCAATTCCCCAAGCTCTCACTATAAAAATCTCAAACTTTTGTTCTCAATGAACAAAGTCAGTTACTAGTCTGGGGTCTTAGTTGCATAAAATGTTACATACAAGACTTTCTATGAGGAAATGAGCTAAGATGGTCCAACAGGAAAGTGATCGAGCTTTGAGAGACAAGAAATGAGCAAGTTTGAGAAAGGAAGTGGAAGATTGTGTTTTGTTTGTACATACACATTAAGTGAGAATTTTGAATACAATTTATAAATTACCCCTGAACTGTAATTTCTCACATTAAAAGAAGACTTAAATACTTTTAATACAATAAATGCAATAGCAATAAGTATGTAAATACATAAAAAAAAAAAAAAATAATAATAATAATAATAAATTACCTAAAGCCATTCCATGGAACATTTCAGGAAAAGCAATATGTAGTGATGGGTTGTTACCACAATTTTTGGTATTAATACAACACAAAGTATTTTGGGGAGATTTTTTTTCAATATTGATACTTGATAGCTGTACTACCTTTGCAAAAAATATATGTAAAAATATGGAAATACAGGGTAGTCTCTGAAAGGACAGACAAATCAGCAGAAGCAAGACGATTGGACTTAAAAGCAGCTGTTGACACAAAATAATAAAGAAATATCCCCTATATTTCTAAAATCAGTGCCTTGCTTTAGCATTTGTATATTTGTATATGAGCATCAATACTGAACATTTAAAAAGTCTGTATCAAAATATACTCCCATCACTAATGTACATGATTGTACCACAACTAAACCCTCCTCACCACCAAAAGCATAGTGCATCTATACGTGTAGTGTTTGTTCCAGAATGATTCATGTTACCTAACGAAAGCCCTAATGCTTTCTCTTTCAGTTATAAATTAGTATTGATTACTTAACCACTTAAATAACTGTAGTAAGAAAAAAATGTAAATGATTAGCTAGTCTAATATTTCTGGCCTCAAACAATAAGTCGTGAAGTTCTCGGATACACCTCTGTATAATTCTTGTGGCTGCTCCTGTAAGAGCTCCCGTCACTTACAGTTTCTTTACATTTAAGAAACGTCTTCCCCTTTTCAAAATGTTTCATCTAGTGGCAGAAATGTTCCCTTTTTGCAGCAATTTCCAACCCTCTACTTCCCCCTGTCACCAGCCTTTGTACAGCCGCTTTCTTCTCTCCTTTTTTGCGGGGATGCAGCTCACAGAGTATGTTGCTTGCTACACTTCACGGCCCAGAGCTGGATTCTGGCCTGAGTGGTTTGTACCGTGGGCTCTACTTTTCCTTTGCGTTTTTCAAGCTGTCTGCGAGTGACCACTGGCTGAGCTGGCACCTCCAACTTATCGACTCAAAGCAAGTTTGGTCGGGTCTATTGACAGGAAGTGAGCTGTGATTTTAATGAATGAAGAGCAAAGAAGATACTACTGCAGTGACATAACAGTACAGTGTAAGAAGAATTTCAAATGACAAAACATCCTAAAAGTTGAGCTGCATTTGATCAAAGAAATTGTTCAAAATCTCTACATAAAATCGGCTAAAAGTTGCAATTACCATTAAGACATTTGAATTGTTTGAGTAAATAGGAATTCAACTTTTTCTGCAGCCTTGCAACCACCTGTGCATCAAGTGAACTTTGTATTTAATAGATAAATTGACAAAAATATCCATTGGCCCTGTTCTGTCCACAAAGCCCATCTGAAACACAGAGCACCTTCCTTCAAAGAAAGAGGTGAGTTGTTTTTAGTGTCTGCTGCTTTTGATGGTTTTAGAGGTTAGGCTGTTACCCAGCATGCATCTGTTTGTCTGTGCTCAATCTCCCCATAAGCACAAACACAGATGAAGTTGTTTTATGAGCCCGCTGAGTGAGAGGCACCCATTGTCTCTGTATGAGGCTGATTCAAAATGGCCGCCCCCAGCACTCAAATTGATCGTAATTGTATTCCCAAACTCTTGCTCAGCGGGGCATTACATTTTGTATTATTGACTTTAAAAACACATTCAGCTATTCTACTTGCAATTTCATTACACCGCTGTCAATTACCTCTCTCCGAAACAAAGCATGGGCCTGCAAATAAAATGTATGAGGTAATTTTCCAAATGCCACTTAGGAGGTACCTCCGTCTGAGCGATGGGCGTGCTTAATTTGTGCACTTGCTTACTGCAAATCTGGTTATGCATAGGCGGTCGGGTACGTTTCATTAAAATTCACAGGAGACCGGGGTGATTACCCTGGTGTTTTCATATGAGTCAATAACCTGCCTGCCTCGTGCAGGTAAGCAAAATTAACATTTGAATTAAAATGGGCTTTCTCTAACCTTTTGTCTAGAATGGAAACTCTGGTTGAGTGGAGACGTCATATAGTGTAATACAAAAATAAAATGTTTGAACAGACCATGTGCTTCAACTGCTTTCGGCATAAGGCTGGGCGATTTATTGATATATATTGTATATCGAGTTATTTACTGCGCAAAAAATATATATTTTTTTCGTACATACTTTATATAATGTAATGCTAAACAGAGGTCTTAAAACTGTTCAAAACACAGTTGGTCACAGTTACAACGACAAGTGACGAAAAGAGAATGAGAAGCTCAATTTGATTTTCTTGTTATCATAGTCAAAATATTAAGATGTGATATATCTAATTTTGTGTTTAAGGCACTGTTTAAATCAACATCTTTAGTGTAAATTTATACATTAGACATAGTCACCAACATTAGTATGGATCTGGTGTGTGCGAATGGTGGTGTTGAAAGAAGCCAATGGTGCAAAATGACAGCCTTGTTTCTGTCAGTCTGCCCAGGGCAGCTGTGGCTACAATAGTAGCTTACCACCCAGTGTGGAATGAATGAATATTGCATCATGTGGAGCGTGATGCAATATTCATCCAATATTGCATTGGATCCAAAAAATCCAATGCAATATTATTATTATACTATATTTTCGTGTATATTGACCAGTGCTAATTAGGCACAAAGTCAAAAGTTTTGCAAGTCTGTTAAACTAGTGTATCTGAGATTGCAAGATTTTTTTTAATTAAAATTTATTAATTCTATTAATTTCTATTTATTAATTATTTCAATTTGTGTAAGTCTCAACTATATATCTTTATTCAACCTATACTTGGCTAAAAATATATTTAAAATGTCTCAAAATTTAACAGAAAAAATGGTTTGACTAGAGCATTGTTTTAAAAATGAATTACTGACTAGTTGACTACTGAATTTTTTTCCCATATAATAGTAATACAATGAAGTACACGGTAGCCAAGTGGCTAGAGCTCTGGCTTCCCAATAAGGAGGTCGTGGGTTCGACTCCCGGGTCGGACCATATCAACATCTCATGATCTCTCTGGGTGGAGTTTGCATGTTCTCCCCGTGTCACCGTGGGTTTTCTCCGGGTACTCCGGTTTCCTCCCACCTCCAAAAACATGCATGTTTAGGTTAATTGGACATCACTGTAAATTTCCCTTAGTGATTGAATGAGAGAGTGAATGTTTGTCTGTCTGACCCTGCGACGAGTTGGCCACTGTCCGGGGTGTTCCCCGCCTAAGGCCCAAAGTCACTGGGCTAGGCTCTAGTCACCCGCGACCCCTAACGGGATTAAGCGGTAGAAAATGAATAAATGAATGAGTAATACAATATTGTATTTGTCAGGGCAATTTTAACATTACATTTATGTACATAAAGTTGTCTACTGAAATATTAATTTAATATTCTATATATAATCTATATCCTGCTCAAGTTTATTTTTTCCCATAATTCACTTCTCACATTTAAAAATTGATGGCTGTTTTTACACCATAGCTTTAAATATGCATCATGTGCATGCTGAATCTATATGTTCCAGTCTAAGAAGTTTAGAAAACAGACTAAAAACTAAAAACATTAATTAAAAAAAAGAGTTATTGCTTGACTAAATGAACAAGCGACACACAGCACTCACATTTAGCCCCATTGTGAACTGGTAAGACTCGACCTTTTCACCCCGTCTTGATTCCCTTTTCTTAACGTCGAAATCCGTCACTTTTTCTCGTTTTATTTCCACAGATATTTGCCGGGGCTGTCAGTCTGCAGGCTCAAATGGAGAGGTGGCTTGTGTGTTGATCGCTGGGTTATAGGGCACGCCGCTGCTGGGGGGTCACTGATAAGAGCTTCACAGACAGAGATTGAAGGAATGACCAGACCTCTACCCCTCACCCCGCACCACCATTTCAAGACCACCATTTCCCAGCCGCGGCCAATTACAGCACAGGGAGAAGGGGGACTGTGAGCCATGGATGTTATAAGCTCCGAGGCACATCCCAGTGACAGAGTACAGGCTTTGAAGTAGCTTTCCTTCTCATGTGCAGACCAGCCAGGACTTCATGGTGAATATATGTAGCAGAGATGGCTTGTTTTGGTTCTGTAAACAATGTAGCGCAAGAAGGACTCAATGCCAGAATTTTTCCTAGCAATTTATTAGAAAAATGATTAAGGTGAGACACAGGTGAAGAGAGAAAGAGAGGAAACAATCATTTGAAATGTTTCCTGTAGGTTGCTCTTGATGGAAATATGTAAAAAATTGTGTGTAAAACAATTGTGTAAACTGGAGAAAAGGACAGAGACTAAAATTTCTTGATTAAATGTGTTGATTAGAGATGCACCTAATGCAGAAGGCATGATACAGACGTTAATTTGGTTATAAAAATACACCGTGTAAGTTTTTGACCATTAGTAGGATCAACAAAATTTTCCTGAGGAACGATTTTTCAGAGACCAATGGACTTTGGGTGTAGTAGTTACATAAGATGTTGGCACACAAAATTTGAGGTTGTGCAAAAAACAAAAAAAAAAATCAGTTTTTGTATTGTTTAATACTACAGTTTTCCAAACCAGAATTAAATAAGAACTAGATCTGTACAAGTCAAGTCTGAACCAGAAGGAAGCAAGGACCAAATCAAGCCTAAAGCAGAATTACATCAGCAATAAAACAGTCAGAAAAAAGATATCTTGAATTAACCTTGCAAACATCATCATATTTGCAAAATTAGGAAGATTAGTTGAGGGCCAGATGAGATCTTTGGAGGGCCGATTTGGCTCCAGGGCCTTAAGTTGAATGGGCCTGAGTTACGGGGTCGACTCTCGCACAGCCTGGGCCTTTCTGTGTGGAGTTTGCATGTATGTTTAAAGCACTTTGGTGCATGTGTCTGTAATTGTGCTATACTGTATAAAAAAACATTCATTCAAAGACTTGAATAATTATCGGTGAATAGCAGCATCGATCCATAAAATTTTGACGGATAGGGTATCTGTCAGATATAATCAGTCCAGAAATCCTAATTGTACCTTTAATTGGGCATAATAAGACTCATTTTCAGGCTGAAGTTGATCCAAAATAAGGGGATCATGGGTTCGACTCCCAGGTCGAGCCAAGTCAACATCTCATGATCTCTCCAAGTGGAGTTTCCCTGTGTGACCGTGGGTAGTCCGGCTTCCTCTCACTTTCAAAAACATGCATGTTTGGGTTAATTGGGCAGTTCTGTATGAGAGAGTTAATGGTTGTCTGTCCTTAAACCTGCAACGAGTTGACCACTGTCCAGTGTGTTTCCCCACCTAAGGCCCAAAGTCACTGAGATAGACTCCAGTCACCCGCCAACACTAACAGGAACAAGTGGTAGAAAATGAATGAATGAATAACTAAAGAACTTGAGAATACATTTTTATACATGAACCAGTCTTTTTTTTTAGTCCAATAAAAGATCTGACTTAGATTCAAAACCATATTACAGTTGTTTTTAATGACAAAAACTTTGATTCATGTTTTGTTTAAATCAGGTCTAATTTGACTGACATTTCTTCCACAGTATGTGCAATAGGCCTGTTGAATGTTGTGACAATGTGAAAACAACCTATTGATCGGTGGTAAAACAATCATCGTGAATTAAACTCGGCAGGGTCTTGGGCTAAGAGGATTAATCAAATTATCTGAGCAACATTCTTGGTATTTTTGTTTACGGTGAGCTTGGTTAGCCGGTATTGGATGCATGTTTGATGGAGGACGAGATGCGATGATTTGAGAGGATTTCACGATGAGAGAAAATGGTAAACAGAGTAAAGTATTGATCATGTTACTGCTGTGTGCCAAACTTTTTCCACTGCCAATCCTGTGTTCCTGCTGCGTTTGATAGCCAGATGTTTACATTCCACAATTAACAAAGTGCTTTATTGGATTTTTCTCCTCTTTGTTGTGATGAGAGAATGGAGGCTGTGGTCTGAACGTGCTTCCTCATTACAGAAAGCATGTAAGTGGTTGTGAAGTGCAATTACCAAGTAAAAGAAATGCTTTGTTTCAAATCATACCCAATGAAACCTCAAATTATCATTAACACCGTGGGTACATTTGGTTACCCTCGGAACAAACGCTCGCTTTTGCCTGGGGTATTTCTGCCTGTTCCACCTCCTCTCCTCACTTTTCCCTAGAACTGGACTCGGAGCTAATTAATTTGCAAATTTTATTCTCAATAAAGTGCTTAGAAAAACTGTGGCTTTATTAACAGTTTCTTGGGCAGCAGATGGTGTTCTGCAGGCCTGCCATGTTGAATTAGTGATGACGCTGTCGTTTTATGTGCTCCCTTCTCTGGCAAACCATTAAACTCCTAATTAAGACTACAAATTAATACTATTTCCTCCTAACATTCGAGACAATCATTTGAGGCAGAATCAAACCAAATGCAAATACTCAGGTAAGCCTCTCATTAGCATGCATCTTTTCTCTGTTTACAATGGCTGTGTTTTTCAGTAAAGAATCCTTGTTATTACAATCATTTGTTCTATATTAAGAGCAATTAAATGCCTATTAAATATGCCAAAGCATTTGTTGCCTTGTTTGTGCTCGGCGTTTACAAGACTTGCAGCTCCTCGCAGCCAAATCTCAGTAAACTCCATAGACTTAATCCCTGCAATGTTTTATTAAAAACAAATTATGTCCGACTTCACCGCCGGTAATCCAGCGCATCAAGTATTGGTAACCGCCTGAAGGAGAAGTGCTTGCATTTTAATTAAGAGCCCGAGTAACAAGCAGCAAAGTGTGCGGATTAGTGTGTTTACTCGGGAAGAGCAGGAGGAAAAACGATCTTCATTTCATTTTTTAATCTGCTCTTGGATCGACTCCAAACGTACAGTGACTTGACGTATTTTCAGGAACACTGAGCTCTACCTGGAGGCGGAAATGTTGTCTTTGATTTGAACATGTTTGTGTCTATATCTTATTTTGCTCTAAATAATGCTCTAAACTTCTAGAAAGCAGAGGCTCTCGAGTGTTTGATTTCAAGTGGAGCCTGCCACTTCTATTCTGTCTACATTTTCTCTATTGCCACTCAAAGACCCAGACTAATGTCACAGACTTCTTCAACGTAAGCATGCATGATTTATAAACTTCAAAATCGTGTCAATACTATACTATAAGAGACATCCACCAATGTACAACCTGCATGTTTGGCTTTAGCTCAACAACTGTGTCATATTAATCTCGTCTTTAATCTGAGACTATGAGCCATTTTGTTTATTTATACTGACAAAATAGTTAATGATCTTTGTGCCATTTTTGTTTTGTTCCTTGTAGATTTGCCCAATAATGAAAAAATCTATAGTATGAAGTCAAATCTACAGAATTAAGCTGCGTATTTCTAGATATAATTTTGACTTGTCCACCATCTGAATGTTAAAGTGTAGGGATTCTAAAATGATGGGTTGTCATGTAAAAAAAAAAACTATTATTTTCCAACTAACTAGCCTACAACATTAAAAACTTACAGCAGAAATGGACAAAAGTTTAGAATGATTGTAATTTGAGTTTTAAAATGGAATCCCTTCAAAAAGACAACATATAAAAAAATTTACACACAGTTTTCTGAGTATTTAAGCAACCATTTAGCAAAATTAAAGTGTTACAAGGTATAATCATTTTTTAACAGAAACGTCTGTGTCATTTATGTGGACTGTGGCCCATATTTACAATGTGGTTGCTTCTTAACAGTTGCTGAAATACCTCTACATACAATATATCATATTTGCTGGCCTAAAGACAGTTATAAACCTCATTAAAACAGCCAAATTAGGTGAAAACAAACTAGATGTTTAGTAAAATTTTAAATACAACTATGTTTGAACCTATCATGCACTTTTTCACATACATTTTTTATATGTACATCTTTGGAGTCTTCCAGTAGCACATTCAGCTGACTTGAACTATCCCGCACCAGTTTTGTTTCTAACAGTGACACAGACAAAACAGCCCTGTCTGAGTGAACGCGAGCAGAGGATGAGAAGTCTGCTGTGATTGGCAGACGGTCCCCCTGAGCGTCTCTACTGCGTACATACTATAATTGACACACTCAGGCCTAATCCTCCGTGGGACCGGCGCACTGTTCCAGACTTGAGTGGGAGATGGCTGTTCCTTCCAGAAGTCATGACCACTGTTTGATCAAAGGGGCTCTACTCCCCACGCCCACCGCCTCCTGCCACAACTTGATCTGGATCGATGCGAGGGTTAGTGTACAAAATCCCCCCGGTTCCTCATGCTGCGCAAACCCTCTTTTCTATTCAGGAGAGAGTCACTTTAAGTTCATTTGCACAGGATGTTCGTGATGTCTTACTGTAGCTCTGTGTTGGATTTGTTAAGCAGTTCACTTACAGTTATCTACACCAATATTGAAATCTTTGTAGTATTTTTTTTTCTGCCTTGAATGTTTAAGTCTGTATAAAAAAACAAACAAACTAAAAGATAAACAAAAATGCTCCTAATCACTCTGGTGCATGCAAATGTATTCAAGATGTTAGTAATGTGTAGAAAGACCAAAATAAGGCGACACGTGAGTAGAGACAATGTTCTACAGTAGAGTTTAATTCTATGTATATGGTGTAACCAACAATAAAATATTCTTCTTTCCCTATAGATTAAAGGTTAGGAGTTACCAAATTCTAGCATTATAGCCAATTTTTATCTGTAGTCCCGAAGGAGGTGTTGCTAGATATGTTTTTAATAATATTGGGAACCAGAGCACTTGGAAGAAACCGGCACAGACACGGGGAAAACATGCAAACTACCACCGTGCAACTGTGTCGCCTCCTATGAAGTATAAATGATATTGTTTAGGATTACATCTCTTGTTTAATGTTCATCTTATCTTCACTTTTATTAGCAGTAATTTGTTTTCTTTGTTAGTGAGATGTAATTACCTTTTGGATCTGCCATCTATATTCAAAAGCGTCACTTGTCTCCGTAGTAACGTGTCACTTATGGGATGATGTCTGGTCATTCCAAGCCTCTATTCTTGTCTTTTTGTTGGCAGAAACATAACTCCACATGTAATTAATCTGCCAGAGTAGTTCTGAGTCATGTTATACCAGTGTTCTCTCATCCTTAGTTTACTCACTGTTGTATCTGGATTGATTCTTGCAATCTTCTGCTGTCCTGGAGCTAAGGTTCTTGGGCTCAAAAAATGCCTGTTTTCACCTGCCACATATCCTGCCCACATGTCTTACCCCAAAGCCGAGTTAAAAATTGTCGTGTAGGCACTCAAACAATACAGAAGAGCAATTTTAAATTTGCTGCTTGTTACACTTGATTTTAACGAGGAAGAGGTGGGGCTTATCAGTTCCACTAAGCTGTTGTACATAAAAGAATTGTGTTTTACCGATTATACATTACTGATCCACATATGAATTACTAAATACACAGAAAAAACACAATACGTCTCCCTTAAATAAGTAGAGGACAGAGAGTCTCTTTCATATCAGAGCTGTATTTCTGGTGTTGACACTTTGACAAAACATTGAGCAGAGGAAACAAGGGGGATAGGCCACTGGAATCCTGTTCACTGTTTCCTCTGCTCCAGATGTTTTCCGTTTGATTCCACTGTATACGAGCTCCTGTCGACAATCACAACCCAATGTACTTTAACTGTCTGCTTTATTGTTTGTCCTAACTTTTCTAATAGGAGTCTCTGCTTCACATAAATGCCTTCTATTACCATTAAAAATGGGTCTGGAGCTGGGGAAGCTCCCAAACCCGCTCTGCTCTTTTCTTTATCAGCGTACCCACAGAGTTCTCCGGGTGCTTATAAATCCACTGAATATTGTTCGTCGTGGCTCACTCGTCTTACCAAACAAGAATAACAAGAAAAAGGCCCATAATGATGAAATATACTGCAGTTGAGAACTTCAACACAAACTTTTCTGTTCCCATTAATAGAAAATATGGTAATTAGTTTTTCTGTACAGACCAATACGTTGAGATAACTTATTCATGGAGCGGAAAACAAGTATTGCTGTTGTTTGTTTGTTTGTACAATATAGTGGAGATCCAAAGCGCTTTTCAGCTATTTCTCTACCAAAGTGCCTATAGTCTCTGGCAATGAGAAAAACTTGGTATTGATTTTTTTTCTGCAAAGCTGATTTTAACTTTACACATCAACATTAGTATTAGAACAGGTATTTCAAATATTAGGAGAGATACCACGCAAAAGTGACCCAATTTCTTGAACTTCCTTTCCTAATAAAAAACATATGTTTGTTCTATTTTAAACTGTTGTGAAACAAATGTTGAAAATGTGCATTTTTAAAGCAATGCATCTGAATCGTTCAACACAGTATAGGCTACTGTAATTACTAAACTACATAAAATAGAAAGCACTGTACCCAATTTTACCGTCTTAAATCTCAAAAGTCCTATACTCAATTTTTGCTGCCTTTTAAAAATGTAAACAAACCGAAATAATTAATTTTAAGCCTCTTGCATCAGCCACAACGACAACAACAGCAATAAGCAAATGTAGTGGGGTTTGGTGAACAAATGGGACATTATTAGATGTAGACAGGACATTGCAGACTCATTTTCACCTGAATAGATACATTAACAAAATATCTGTGCTAGGGAGACATTGATTTTAAGTTATTTTATTGTGAAATATCGAGTATAGTCCTTTTAAGCAGAACTATTACATTTTAGTTAGTCCACACTTTTTTATCACTTACCTAATGCATTCTGTGCCTTTTACTTCTTCACCACAATGTCTTTACAAAAACTTTTTTACAACTTTCTTAAACCAGAATGAGTTGAGCTGAGTCGGTATGCTAAATGAGGCTAACGCAGGCTAAAACCATTTGCAAGCACTTGATTATATTTAAGATTGTGCTTGCTTTGACCCAGTATGACTCATGTATCTATTATCTGGATGCAACATTGTTAGAGTGTAGCTGTTGTAATCCAGCGCCAGTGGCCGCTACATTGGTACTGCAGCAGGGAAATCCCTGTACAGGCTAGAAAGGATTTTGTTCCCTAGGGCAGAATGTAAACATCTACAGCTTTAAATATGGACAGATTTTGTGGCAATTCTTACCTATTTTCACTTCATAAACTTTTTTTCTGGTTCAAAAGACTTGTATGAAACGCCTTTTTAAGCTTTAAGCTGCTAGCTCTGTAACTCCAGCTCTGATTGGTCTGAACGTTCCTCTCCTCATGCAAAGAATCATGGAGTAAACACAACTGCGCATGTTCCATAGTCTGTAGAGCACCTAGCAAGAGGCTAAAGCTAACGGCCATATTGGCAATGAACACTAGTGAGCATCTATGATCACTGGGGCTTGGTTTGATTGCAGTGGTCATGCTTATTGTATTTTGAACAGCAAATTTGACATGGCTGTTTTTGCACCCTTGTTGTAAACAAGGGCATATAAAACTAAACAATAATTTTGATTTGACAATAATTAGACCTATATGATAACCTTGTTAACCTGCTAAATGGTTGTTTAACATTGTCAGAAAGATGTCAGTCCCTTGATGACTTTTAGAGATTATTATTATTTGTGTAGTTGTTCTTCACAAGCTGCCCTTTCCATTGTTAAATAGTTAAGTAGCAGGCTAAAACAATCTAAAAACTAAAAGAAAATGCTCTTTTGTTCGAAGTAGATGTGGCACTGCAAGCTAATCATTGCCTGAATATAAACTTTGATGTTCCAGGTATACACATGTTCTAAGCCAAAACTGATGTTAAGTTACTTTATTGAAAAATGTTTGTAAAGTCTACCTTTAAAATTGCTAATCTGCATTTACAGAAATTGCAGAAGATACATGTTACCACTTCTAAGCCTGTAGAAATATATTTTGTTTCAAAAAGGTATCAGACCTAAAACACAAACATTTGCAGCTACATTAAAATGATAGGTGGAAGTAACACTATTATTTTTGCTGTCACTGAGCCGTCTCTTGTCTCTATCCTGCACTTTCTCAATCGTGCAATACCCAGCGGATATGAATCAACTACATCATTAAGCAGGCCACTGTTTCATCAAAGCGCGAGTCAAGCCGAAAAGATTCCAGGGGGAGTGTAATCAGTTTGAGGGACGATGGTTTATTTATACCAAACAAAATGAAATTACAGCAGCTCTTGAGTGACATTTATGGATGCGTTACCTGCAGTGACGACATGTTTACAAAGCAGTGCCCGTTATCTGGGGAAGCCATAACAAAGTATTCTTACATAAGCCTGGCATTTGTCTCTTTATTGTCAACAATGCCATAAAAGACCCGTTTTATGTGAAATTAAAACTGTTGCCAATACGATCCCATCTTTGCATTGTCCAGAAGCGATTAAATGCACCAATGAGTCTTATGGTTGCGTTGGACGGCAGCTTCCTTTATGACTCAAAACCCGTGCTCCAATTTATTTTCAGTCTGTGAAGCGTGACTCCTTCAAACATGTTTTTAACCAATTACATGCGTTTTATTGCTTTTTTCACACAAGTTACATGATTAATGATCAAACTATAGTTTTTCTTTTTAGATGCTAGAGGAGCTGTTTTTAAGCTGTCATAGGATCTCGTCTGTGTAAAACAAATTGGAAATGGGTGACTCTATTATACATGCAGAATTTCTAATGTTTAAAGGCAAATTCTTACCATGAGTGTAACCATCGCTTATAATTTTGCAAATAAATTAAAACATTAACAAACAACTTTCATACAAGGCCTTAAACAATGGCTGGTACTACATTGCCTGTTTTTCTCCCCAGAAAGTGTACATTTACACATGTCTTCATCAATTATTAAACAATTTAACTTATCAAGAAAAAAAGGGCCATATGAGTCACTATGTGACTTTTTGAGATGAGAGGTGACAGGAGAGGTGATCAAGAAAAATATCTTGCTGTTGCTTTTCTGTTTGAAAAGGTTGTTCTAAAACTCATTGTTCATGCATGTTAAAGGGTTTGTTTGAGCATCAGATGAGTATAAGATTTAAACATTTCACTGTCTAAGTGGTTTTAATTGTCTGAGCATTCTGGTAAAAAAAAAAAACAAATAATAGAATTACTAAAAATACCCTTACATTGCTTGAACTCAAGTTTCTAAAGTAAAATAAAAATACATTTTGAAAATGATTTCATAATATACAGATTTCCTCTGGAATTTACCACTCCTTCTCCTTCCAAAGCCAAACTTTTGCTCTAAGCCTGATTTTACTGACAGATTGGCTGTGGACATTGATTAAATAAATAAAAATAAAACAAACACCATAATTGACAATCTCTTGATCTTTCATGTATTTTCCCACCCTAACTACCAGCTTCTGACATCAGATCAGATTGAGCATTGTCAACATGTTACGTGTTGGATCAGCAAAATTAGCCAAAATTAAAAGTAAAAATGAGAAATGCTTTAAGAAAGCAATACATTACTATAATTACAATCTAAAATTTAGCAAAGGGAATAGACTTATACTACCAAAACACACTATTTCTAAACTAAATGGGTTCAGGCCTCACCTCCATAGACAGAAAAACAAAATGTCTCGTCTGTTGAATTGTCCTGTGTTGTCACACTCTTAGATCTTGTCAGACCAAAAGACGTATCACCTGACTTGTCCTTTAACGCCACATACATGTGTACATCCATTACACGTCCCTGCTCTGTGTCAATAGTCAATCCTGAGGATTTATATAGTATTTGCTCTCATTTGTCTCCCAGTGTCTCCTGTTCACTTGGGCCAATGGATGTCACAGTTCCATGTAAATGGTCTAACGGACAATTGCTCATTATCTACCGCTTCCCAGTCCAATTCCTGGGATTATTTCTCAATTAAAGGTTATTCTGCCTCTTTGTCGAGTGCTGTGGCCTTGGTGTGAACCTGCCTTGAGCAACAGAGGAAAAAGCATGGCCCCTGAGATAGAGAAATGCTTAGAGTAAAAACTGCTTTTCATTGAAATGCATACGAGCCATTTATACAAAATATAGATCCAGAGCACTGTTTATACACTTGATTTGTTTTTGCCTTGTAACGTTGGGTTTAAAAATGCTTATCATTCTGCACGCTTTTTTTCTAATACGCCTGACTAAAATTACCCTCAATTAAAATAAAAGCTGTTTTCAAGCCTTTAGAGTATAAACAAATGGCTGGGCTCTTTGTTAAGCTGACACTCTGTAGTTTTGGCCTCTTCTGCCTGATTTACTTTAATTATAAGTGCTAGCAAGTCACGCACAGAAAAGATCACAAAAAGTCACTTCAAAATGTTCTCGTCTTTTTTGTTCTTTTTCTAAATGTAAGAAGTAAAGCTGCTTTTGGATGATGAGCATTACTTGGTCTTGATGGTTCTCTTAGCTACAGTCACACTGCGGGTCAATTCAGATTTTTTTTGTCCATATGTGACCGCTATTGTATTTGTTTTAAATGCCTTTTAAACCAGCTTTCACAACCACTTTACCATTACAACATTGCACTGTATTTTCTTATCAATGTGAGTGACTTTTTTCCATAGGCACAAGATGCAAATGAAGAGGTGGGCAGGGGTTTGGCAGCCGGCAGTGAGCGCCAGGCCGTCACACGCTGCTCTGATCATTACTTACCCACAGACGCCCAATGTCACGCACAATATCCCCAGGTTTGCCCTTCATAGGCTGTTGTGCATCCTCCCATCGCTCCAGCTCACTTAATGATAACAGGCCCCAATTACACAGGCACGCACACACTAACGACACACTGCAAAACAAACACATATCCCACCCGCCTGTGCTCCTCTCCCCTCGGCCTTTTTGTTTAAGAAGGAAGATAAATATCCTTGTATTAGAACAAGTGGGCTCTTGATGCATTTTCACCTGTCCACGGCTATAATGTATTTACTTACTAATTTGACAGCATTTCTGGACTCTCATTTAGTGGCTGGATCAGTTTTCATTGTCTGTTTTTTTTCATGAGCTTTTTGTGTGGGATCAGATCAGATCAAGTTTAAGGATTTGCAGTATCATACACCAACATAAGAAACCAATGTTCTTAGACTCAGTCTTAACTTATAGTCAATCTGTTAACCTTGGCTTTTCTCAATGAAGCTGTGTGCGTTCACAGCCCAAGGAGCAAGATTAGCGAAAGTGGCAGAGCGGATAGCGCTCTGGCCTCACAGCAAGAAGGTCGCGGGTTCGACTTCTGCACAGCCCGGGCCTTTCTGTGTTCCTCCCAGTGTCTGGGTGGTTACTTCTGGGCACTCTGGTTTCTTCACCAACCAACAACATACAACAGGGAACACTTGGTGGTGGTCGGAGGTTGAGGCACCAGGTGTTTAGGTGAATTGCCTCTGCTGAACTTCCCCAGGGCTGCTTGCCATCACTGAGTTGGGGGGTGTATTACTGCGTGAAGCACTTTGGAAGACATCTGTCTGTGTAAATGGGCTATATAAATAGGGAAATGTGCCGCAGCTTTAAGTTGAGACTACATTTAAGAGGCTACTATGTTCATTTGAAGCAAAATGTGCACAAAGTGCTGTCATTCAATATTTCTTGACTACTATTAATCATCTTTTTAAATCCATGCGCATCAATATTAAAGAATACGCCACGGCTTTTGCATATGCTCATTTCTCCACTGCCTTTGTCTCTCTTTCACTTTCTTCACAAACATCTGAATTCTTGTCTCTGAATGGCCAGTGACTCGTCTTCTTAACTTAATCAGGAATCTATCGTTGTCCAAAGCAGGTTTTGAGTTTGCTGCATGTTGCCATAGAGATCTAGCCTGATAGAAAAAGATCCAGTTTTGTAGTACCACCAGACAAGGTTTAACCCAGAACTTCACTAAACCCTGAATCTAGTTTTGTGGGATAGGATGGTGTTCTAGACCTGACCTGGTATTGGTCTAATTGGGGTTACTTTAGGTTCATTGTATTTACACTTGTGTGTAAAGCATTTCTTTTGTCAGACTATCATGTATTCCCTGGTACATTCAGCAGAGGGAGCTCTATTGCAAATCTGATCAGTTGGTCACAAGCCTCTTGCCACTTAAAACTGTTTTAAGTTTAGAATTTAGCGAATACAAATGCCTGTGTGACAAAAAGATGACTAGGAGCCAATTAAGTTCAAAATAAAGCATGATATGTCTTCTTAAAGCCACGTTTTACTCAAGTTTTTTAATGGTTACTTTTTTTAACTGAAGGATCAAAATGAATCATACCACTGAACCAAGCAATACTAAAAATGTATGAATAGACACAGCTCTAAACTGCATTGTTCTCTCCACATATCTCTATGCAAAGCTGCTGCCTTTTAAAACCGGAGATTTCACGGTGGCTGTATGATGCGTTCCTTTCTATGGCTATCAGGGGACAGGGCTGAGCCGGGGCACTGGTCGGGCTCTGTGCTTATTGAGATCATGATTACGGCTATGTCTAAACTGCGGCCCCTTTGTGACAGAGCTATTAGCAGGCTGTCACACTCTTGAGTGCGCACTATGTATGTGGCGGCTAATGCTAATACACTCAGAAACCAGATTAGCTTGCAATACTTTGAGCGCTGACCTCAGAAAGTATATTTAGTTTAGTGTGTCGTTTAAATGATTGAGGGCCAGATGTGATTGTTTGGAAATCTTGTGGATTGATGGTCTTTTGACATTTATGAAGAAAAGTTACACCCCGTCAGTTGTGAACAGAGACATAAGACAAAGGTCATATGTAAGAATGTGCATGAACATAAAAAGTTATGGTTCACATGTGCTGCTGTCCTGAAACCAAGCAGTGAAAAAAAAAGTCTCACTGCACCATGAAGACATAAGGCCCTATTTTCCCCCAGCGCTAACTTTGGTCTTAGTTTTGATGAGCAGTGCATTTACATGGATTTAAATTTAACAGTTGCAAAAAGAGTGAATTTGAAAATTTTGGCCTAAATCTGCTGTTTTAGATACAAATGCATACGAATGTTTCCTATTCATTTCTGTCTGTTTTTGCCTAAACTCTGAGTTTTTAGTTTCAATCTGTTTGGGTCAATAAAAAAATACTTTTTGACTTTTGCACTGGGACCTACATTTTGCACTTAAAAACTGTTGACTAGGAGCTTAAGGATGAAGCAGGTAGTTAATAATTTTTTTAATAAAAAGTACAACATTGTCCCAATGCACATGGACTTTGGGTGAGCACAACTTGTGACTGGCTTTTTTAAGCTTGGAAATGAAGCAGAGTGGACCATCAATTACATCATTTACAGAACACATTTGGGTAATGCTCTTTTAGATAGCTTTACTATATACACATTTAAAAACAAAAACAAAAAAAAAAACTGTCACTTGCCATCATATCAAATTTTTGTTCTAGTTGTATACATTTTCTCAAAAATGGTGTCCCATGTAGCAACTTTCAAATACTTGCATGCCCACTGCTTAAGAATAAATTATTGGTAATCTTTTAGAAAATACTTGCAGCATAAAGTGCTATCATCACTGTGCCCTAATGTGCACATGGACCTGGCATTGACTCAATATGATCTTACTGAACCTAGAATCTCTCACTGAAGTATGTGCAAAGTGACATTGCCAAATTGTTCGCCCGTTTAAACGGATTGCAGCTTTTATAAGGCTTTGGCCTCCTTCAACAGAGAGCATATCGGCCACTGTTATATTAAGTGCAAGTGCTGATAAAATACCTATTGCCACTCTGTTTAATTGTCTGAAATTGGTAGTAAAAGGTTTAAAACAGAAAGAGAACAAAGGAAAAAATCGAGAATGTTAAATATTGCAGTGATTGCTGGAGGTCTAATGAAATTAACAATGCAAGTAAATAGTCTTTTGCAAGTCTCACCACCACATCCTTTTTTCATTGGCTTATCTCTTCCGGGGCTTCGGGTGATAGGCTCATAGGTGCACGCATGACCGATTTAGAGGGGGTGATCCAAGGTCAGAAATCCTGGTATTAACACCATCTCTAGCTCTTCCTCTCTTTCCATTCTGTGCTGCATCAGCTTTAAAATATCACTACCCATAATCCCATTCTCCCTCTTTCTACCTCTGGCAAAAAGAAAAAGAAAAAAACAACAACACCCGCGCTTTAGTCCTCGGTAACAAAAGCTGAAACGAGGCATTTTGTCTGAAGCATTTAAATAATAATGCAAACGTTAGCCGCGTGTTAGCTTGTTTTCCATAATATGTTGTTTAGCGTCTTTCAGTGGAATGATAGAATAGCTGCGTTGCTTTCACAATTGGGTAGCTGGGTTTGGTATAATGATGTCCGCAGCGGCTGGTGTCTGGTCCGCTCCTGATAGAGATGTTGGGCAGTTGGCGCGCAGCTTGGCTCATAGTTTTTTTTTTTTTTTTTTTTCATTGGTCACAAACACACACCTGGACGAGATGTGGGAAACGGTGGGATGCCAGAGAAAGAGCTTATCCCCGTTACACATTGGTCCTGAGGCAGCTGGCTCATACATACTGTATACTCCAACAGCATGTGTACAGTGGAGCAACAATTATGTACGATAACTATAAAGAGGAACAGCTCTATAAAAATATATTGCTTTGTTCATCTAAAACACAAACAATGGTATATAGAAATGAGTCAATGAAGAAACCACTGATGTGTCTGTTTTGTTATTGTATGTCATGATATGGTTTTGTCCTGGGAATCCTTGTGGCACTAATGCTCAGTGGAGGAGCACCACTGTATTTCTTCCCCAACTCTTGGATCAAACCACCATTTTCTTTCTAAATACTGTAGATAAAGCACTGAGACAGTATCGATGACAAATGCTACTATCTATAAAAAGGCAATATGTAACTTTGCTGGTTCAGCAAAGCTCACCTGCCTGTCTAATTAATCTTCCACAATACATGTGATTAGACTGTCAATAATACCTTGACAAACATGCATTTTTACAGTGAGTGTTGCTGTCACTTTTCACAAACCTGACAGGTAACTTTCTTGTCTTCATTGAAAGTCATGCTGTTGAAAATTACAAGCCAAATATATGTTAGATGGTCACATGCCTTCAATGCGCTCAAAGTGCTTTTAATGCCTTGCCCAAGGGCACAACAGTACTATTCCCCTGTGGCAGCTGGAATTACACTTTCTCCAAAGCATAACTCCATAGAAACAAGCTGATTTTGTACCTTTCGGGCTACATAATTTAAGAAAAATTTGCAATTTTTCTTTTTTTCTTCAGTACTGTTTTGATTTATGATTTTGATTTTAATCCTAGAAATCTGTTGTAAGTTCACACTTTGACAAAGTGAAAGTTGTCAGCAAACAGACAGACTAAAATATCGTAATTTCTCAACTTTAAAGATTCTCATAAACATACTATTAACAAGGGCTTATATATGTACTTTCTATTTTTTTTAGTGTAAATCTAGTTGATGTGGCTTATATTCTGGTGCGCTCAATAGTGCGGAAACTACAGTGATCACATGTAAGTTGTTTTATGACATATTTGTACATATCTAAGCTATCACTTTAATGTTGACAATTACAGAATATTTTGTCGACTTTATTAGTTGTACTCATATATTAAGGTCAAGGCATCAAGGCGTTCTCTTTCCGGAGAACTTTACAGTGGGACTACCGTTTTATCACCACACAGTTGTAATTATAGCAGCTCTCAGACATTTCAGGCTTGTCCCTGACCCCACAGTGATACTCAGTCTATATGGGCCTGTGTCATATGTGCCAAAGAGGTAAACAACATCTCCGTCATACTGTTTGTCTGACGCCAGGCTGTTTAGCATCACTCGCCTCCACCGGTGGCAGGGCTGGGATCCAAGAGCCCCCTCCAGAGGCTGCGCTCCTTTTCTCCAGCACCAGCCTGGGATTTGGTTTCACTAACAAAGCCGTTTTCACAGTTTGTTGTGGTGCATATGAATATTCATGCCATACCGCTTGGCTCCCGAAAAATACAAAAATAGTGTATTTTTTTTTTGTCTTGCACCTGCAGGATTTCATTGTTTGTTGTAGTGCTGGTTATGCAGCTGGTTAGACATGTGAAGGAATATTTTACACATTTATTTTGCTACTTTTTAATAAGCTGATAGACATTTCTGTAAATGATCCTTACTCCTTCATGCTTTTGCCACCAAAAGATTTCAACAGTTTTTGAAAATAGTTGAACAGATAGTAAAGCTATCAAATATCATGAGCAGATTGACATTGCAAATACTGCAGTTAGGTTCAAACACCAAAATCATCTTAAGTAACAAAGAAAAGGCATTTTAGACCTCTATGCTGTGAAATACACACACAACTCAGTTAAAGCTTCTGCCCAAAACAAAGTGTGAATAAAATTGTAATAGGTGTGCACTATATCAAATTTTCCATAATACTGGGATTGTTGTCTTGAAAACGGAATATCAAGTATATTGTTTGTAGTAAAATGGGTAGAAAAAATGTGTTAAAACATAAATAGGAAAATTACATTGGAAATGTTAAAATTAAGTTACAGTGATATATATTTTGTTCACTCATTGGTCTCTTAGTTGACAAAAATTTTTTTTTACATGAAAATCTCAATTATCTTTTTTTGTCAGGTATTTGATCCGATCAGTGAAACTTGCTAGTTTTACTTTTAGTCGACTAATGGATTGGTAGCACATGTCTTAAGTCAGCCAAGAATTTCTATAGTCAACCCAGTCAAGCCCAATTTTTCTGATCATTACACATGTTTGATGCATAATATCGACTGAATATCATAATCGAGGTATTCATTTTCGTCATTATCACTCAGCCCTAATTTGCAGAATACACTTATGATGCATAATATGCAAAAAAGTTTTGATCATGTTTCCACATGCTTCCTCATCACAACTCAGTTGGAGTTCTGTCTCTGAGCTACTCTTCTTTCCCCGCTGAGCCTCAGAAAACACTAGATCTATGAGATCTTCTGCAGTTTGTCCATAAACCATGCAGACTTGTTTTTGTTTCATATTATTTTCTCTATGTAATTTCCTTTGCAGCCAGTAGATGGAACTCAAACTCAATTTCTGACTTGGGATGCACATGTCAGTTCTAATACAAGATGCTAAATAATAAGTACTCAAAACCATGTTAAAAATGTATTTATATTTTATTCACTAAAGACTACTTTAATATTGTAAGTAATTGAAAAGTTATGTTTTATCTATCAAATTACCATAAAAACATATTTTAAGTCTCAGCAAAGTCAAAATTGTAATGTAATTGTGACTCGTATGGAAACTATAATGACCTCATGACAAAACAGAATCGTGCCTTCACTACACGACGCACATTTCAACTCACCTCCATCTGGCTGGTGTTGGAGTCCTGCTTATAGAACTCTGCGCTTAACTTATTAATTTGAATTTGTTCTGGCATTTTGTGGAGGTTAATAGATTTCCCGGCTTCTGAACTCTGTGTATTTGTCTGTTATTGTAACACAGTGGAACAGGCGTGACGTCTCGGTGAACTTAAACCTGACTGAAAACTCACCTCCTGCTGGTTCAAAGACTCATAGTGACACCCAACTCCATCCGCCGACTTTATCTGGGGAGTTTTGCATTACCTTCAGCTGTTTATAGCAGCGGATTAGCATAGTATTAACAGCTTACACATTTTCCTCTGTTGGTCTTTCTCCCCATGAACCCAATTCTAAGTTTAAAAGACTTTTTTTTTCATCTGCTAAAATGAAACTGCCAGTTACATCACAGATATATTCTACCAAGACAGTGGCACGTCTTTCCACAGAGGACTAGCCTAGCGTGTGATGTTGATTTAGCCGTGGAATGCTTGGTTATTCCCGCACGCCGCAGAATCTAGTTATAACTGTGTTGAATTAATTTGGGATGCCTCTGAAGAGCAGCAAAGTGACAGATGAGGGGGAAAAAGTTTGCAGTGGAAGAATAAATTTGTTTAAACATTGCTGAACATTCGGAATCGTGAAAGTTGTTGACTCTCTTCACAGACTGACGTTATATACCTCCCGCTGTTTAACAAATTATTCTTTAAGAGGTCTAATCCAAAATTTAGCATCGTCCTGCCTCAAGCAATGCACAGCAGTTTGGTTTTTCGACTCTTTTAATGTTAATGAGAACCAAATAGCACTTTTCCAATTGTCTGCTTAAAAAAAACTAGTTAGTTATTAAGGGAAAAAACAGACTTTCTCTACTCCTTAAAGAATACCCATAATAGTTTTTGTGATCTCCCAAATTGTGTGGTTATGAATGAAATGATGCAGTAATAGTTTTATAAGACTTTAATATCCCTTGTGTGAACTCTTGATTTGCAGAACCACTTGAAAGCTCCAGTGTGAGCCTGCGGGACATCTATTTGCCCTGAATGAGAAAAGTGAATTTAAATGAAATTGCTTCGAACAGAACTTTGGTTATACTGGTCCATGACACAAGCTGTAACATTTTCCTGAACTTGCAGTATTTTGTTTACCTGATAATCTCATGTATCCTAGGTCTTTATCTGTAAAAGTTTTTGTGTTTCTGTGTACTTGTGTACTTCTCCTGCTCTGTCTCTTCTGCCTGTGTGTGTGCCACCTTTTATAGGCTCTGTGCGTCAGTGAATTCTGGTACGAGGTGTGTTTAATTGCTCCTGATGCACAGCGGGTTGGGTTCCCAGTGAGCCGGTGTCTGTATGCATGGGCGCCCAGAGAAGACATCTTACCCCAAAACACCACTTCAGAGCCACCCTGCCCACCATTACACATGTTATAGCTCCCCAACAGGACGGCGCTTTTATTGCTTCTGTCACATTGAAATTAAACACTTGAGTTACATGAACTGGGAGTTTGTTTCCCTTTTAATTAAAGCTCTAATTAATTGTGTTATTCTAAATTGCATGTCAACCATTCTTGTTTAATTTTGTTGCTGCGTGATAAAGGAGATGCTGCAGTCTAGCAGCAGCCTGACCAAATTCAAGCGTCTCCTTCAGAAACCTCCAGTGATTCCTCAGAGAGGTCAAAGGTCAAAGCTACCATAGTCCTCGACAAGCTGCTGCTGATTGCCCTTGTTTCCCCAAGGAAAGCCCAACGCAACAAACACAGCACCCCACGAGAAAACAAATTGGCTGACCAATGACTCCTGTCATTTTGAACGCTGTTTAAAAGAGCGAATCAGGGGCTAAACCTTGGTGGACAGCAGACTCTTACTGTGAGAGTTTGTGAGGCAAGCTGCTTCACTCATGGTGAAACACTTTGTCTTCTCCTTACATGACTATAGGGTCTAAGGAGACATTTATAGCAGCAAAGAGCCACTTTTGTTTGTCATGTAACTTACTTTAGGGTCCCCACCCGCTTTATGTCAAAAATACACCATGCCCCTGTAAGCAACAGTGCTTTATGGCATATACAGCAAATAAAGTACAATCATCGCGCCAGCTCTGCGCCCAACAGGAAGGTCTCATTACAGCGAGCTGACTGCCTCTCTCTCTCCCTTCATCCACTGTACGTCTCCTGCTCAAATAGTAAGTCAATTTGTGTGCTTTGTCAATCCCAGGGGACCTTTTTGAATGTGTCACATCAGCGTTAATTGCCAGCGACATATGAAACGGCAGCCCCCTCCTCTGTGCTCCTGTGCGACAGCCCCCTCCCCAGCGGCAATGACACTAAGTGCACCCCTGTGTTCTCACTGCACGACTCCTCTGAGGAACTCTTCTAAACAGGTTTTGACAAGACGACTTATGATATAGACTCCTGACTTCCTCCTCAACGCCGCAGCAAAGACATTCTGTCAGTAAAAGCTCTGCATTATCTGATTCTGTGCTGTTTGCCATATTACACAGGAACTGAAAGATGGACAGCTACCTTGAGTAAGGTCAAAGAAGTTTGGACTCTTCTGAAAAAGGCCTAAAGTTAACAGGCCATGTAAGCTAAAGCTGAAGTTAGATGAATGTGAGAGGAGCATTTGGTTGGCAGAGACAGAATCATGTACCCAAGCCGTCATCACAAGACAGAGGACTTTCCTCACCTTTTAATTAAACATGGAGCAAACAGTGGCGCCAGAGGCCCAGTGTCCTTAGTCAAGTACCTTAAGGTCAATGGAGAATGCTGAACTACAGACAATGTGAGAATGAATGAGTGGAGAGAAGTGTTCAAAGTTTTATGAGCACAGACCTTCTTTTGTTCAAAACTATACTCTACAGTTAAAAAAGAAATGTGTCTGCAAATATGATACTTTTGAAATAACCGTATTTGCTTTTATTCAAGCATGTTTCGGTGTTTGTTTGTGGATCAACAAAAAGCAGAAGGCTTTTTGCAGCAGTACCAGATTGCTAAGCGAGATGATAAAGGTGAAGAAACCCGCAGTAAAACATCCAGATTATATCTGGTGTGGTGAACAGGAATAGGCTCACGGTGCCGTTGGTGTGTGGCTGTATGTGTTGGGCAGGAGCTGCTGTGATTTATTGCCATTGTGGGCCTCAGCAACAAGTCAGCTGTTAGTGTTTTGACCAGGTGGCCAGGGACAAAAGGGCAGTCCACCTCCAGATAAGGCCAGATCTCAAACTGTGCATATAGTATCTGCGTGTATGCAAATCCATGTGCTTCTAATTTAGCTGCCTCCACAAGGACGAGTGAAGCCGTGCTGAGATGCAGCCTACAGCGACAATTGCACTGCAGTGCTGCGCATACGTAGAGAACGCCATGCGGCGGCCATTTCCCCTAAATGTGTCAACAGGATGCTCCGTTCACACTGTGCCTCCCAGAAGATTGATAATGAACGATTGGCTCATTAACAGAGACTATTAGCCATGTCCACATGTGCAGTCCCATGAGTGGCTGCAGCACTCGCTGAATGGACACAGTACAATATAAAGACTAATTGCCTTTGAAGACAGACTCTGTATCTTCTCTTCTCATTCTCACTGGGCCTAAAGACTTGCCTTAAGTTGACAATAATTGCTGCACTTTTCAATGTCACTTATAAATTTGAGAGTGAAGTGTTTCCGGTTGCTTTCATTACCAGATCCCTAAAAATATGATAATAGATAGCCGAGACAAAATGAATAAATCTATTTAACAATAGCGACTTCATCCAAATAAAATACTGCACCATATATTTAAAGCATTCACATATTCCTAAACACATGTGGGCTGAAGGTTTTAGTTCTTTTGACCTGACTGAGCTGGCCCAGGACTCAGACTGGGAGATGCTGACAGACAAGACACAGACGAGGAACAGCAGAAGAGAAACACTTGGCTGCCGCAGGCTCTTAGCACGTGGGCAGGAGCTGGGACTGCCACAACAACATATGGCCGCCAAGCTGTAGATTCACTGAGCTCCGATGAGCTTTTGGTTGGTCAATATTCCTTCAAATGACATTGGCAGCTTTATTGTGTGTGGAATTAACCAATTTGTCGAGCTGAAAATCAGGCTGTCGCACAGTTGTTTGCAGAAATGTATCAGTACATAAGCATTTTGAACGGTTTGAACAGGTGCTGGGAGCTGGAATGTGTCACACTACTGGACAATGTTGAGAGCCAACCATATGCACATCATTTCATTTAGGGAGTATCCATCCACAAGCTGTGTCAGAGGAATGGCTTTGGTACTGGCAAAGCTGCACATTTATTTAAAACGAGAGAAAGGTCTGCTCACGTTCTTTTGGGTGAGAATAAACATGTTGATGTGTAGGATTCAGCTGGTCAAACAGAGAACACTTATTTCATATGCAAGCTTTACACATGACAATCAGTGCAGCTGAAACTGCCATCATGTTAAGCCTTGAAGGTGACATATTATATAAAATGTATCATTTGCTTACTCAGAGTTTTATTTTGATTGATTGATTCATGTATGTTTCAGCAGTGTTGTCCTGCCTGCAGTGCTCAGAAAATGTGTGTTTTCACCAACCCTCATTTTCGCCCACTGCTCTGCACTTGCAGGTATACTGTAAAATTGGATACTTGGTATAGTGGGTATAAAATGACAAAGTAGACATTTTTCATCAACATAAACAAGTTAATAAGAATCTACTGTTATGGAAAAATGTCAGCGTGTGATTGTTAGTTCTGCACTTTTAAGCTGGCAGCTAGTTGATAAAGAAGTGTGCATCTGTGATTGGGAGGAGGGTGGACTCTGTGGGAGCTGTGCTTGAGAAGAGGATGAGGGCTTTAATGCAGGGCATCCTGGACAATCCCAGACATCCCTTACATGACACGATGTCTGCACAGAGAAGCACACGCAGTGACAGGTTCCTCTCACTGCGCTGCAGGACAGCGCGCTTTAACAGGTCGTTTGTCCCTTCAGCTATCAGGCTGTTTAACAGATCTGCCTGATATGAACTGTATTCTTACATGTGCACTTTATACTATTGATAGTAATATTTTATTGTTCTTTTGTTGTTGCTGTGTGTGTTGTGCGAGTGTGTTTGCTGCCGGACACCTGAATTTCTCCCTTGGGAGATTAATAAAGTTTTTATCTATCTATCTTTTTATCTAAGCAATTTTTACGTTTTGTATTTTAGATGATATTGAACAAAAAGAATTGATGAGGAGCGTTTTTTTGTTTTTGTTTTTGTTTATTTAGTAGTATTAAGTAGAACATATGAAGATCAGTAATTCACATTTTGCCTGTTAAACACAAACTTGATCTAAAACGGTTTGGAAATAAAAACAGGTCCATTGACTTACTGTTCAAAACTGCAGAACTGATAAGCCCCGCCTCTTCTTATGAAATACACATTTTGGAACATAGAAATGTGCCAATTTTGTGTATGTGTTCTTTAAGTATTTTGTAGCTTGTGATTGCAAGCTAATATGCCCCACTACATTGCACAATTAGAACTTGTTTCTCATGCTAAAAAAAAGCAGCCCAGGAGCAAGCAAAAAATAATGTACGAATTACTTCTTAAAATCCTAAACCCCAACTGTTCCATGCGCTCTGTTTCTGCAGCCCTTGAAGTCTGTCCATCTTCTCCCCACAGATTTGGAACAGTATCAACAAGTGCTAACTCTAAAATTGACACTGGTATTTCCCCCCGCGGCCACCCTTCATGTGTTCCCAAACTGAGGTCCCATGGGAGTCCCTCGCTGGCTGCACCTTCGAGTGGCTGTTAATGTCTGTTCTCACACAGAGCATGGGCTTCCCCTCTCCCTCTCCTCTAGTCCCACAACGTAACAGAACAGTGGCACACATGACCGAAACATGTCGTCCATTTCTTCTGCCCTGACAGGTATGATAAATAACAGACGCTTCTTGCCAGTATGACATCAAATCCACAGAGACAAAAGGACATTTCCCTCTTTTTTTTCGGAAAAAAGGTTGATTTCTCTGTCCAAACTCCTGGTGACGGTTCGGACACATGAAAAGGCGTCTTGCTGCGTGAGAGCGTGGTTTGGACAGGACCTTGTCGTCTTGACGCCCCCTGTGGTAACGCCTGACGTGCGTTCTGGGATTGTCACTAACTTTCGGACAATACCTTTCTTTTCCTGTCCGACACGAGCGATGGACAGATAATTAATGCGCACACTCTTCTGACACACTTGACTCTGGTTAATAAATGATGTCCCATATTTTCTCATTCATTATAATGTCATTAAGACACAGTAATTCCCCCTGCGGTTTTAACCTTTTAGCTCTTGTTACAGCACTAGCCATTTCCTTGGCTAGCCCCATTTCCTTGTTCTCTACACCTCGCACGGCTTAAATTACAAGATTCTCCGCGGACTCTTGCGCAACAAGCCCATTTAGAAATAAACGAGGACAACACTCGCCAGTGAGCACTCGCTGATGGGGAAAACACTTTTAAATGTTTTAAAGTGCGTGAAAGTCAAACTTGTTATGTACTTGTGGCCCGCAGGTATGTAGAGAGAGTCTCCTCGACAAGAAAAACCCATCGACATTCTGTTGACCCAAATTCAAAGTCCGCGCAACAGATGTACGAGATGTCGACGATAAACGTACAGTGCTCGAAACGCCTTTGGGTGCTCTTGGTCTGCCGGTTATGAAGAGCAAATTTTGTGATGCATTACCGAGATGAGCAGGAAAAATGAATTCTTGTAATTCCACCTTGCGTGATTAATATGCATTTTACACTAGGATGTTCAGAGTGAGAAAACGGTAGCTTGGCCCACTGACCTGCGACAAGTATAGCACCGCGGCACCTTGTACTCCCCTCGCAGCAAGGCAAGACATCCAAATGGGAGCAAGTGGGTGAGGAAGGGAGAGAGGAGATGTCGATGTGTGTGTGTGTGTGGAAAGCTTATGCCCTTGAATCAGCCTGGGACCACCAACGCTTGACTCGTTTTACTGCTCATTTATAACAGGTGGGCCAGGATAACGCAGCCAGTCCGGAGCTCGAGTTTCAACTTCCCTATTCATGCCTTAATCATAGCCGACTTAAGAAATACCTCTCCAGATCAGTGACCAGGGACCCATTTTATCCAAACATATTGTGCAGAAAGCCATTTGCGCTAAATTGCCGCTATTAATCGTCAACTCAAACAGGCACCTGCTATGTGATCGAAAACGCAGTTGCATTTCAAAAAACTCTCTTCATCACGTTGAACTATTGTACTTTTTTTCAGTTCGGCAGATCAAAACATTGCCGCAATTATCCGAAACATCCTTCCTACTTCTCCTCAACGCGCAGGAACATTATTACAGACAAAAACAAGCGCTCTTGGACACCTTCAATTAGAATCGGAGTTATAATAGTTTTCCAATTCATGGCGTTTCAGATACCAACTCATTCTCATCAAGGAGTGCTGCGTTTTAACAGGCTTTTTCTTGTTCTGGTGATGCCTTTGCTTCCGCCATGCATTTCCATCTGCACTATTTGCCCTAAATAGACACTGTACGCTTGTCTTGATATCTTTTGCTGTATTGGGGCGAGCCAGCCAGAGAATAAAGATCTCCTCATCTTATCTCACTCGGCTTTTTCTGTGGTTCAAATAGACACGTCGTTATCTGTAGCTTTTTTTTTCGAGAGCTTTTTACGAGTTTAAATGTAAAAATTCAGCAAAACTTGTTCCGGTACAAGCTCCAAATCACTTCCAAGAATGTTTTAAAAAGTGGAGTCGATATGCACACTTGGAGTAATAGCTCAATTTAGCTCTTCTGTTCTGTCTTCATGTGGGTTGCGTTCACCTTAGAGAATTTGTTAATAATATCATTTGAAATGGATGGCAGCCACCTGTATTAAGTTAAGATTTAAGATAATTATACTTTACTTCAGTACATATGCCATACTTTCTACTTTTACTTTCACTTGTACATTTTATTCATTCTTTTGTGTTTGGTTTGAGGGGTTCTTTTGAGATAAATCATAATTCAGTTTCAGTTAAGTTTTGACTGATGAAAAAAGAAAAAGTTCACAGAAATTCTGAAATTGACTAAAACATGTGCTATAGAAGGATTTTTTGTTGATCAACACGAGCGATGTGCGCACACCCCGCCAGTAGAAAAAGCCACCGCTCATAGACACAAACAGTAAAAAAAAAGCTCAGTTGTCAGCTAACTACAAGAGTTTATCACTGTGTTATGCTGCTAAATCAACATTTGTGAATGAAATTAGACCCTACAACCCTTAAAAGTTACATTCAGGTGAGTGAAAAAACGGCGAGAAAAACACTGTCTCAAGCTTCAGGAGACAGACGTCTGTCAGACCGGCTCATACCTAATTCAAACAGATAGCTTTCGTCCCATTTCGTTGTTTAATTCAAAAAAGTTTCCTCAGCTAAGCAGATGGAGAACGGGTTTTTCTGTATAGCTAATGCATGTGCAGCAGGGCGGAAAGCGACATCAATCGCAAATCCCTCTATGCATACATACATATATTTTGATATGTATTTGTGTACAGTGTATTTGTTCGCAAGAAACAAATACAATTTCTATATGATTTTGTGGTCATAAAACCTGAAAATTGAGCTTTGTAAGTCACACCAATTGAGAAACATACTACTTAAACTAATGCTAAAAAAACAAAAATGAAAAAGAAATTAAAATGCGTATATAACAAGTAACTTTTAAGCCAAATCTTGCCAGTTGCCATGGAAACCTTGTTGGGAAAGAATGTCCCAACTAATGTTTTAACTTTCTATTTTAGTGGGATCATGCAACTGATTTTTCACCCTCAGAAATGTATGTTTAAGCAGTGTTTGTTTGTCTTTTGTTGTAACATAGATGAAGTTCAGAGAGCATTTATGACCAACAGAAATCTTGTTGTTTCCAAATGGTTCTTATGCTTTTTCTTCCCATAGTAGACAATCAAAAGTCACCATATACTCTTGACCTGCCCTCCTGCTCAATTTGAAACCACAGATCTAAGAATATTGTGATGAACAAAACCTACTAAAGTTATGCCCAAAGCTCTCACTGCCTTCCAAACTGACTCATATGTTGTCCTAGAAATGCAAAGAGTTTGACGTTCCCTCTTGCCCAAAATTGCGCTTCATGTTCTTTGCGACGCTTTTCACTCAGACTTTTTGACAAAATGGCACCCCTTGTGACCTAGTTTCAACAGACCTCCTCATCAGAGACTACACACTCACACATCAAAACACCTCAGCTCTCTCTCCCACTCAAAGAACATCCTCTATTTACTCTGTGATATTTCCAGGCCTGTCATTCACATCATCACTCTTTTTTGTTGGAAAGGTGCTTAGTCTATGGTTTATGATCCCACTAACTAAGGCTGGGTGGTGTGATGAACGTTTTTAACAATCAGTGTTTGCTTCAATCATTTTTGATTGCTTTCAACAATATTCTCTTTAACATAAACACCTTAGATCGACAAGTGTTTCATTGTCGAGAAGGAGGGTCTAAGGACAGTGCTGTTGGACAATCTGCCTCTGTGTTTCCGAATAATGACTGTTTCTGATTTTGATGTTTTATTCTTTGATTTTCTGACTATTTTGTTTGCTAAATCAACAATCATGTGAAGTTCTCTGATATAACTGCTGTTGTGATTTTGGGCTACAAATAAGTTTGAATTGAATAGATCATTCATTTCCAAACTGCAAAAACAAAAGCATTTTTGTTGACCCTCAGATCTCTTGTTATTCATTTTCTTTTCAAACTTTTCAAAATCTGCCTTTTTTAATGCCATTATCAAGCATTTTATTATTGTGTTTTTAAATTTGAAACTGTGTTTTTGGCTCAGGTTTGCATACAGTTGGCCACTGTTTAACATACAGTGGTCATACAGTTCTTCACTGTATGACCACTTCTATATGGCCCAGACAAACCCTATATTTAGTCTATGCGTCATGTGACCCATTATTAAAGGAAGTTTTGACACACCTGCTGCAGATAGAAAAAGTTTTTGATTACATTTGTTTTAAAAGACACATAGGGCCTGATTTATCAAGCCAGGTGCTAAATTGCAAGTGCAAAAAACAAACAAACAAACAAACAAACAAACAAACAAACAAACAAACAAACAAACAAACAAACAAACAAACAAAAAAACTTATTTATGAGCATTTTACACAAACTTTAAAATTGGAAGATGCACATACAACCACCTTAAATTCTGCATCTTTAGAGCGTGTGTGAGAGAAAAATGTCATGTCTGCCAAGGTTTTGCTCCCCTTAACCTGTTTTGCACATGAGCAAATGCTTGATAAATCTGGCCCATAGTGTGCAACATTTATATTTTTTTCGTCTTCAAAAACTAACTGAAGAATTGCTATTTTTTCCGCTCTGACCATCAGAAACACTGCTCCGAAGTTCACACTTTCGTCCATTAAACATCCGGACTCACTTTGAGCATATCTGCATAAACTTATCAAGCAAGATCAGTTTACATAATTATTCTAGAGCTGCAACAAGTCAATCAATCACAACTAATCAATTATTCCAATAATTGTCAACTAGTTTAGTAATTGAATAATTGTTTACTTACTATACACAGACTCCAGCGAATGTGAAGTGCTGAGAGGTGTTTCAGAAAATGTCTTTTTAATGAAAAAACAAAAAAGTGTTTCTTCAGATTTCACTTGTTAAGTAAAATGATCTGCCAGTGAAGACTTTTTGGGCTTAAAACAAGAATAATAATCCATATTGTTCTTCAATAACTATTTTAAACTTCTGAACTAAATTGTATGTCACCTGCATCTCGATCCATTGACAGATGATTTTTACTTGACAAGCAAAATTTGCTTAAACAATATCGATATGAATTCAAAAAACTGTAACTCACCTAAGCATTATTTTTACAACATTGATCAATTTAAAAAAAACAAAACAAAACAAAACAAATCTCTCTGTGGCCGGTCTTTTGCAACATAAACTAATCAATTAATGAAAAAAAGAAAAAAAAAGTAATAAAAAAAAAAAAAATCAACAGAATGAGTGATTGCCGAAATAACCCTCGACTATTTCATTTACAGGACATATATGAAGCTCTAAATCTTGAAGAGGGACAACAAACAAACTTGAAAGTGTGTTTAAAACTATTCAAATAAAACATAACGTTTTTCATTTCCGTAAGATCTGAATGCAATCTTTTTTCTTTTATAGTTCTATTTTGCACATGCATTGTTGATTAAATGTTGACTTCAAAGGCTGGTATACTTTCCAATCTTCGTACTCCCGATATATGAATCCTATAGCTTCATAATTGTATTACTTGGCTCCAATCGTACTAACCTACTTTTGGTCCCTGCGTTATCCTTTTGGCAGACTTACCTTTGCATTTTTATACCTTGCTGTCCATATGGGAACATGGCACAGAATTTGGTTAAGTCTCAGTGTATATATCATCCAGTTTCTATCTCACACCAAATGTATAATTCATTGCGACTATGTTCCTGTAAGTGAGAGTAAATATACAATGTGTGAAAAGGTTTTGGCACACCGCCTGTCTCCCTCCCTCCCTCCTCCCTTCTTTAACTGGTTAGATTGTGTTATTGGGTGGCTCGGACCGTCGAGACAGCTGGACAATCCCTGGATTTGCTGTCACTCACTGGGCTTTAGTGTTTTTTTCCTCAACCACATTGACCCATGACTTCTCTGCAATGTTTCTGCCTTAAAGCTCAACCATTTCTAGCTATAGCTTGAATTTTGTCAATATAGTTAGCTATGACATTAATAATAAATTACATTTTTGGCCTTATAGATTATGGCAGGTGGAAGATTATACTTGAACACTGTTTTTCAAAGAAATTCTATGGCTTGCTCACAAGAATTTTGAGTTTATTTTATTATTGATTGTGACAGAGGCACACGTGTTATTGTGACCAAGAACAAAAATGAATGCCATGTTGTTGGGATGGGATGAAGATTTTAAAATCATTTGGACTAATTGTTTTTAATTAGAATTTTTTTTTTTTTTTGCGTATACTGTATTTGATTTACATTTCATCATGTCTATAACAGTATTCTTATTTTTTAAGTGCTATGTCTCTGGCTCAGGCTCCGCCCCCTTTCTCTTCCCCCTCTGCTGCTGCAGACAGACACACACAGAGAAAAAGGAGCGCGTCTGTCCTAATTTTTACCAGGTTATCGATGCAATGGGGTCAGATTTCTTCTTGTGGATCCATTTTAAATTTTGTTTAAATGTGAAAAACATCACGCTGTTCCCACGCTTACACTGTTTTCTGTCAGATTATGTGCTCTACATGTATATGTGGAGGAGACTTTTTACTACAGCTGCTCAAAGATACGCAACTGAACCCATTATGAACATTGGTAACACTTTAAAGTACCGCCCGCTAGTTAGGTAACTACGGGGGTACTTACTGGTACTTACTGGTACTTCTGGTGTTAGTACCAGTGGTAGTTACTGGTAACTACAGTGGTACTTGTAGTGGTACTTAGAGTCACAAGTACTGGTAACCACTACAAGTACCACTGTAGTTACCAGTAACTACCACTGGTACTAACACCAGAAGTACCAGTAAGTACCCCCGTAGTTACCTATTAACTAGCGGGCGGTACTTTAAAGTGTTACCTGAACATTCCCAAGACCACAAGATTGTTCTTTATGTGAAACATTACAACCCACTCCAACTTTACTTATAAAGCGTACTGACCAATGTGCTGTACAGTTAAAACTGTGACATAGAACAAAACAAAGAGAAAACAAACAAAACAGAAGACAATAGGAAAAAAACTCTCAATGAAAAGCCAAAGAGAACAACTAAAGAAAAGAAACGTAAAAAATATTCAGTGACTGAAGTTGTTCCAGAGCTGAGGGCCGACACAGAAATGGCTCAATCTCCTCTCTGCTTCCTTTTTGTTTTTGGGACAGTCAGGATTAGCTGATCAGCCGAACCAAGATGTACATGTATTGACTGAGCAAGACCATTTCAGCCTTTAAAAACAAATAACATACATTTTAAATCATCTGGAAAATGCCCTGATGGCCAGGGCAAAGACTCCAGAACAGAAGAAATATGGCCATACTGCAATAAGACAATAGCACACCAATGGTCATACTGTATTTTGTATAAGCAAGCATTTTGAAATGAGATTTGTTTTTGGAAACCGATGAATGAAAATAAAAAAAAAGGTTCCTGTATTCTATTACATCTTTTGCTTTTGTTTATTGTTAGTGGCTTCATTAGAAATAGTGATATGCTATTCTTGTCACTTGTACATATACAGTATTTATTTATTTGGTGCTACTTTTACTTCAACACATTTTCTCTTTTGTGCAGGTCAGTGTCTTCATGTCCATTGTCCTTGATAGAAAACACACTAACCAAACAAATGCTTAGTGTAAGATTACAAGAGTCAGACAGCCTTCCTATTTTCCTCTGACTTCTCTGTTCATTGTGTGTGCGTTTTTTTTTTTACACACATGTTCACTTCCTGGATCCAGTTTCCGAGGATCCTTGACAGTATCACGCAGCCAATAAAAGCCCACCTGTTCCAGTGAGCTAATCTAATCCGGCCTCGCGCACACTGTTTCTCCTTGTGTCACGTTCCGGCGCCGCAAAAAGACCGGCAGAGTTGTTAACAGAGCAGCCCCCGACACACAATGTGACAATTTCACGGCCAGCCCCTAATCCAGCTGACACGGCTATCGACGCTAGCTTTAATTGCCCTGTAAGTTTGTGTATGTGTGTGTGTTTTGGAGAAATGGAAGGCAAATCTGTTCCTTTTGCTTCCGCTTGTCTGTCAGGCTGCCTGTCACTGTGTTATGATTAATGTATTCGCAGCCATGCACGTTTTTATTCGGTGAAAAAACACACCTTTCTGTATCGGCTTAAAAGTCCCTCCACGTTCCCCCTCCTTGTTTTTTCTTTTGCTGGAGTATCCCCTGTGTTTCTCATACAAATACATACAGTATATGTTTGGAAAAAATAAACCATAGCAATTTTCCACTCTGAGCAAGCTTGTAAACAACAAAGTGCCAATTGAATTGGTGTAAACAGTACCTAGACTAAAAATGCATTGACTTAATAGTACATTTAAAGGAATCAATGACAAATGCTGATCAACATTTATTTTTTTCATAGTAAAACAAAAAATGTATCTAAAGCAGCTAAGAAAAAGACACGTGTCTATTGACTTTGTGTTCAAAACTGCAACACAAAACTCTTCATGATCAAATTTTACAGATTTTAAATGACTCTCATTATGTTGGATAGTGCATGAAACATCACATTGCATCACAATACAGACCAGTGGGCGGGGATAGGGGAAGGTGAAAATTTGACAGTATAAGGTTCCTTATATTGTAACATGTACAAATCAATGATCCAAATACTACTTTGAGGAAACTAATGAGCAAACACTTATAACATTAAAGAAAGTGGATACAAAGTCCTTTGTAAAATTTTTGGTGTGGGGGAAACATATACATTGGTCTGCAGAGACAATGTCCAAAAATATAATCTAACAGGATGTACTGCTCTTTTAAATTGTCCTTGTTTGGTTTGAATTATCACTTTTTAAAGCTAAATTCACCACTTAAGGAAAAAAAAAAAAAAAACTGACCTGTTTTCACTGGAAAGCCTATAAATACAGGTTGTAAAAATAAAAATTTAACCAATACACATCTTTAGAAACTTGTAAGAAAAAGTGTTATTTGGCAAAAGACATGATTGTTTTTTTTTGAAGGAGAATTAAGTAACATTTTTACTTTGCTAAATGTCTTTGTAAGTTTCCATCATGATTGTTATTTACAGTATGTATTTTTACCTGTGTTTTTACGCAGTTATTTTACGCTTTGGCTTTTTGTTATATATTGACAAAAAAAATGCTTATGCTTAAAATATGCTCATGCTTATTGTTTGTTTTCGACATTTTGTTGTACATTTTTTTCAGTGTTGATTTTGTGGCATTTGAAGCATGTGTGTCCGGCAGAAAAACGGCAACTGCAACATTCCTCCCTTGCCCCATTTGCAACACATTCCCGACCTGAATTTCTGTCCTGGGATACCATGGCTCTTGATTGTTTTATTTAGCCGTGTTAAATGTGCTCGGATGTGTCTTTGCTGCCTTATGTTATTCTTAATGTTACACAGAAATGAGGAAATAGGTAAATAATGTTAAGTTTCGATTCAGTTAAGTAAGACACCTGCAGGAGGAGCACTACCGCTGAGGTTACTTAGTTCTGCTTTAAGGTATGGCTCGTTTACTATATGTGGATAGGTTATTGCTGTTGTAAGTCCAGTCCATTGGTACTGCAATAGAAAAATCCTGCTATAAGCTAAACCTTTTTTCCCCCATGAGCGTAATGCAAACAGACTGCTTGTATCAATTAGAAAGAGCATCTACAGCTTTAAGATTGGCCTAATCTTGTTACAATTCTTAAGTATTTTCAGATGTTCCATTTTTTAACCTTTGTCTTTAGTTACCACTGCTCCAACTCTTGTCAGAATGAACACGTGTAGCAGAAACAAGACAAAGCTATTATAAAGCTCTAATGACCACAAATCTATGAATGTGTATTAGAATGGTCCATGAGAGCAAAGTCTGAGATTTATTTTTAACCTACTTGTTTCAAACTGAGTCACTCCAGCTTGAACTAAAAGAAGCAAAACTTCAGAAGTAAAACGTGTCACTGTCCTTTCCTCTGCTCAGAGCTTGTACATATTTCACAAACAACTACTTAGATTCATTTTTCAGGCGCTTGAATTGGCTTGTCTTAGTTTAATTCACTTTTCTCACAGGGCACTTGCAGAGTGTGGAGAGTTGAAGTGTACCAAATTGAGATATAGATTTTTCTGTCTGTTTGAGCTGGAAATAAGATCGCTGGAAGAGTTTGTGGGTGAGACGGCAACGGGGATCACACGTGTAAAACCGAAGATGCAATTTGGTCCATGTTTTACAGAGATGACACAGTAACTCAATAAGGGGAGGCTAAAGTTAATTTTGGTACAAGAATTGTCTGTGACACTTGGTTACTTTAAAAAGCAGACTCAACCGAGATGATAAAGCAGTCACAGTCTTACTACCTTGTACTCTGTAGATATTTAGTCAATAATTTATGTTGTTGTATGAACTCTGCAAAGATGCACTAGAACTCTGCTCTTGAGTTGCTTTGCTTTGGTGTCTTGTTATTTGGAAGTGATTATAATAATGTGTCCGACAAAAACATATATTACTTATCTATGAGTCAATCCCTTATCAGATTTTGTGTGAGAACTCCCTCTACTGGCAGCACACACACAAAAAAATGTAGAAATTAACAAAAAGCTAGCTTGGTGCAGCATGCTAATAGGCAATAGGTAATGAATGAAATGTACATACATGATAGCAGAAATGCTCAGAATGATTTACAGATTTAAAAACAATCCAGAACATTTCAGATCTTTCACAGCCCAGTAAGTTGTAATCATGTATTTTTGTAAGATTCAAAGAAAGAAGACTTGCTAGACAGGATTCTTAAGATAAGTGAGAATAAATAAATACTGAACAACTGCTGTTCCGTAACTGTTGGGGCTGGACAGTATGTTGGTACATCTCGTTTATTGAGATATGTTTGGCCATAAATCTGGCCATATTCTATTGTGATAATGTGTAAAAACACACCAGTTGGTAACAGTTACAGAAAAAGCCAATTGAGAAATTATTGTATTTGTATTTGTTGGAATGGTAAAAATTTAAACTTGTGTTCTGGACAAAATTGGCCTTTTGATTTAGTTTTTTTTTTTTTGTCAGCAAAAGGCCACACGAATGTAATGTTTGCATACACAAGTTTATATTTATACTGTCTGATCAGCAGGCTTGGAAAAAAAAATAAGCCCATAAGAATATTACGTTTTAGTAATTATTACTTATTTTGGTCAGTTAGTCCCTGTGGTAAATACAGTATTTATCTTTTTTTTTTTTTTTTTTTTTTTTTTTTTACAGCGTAACAGTTGTTGATAATAACAAGAAGTAATTTGAGTTTTAAAACAGAATTCCTCCACTTATGTCATCTAAAACTCCAAAATGCAAAGACAATATACACACAACTGACAATTATTAAACAAAATGAAAGCAATTCAAAACTATTGTATGCATTTTTATTTTACCTTGTTTCAATTATGGTTGCAATAGTTGTAGAATTCCCTCTATTTATATCATATTTGCTGGACAAAAGAGAATTCTAAACCTCAACAAAACGTCAAAATTGAGTGAAAACAAGAAAAGAAAAACAAACTTAAATATCACTGTTTTACTGACAAATATATTCTAACCTGATAAACGCACTATCATTTTCAAGATATCGACTTACATAGTGTATATTGAAAAAAAATATATATTGTATATATGCAATGCTCAACTTCTTACCTAAGATGCACTTCTATGTTAGTGCCAGTGTATTTCTTTTGTTTGTCTGTTCTCATTGTGTACTCTCAGCGAACCACGACTTTATCCTGGTGAACCAAACTAAATGTACAATACTCCAAGTGTGAAGACACCCTTAAAGCAGCATAAATAATAAATAAATGCTGCTGTTTTATGCCCAATGTGCAGTGAAATAATGGCAGCTCTATTATTTATTAGCAGGACATGTAGATCTGTTTTCGTCCTCCTCAATAATTCATCCCATTCTTGTAGGTCTTGTAATGCGAAAAACACATTACCACCAAAACGCAGCGTCTATCTATAGAATATGAGGCCACTAGCTGCACAGTCAAAGCGAATATTGTATGTCTCCAGTCAATTTCAGCAGCATTCATTTCACATCCTCTTAAAAAAAAAACATTCGGTTCATATGGAAGCGAAACAAGAAATAGAAACTCGGATGGCTTCACCAATCTCCTTCTCACTGGGGGTCTTTTGGGGCGACGCGCTGCTCCTCCCAGGACCTGCGAACTCGATCAATAGCAGGAATCAGGCCATTACGCTCCTTTGGAAAGCGCTACGTTCACAATCGATATGTTATTATTTTTCATCTGCTGGCTGTATTTAATACCCTCATTATTATTTCCCCTCACTGAACAGGGAGGAAGCTATTCAAGTCCCAATGTTTTTTTTTCACCCCTTTTATTGTTCCTTTTAATAGCCGAGACTGTTCCTGGCTGTGTTTTAGTGGCCTGTTAGTGACTATTCTTGTCTTGTTTGACACTTAGCATCAGCTAGCTCACAGTCATTCCATTCAATTGATGATCCACTAGATATTAAACATAAGTTTTGCTCATATTTTCATTTACTGAAAGTTTTTTTTAAGGATACTAAAGGTTTTTATGGTAACTGCAACCTCAATTGTGACCCTGTCCCTGTGACACAACAACCAGACAAAATACTTAGAGCAAGGCGAAAAGCAAAAATGAATCTCTCATTGTGAACCTTTGTTTAACTGTCTTTGTCTGTAAAGCGTCTTTGAGTGTCTAGAAAAGCGCTATATAAATAAAATGTATTATTATTATTATTATTATTGTTTTTACCAGTCTATCAGAAGTGTTAATGCTTGTGTTTATAGAATCAGACCATGATGTCTGTTAATGAAATTTCTGTTATGTTTATCCCAAATAGTGCAAAGCAAACAAAATAATATAACTTAATCTTTATTCATATTTTTTGTAGGATTTTGTTAGGCATGTTCCTGAAAGTTCCTTTGAAACTCTGGATCAACAATATTTATGGTATTGCGATATCGCAATATCAAAATGGGTTAATATTGTCGTTGTCACAAAAAACAACTCTATCCTTTATCAACATGGGCAATGTGTGTGCACTTGATATGCAGAAAGAGCTCCCGCTCATTGACCATACTGGAGCAACAACTCAAGCTAGGGCTGTTGTAAGCTAACAAGAGTTTAACACTGTATGGAAACAAAAGGTATGCTGCCAATTCAACATTTGTGAATGAATTTCAACCCTACGACCCTTAAAAGCTTCAGGCTTCAGGAGACAGACGTCTGTCAGACCGGTTCAGACCTGATTGATCAGCTAGCTCTCGTTCCGTTTTGTTGTTTTATTCAAAGAAGTTTCCCCAACTAACCTGAAGAAGGCTCTTGGCATGGAGCATGTGCAATAGGATGGAAAGTGACACTCACCAAAAATTCCTCTACATGCTGAGAGCAATTTAGTTTGAAGTCCGGAATCTGCGGCCTAGAAAAGGAATTACTTGAATGATAAAAATGACATAAAAATATGGCTTTAATGTTTATTCTTGTTTGCATAATCTCTGTATTGTGTGCCCGCTGTAACATTGATATGTTGTCATTAATATCATAATTTGTCAGCTTCGATTTGAAAAAATCCCGTATCGTTGGATTTGCATATTGTTACATGCCTACTGTTTCCAGGGATATCTTTCTTTATAGATTGACTAGTTTGCCAATAAAACAGCACTTAAGTAGGAATAATTTCGGTTTGAACAAACCATGAAGAGGTCCTTGTGTGTTAATAAGTAAGGTGTGTCTTTTATTTAGAAACCAAAATTGTTTAATTTGTTTCATGTTCAACAAAGTTTTTACTGATTTGTAGCCTTCAGTCATTGTCTGTACTTAACATCTAACAAGCCTGCAGTTGTCACGGTAACTATCCGGGCTGATTCCGTCCCTCTGGTGAAACGGTAAAAAGGTGATGATGTTTTTGATGTGCAGGTTTTTTTTCTCCGAGGCAGTAGCTCTTGAAATGACAGCCAGGGGTTATCTCTGGCACATAGACTCCACATAAACGCCTCTTTAAAGTGATATGTATAATTCAGCCTATGCGCTTTAATGTCCGCTTATCATATTTGCAAGGGCAGTGTGCTATCGTGATGTGTGTTCTGCTCTATTTCTCTAATCTTTATGGCAAATCACAGCCAGATCAAGCGTGCATTAACTTGGCTGCAATAAAGCACTTGATGTATGCCCAGACTGTCTTGTGTGCAGGTGTGATCTGAGCCCACCACACGACCCACGCTGTGTACAAAATGTATGGAGCGAATTAGCAGCTAATACTCATTTTAATATAAATGAGCTGCTTCATAATGATGTGAAAGTTCCCCCAGCGCAGCAGGAGAGTGGCGTGGGGAGCGGCGAACGCTAGGCCCAGTTAGCAAGCGACAGTTCGGCGATAAATCATCTGTAATGAAACACTTTGGTATTATACGGACCACAGAGGAATGCAAGAAGGGGTTAGAAATACTGGTGGTCTTTGAAATGGGAACTGGGCTCTTTTGGATTGTGAAAATTCTGTTAGAATGTAGTTTTTTAATGGATGGTTTGCGTTTTTTGTCTGTTTTGTAAGCTTCCGCAATATGGCAAGATGTTGGAGTACCTATTTTTCAAACGGTGATTTAAAGAAGTATAAACATATATAAAAACATAAGAAAGCATGTATTTAACTGTCAAAGTCAAATATTGACTCAGTATAAGGCAGGGTGGGCAATTATTTTTCCTGAATGGCCATACTCAAATCCAATCAAATAAAAGAAATGTAGACTGCAAAAAAATGTAATTCTAGATTTGCTAAAATGTCTTTAAATCTTCATTTCTGGTTAAGATGGTTTTAGTTGATGGACTTAGATTATATAACTTATTTCGAGGTGTTTCTGTCATGTTTAAATAGATTTGCAAATTTGACTCAAGCTAAGATATCCTGTAAACCGTCAGGTAAAATATTCTACCAGACAGTAGCAATTTTATTCTAATCTAGCTAAATACAAATAAGACGAATCTTCTGATTTCTAGTAGTTAAAAAAAAGACTAGATAATAAAGCTTTGCAAGAGTAATGCTTGTTCTCAAAAACATGGGGTCCTGATTAAGACAGGTGGAGGGCCACATCTAAACTAAATAATTACTAGATGGATGGATCTGACGTGATTTGATGTTTTTCCTGTAATGTTCTTATTATCAATAGAATTATTCACCTAATCCAATTTCCTTAAAGCTAGTCTTACTCCTGAATGCTTTCACCACTGTCATGTTACAAACTGGTGACTCACAATTGTCATATGAACCAGGCGGGACTCTGGAGACCTTAGATACTGATCTTAGTGAGTCAGAACAAAATGTTGAGAATAAGCATTTTCTAACAATAATCAAAGTTGAGTAAGACAGAGACCAGCTACTTGGATAGGAGACCACTGTGAGGCAACTGGGTAACTTGTTCAATGTTCCTTTTCCTGTTATGAGTCTACTGTGTGTTTGTGCGTATGTTTGTGTGAATGGTTGATGATGGTTGATGTGCCATAGAAATTGCATTTCAACATTTCACTATGTAGCTTTCTGCTGATAGAAAATTACCTGCATAATCTGATATAGAAATAGATATTTCAAACAATACTAGTTGCCAAACTGTGGAATAATAATGCTAAAGGAGCAACATCTCCATAAAAACAAAAAGAAGGAGATTCTCTATTTTGTGTCACACGCATAGTACCTTCTAACTTGTGCTTTTCGGTAAGCTAATGGGTTTTCTCATAGAACATTGCTAATTGTTGCTTTTGTATTTTTTTGTTTTTGTAATACTTGCTTAAAATGCTTCAAATTTATTAAAAAATCATCACAAAAAACATTTTTAAACACATTCAAAATACATTTCACCTTCTATTAAAGTTTAAAATCATTCCAAGTACTTTGGGCTCACGTATCCTCGAGGGTCCACGTATCCCTGGTTGGGAAACACTGCTCTAACCCACAAACTAGTTAATTTCTGGAGATAGAAGCCTGCTTAGAAAGACATTTTTACAAAAGTTTTTAGTCCAGCAGAAACGTTTGTAATTATGCTTTTCATCAAGTGTATTTTTAGCTGAATTAGACCTGTTTTGTAAAGTACTTTGTGAACAAACTGCTCTTCAAACAAAGTTGTCATAGATTAAAACACTATACATTTTGAAATGACAGCTGGTACTTTAACAAAGAAATCCAAAATGAATGTAAAGTTTCACCTGTTGAATGTGAGTTCTCAGATCGCCTGGAGCTGGTCATTATACCCCTTTCATATTTGACTTATTAAAAGCGCTTTCTTTATGCACGCCGTGTCCAAAATCCTACTTATATTTCACTCCTCACTCCCACTGAAAGATTAATTGCACTTGATCAAAGTTGTCAAGGCGGACCTGCAGGACTGGGCCTAACAGACGGTGCCGCGAGTGCCTTCTCCCTATGGGGCCTCACATTATCTTGTCTCCCTTGTTCCTGGTGCGGGAAATTTAATTCTTTACCACGCTTTTTTTTTACTTCCCCTGATTTGGAGAACAAGCCTTCAATGTCAAGTTGCGCTCGCTATCACAAAGTCGCAATAGCAGGCCAGGTCCGCGCACTGGCTTATTGGAGTAGTAGGAGTATAAATCAGAGAGGACAAGTGACATAGATTAATGCGGGGCGAGCGCAAAGAAATAACCCTTCCATCCCACTGTAGCCCTAACAACTTTTCTGATAAAGCCACCAAAGTGACACTACACAAGGTACAATAATAGAAAAGCATTACTCATCACAGGCCCTTGGAAACATGTAGATGGGAAAGCGGTACCTGGACACCGTAATAATTTAGCGCCCTTCATGGGACAAATCTCTCAGACACTTTGAATGGGAGTGGAAGAAGGTTTATGGCCCCTATCGCAGTCAGTCCCTCAGTAGTGGATGTTCATTATGTCACTCTATTTATGATGTCACTTCACGGTCCGGGCTCGAGCGGCGGAGGTAATGAAACTTCAAATCTATATCTCCGCTAGCTGTATTTAATGTTGTGTTACAGCGCCGGCGTTCGTTTTAACCCTTTGCGCTCTCAGGCCGTAACAGGGTACGATTAATTGTGTGGAAAAATGACCCTCCTAACGCCACTTCATAATATCTGGCCTCAGTTCAAAGAGATGAGTTTGATTTTGAAAGAATATGAGGGTTAATGAAAGAAATGTAGAGATATATTTGCAAATTTAAGAGGCTCCTAAATGTAATAATAGATGTTAACTTTTTATCTCTCCTGTATAAAATATTGAGAAATGTATGCTTAGCTATTGCTACACTATATTCTTTCTCTTTTTCGTTCTAAAGTTTGGGTCCAGTGGTGGAACATAACATACTAAAGTTTTTTTTTGGAGTTCCAGTTGTTTAATATTAGTGGATCATTTTACTTTCACTTTTATTACTTTTCTGAGGCATTTCATGTGCACATTTTTGAATCTGTTTTTGTATGTTTTTTAAAAGGTAAATTTTATAACTTTTTAGTCAAAAAATACACTTGAACAAAAACTTTTTTTTACTCTAATGTTTTTATTGGATTAAAAAGATGATAAAAATATGTATCTTTACGGTAAGCAGGCTTACGTCTCCCTATAACTGACTCTTCTGTGTCTCAGAGGAGGGCCTCCTCTTGCTTGTTTTCATGGAAATCTTGTTCCTGTAGCTAATATTCCACAGCATGAAGCTGATGCGTAGCAATGAAGAATGCCCTAAGTTCATGTTTTAGCTTTCGATTTCAATGAGATTTTGCATTTGACTTTTCACCTCTAGAAAGTTACACAATGTCACTTTAAAAATGATTTCAATAGACCTCCACTGGTTCAAATGTATCTTTCTTTCTAAGATTTGAACTGCATACTTTCCTGCAGTTCAAACTAATCAATATGCAAAGTTCAGTTTGACTGAGTTGACATAAGCATGTAAGGCTTGAATGACATGAGAGAGAACCAATCTTTGACATTACTCACCTAGAGATCACAACCTTGATGTGACCCCAAAAATCCTTAAATATGCCTTTAAGTAACAAAATGAATCAGTTCTTCCACCACTGTTTGGAACTAAAAGTGCACTGTTGGTTAGGTCAAGGTACCCGTAGGGAAATTTATCCTCTGCATTTGTCCCATCCTTCAATGCCTCTGGAGCATCTCCTCAGGAGTGCACCGCACAGAAACCCCGGGATCTTCTTGCTAGGCTTGGTCAGGACTGCAGTAGCAATATAACATGTATGTTTTTGGTTGAAGAGGAAAACCGGAGAAACTCTGCACAGAGAAGCCCGGACCGTGCAACCTTCTTGCTGTGAGGTGAGAGTGCTAGCCACTCTGCCACCGTGCCATCCTCAGAACCTGTGTTCAGATAGCAGAGCAGACATTATTAAGGCATTTTTTAGAGTCAGTGTTTCAGTCGTAATTTTGATCTAACATTCTCTTTGCTTAAAGATCCTCTTCAAAGTCCTGTAAGATTTCTGATTTTGTTATCAGAACTGTGAATCTCTCACTGATTATAATCTAATATTGAGTCTGATTTGCAACAGAATAGAGAACGTGAGTGACAAAAATAAGTCAGACTCTGAAAAATCCAATTTTCACTCACATGCATCCAAAATAACCATAACATTGACTTTTAAGAGGCTGGGTATTTCTGACACTAAAACAATTAAACAAGTGTAAGATTTTAGCTTTACAAAGCCGAATGGATTGGGAGTTTAGCCTTGGTTTGATTCACAAGTTGAAAATGTCAAATAAGTTCATTCCTATAGAAAGGACTTAAGTCAACAGTGGATTAGACAAAGATCATTACTAATGCATGATGCTATATCTGACTGCAGTAAACCTATATTGATTAAGCAAAAGTCTCAGCTCACAGTATCTATTTACAAGACTTTCTGCTCTTGCTATCACTATATAATATTATCTGCTCTTGGTGAGTAAATCTAATTTCTAATTTAAATCCAGACTGTTTTAATTTAGCCTGCAGAGGATAAATGTGCTGAGTTAAAAAAGCACTCCCTTTGTCTTGAAACAAAAAGTTTTTTCCCTGAATGAGTCTTATCAGACAGAATAGAACCGGAGAGCTTGAGATTTAAGTGTTTGCAAATGTGTAAAGGTTTAACCCAAACAAGTGTACAGTAGAAATCTGGTGATGGCACTAGTGAGTTGGCTTAGATGTGATGGAGTTAGAGTTACAAACACAGGAGCTCATCAGAAACTGTTGTGGGCAAAAGCAGAATTGTAGAGGCATTCTGGGTAATAACTTATTTAAAGAAATGCATTCTCATTGTGTTATTATGCAATGAAGTTGAGTTGTTTGCATTAGAACCAACATCATATTAGTCCATTGGTTCTATTGAAACATGAGAACACTTCGAACTGCTCACTGATTATACTGTGATAAGAGCTTTTCCTCTCTTGCTTTCAACACAGCAACTTTGAGAAAAAAACTTTCTGTAGTTTAGATTTGTATAAACATGTTCTTAGATACAGGTTTTTCATCATAACATAAGTCAGTTCTTCTGGACACGTTTAAATGATCAACTTTGAACAGAACTACATTATAAATACAAAAAGTGCTACTCTAATCACAATCGCAATTCTTAGCAGAAAAATAGCAAGTAGAAAAACTTACGAATAGTGTAATGTGGATCTGAAAGTATTTTGTTCTGTATTTGACTCTTTCAGCATCTTTCAACACTACTTGCAAAAGCTTTAATTGTTCTTCTTTCTTTATTGTTGCGTCTCTTCCAGCATGTGACAGCGTCTGTATGTACAGACCAGCAACAAGTCACGCTCGGTTGTATCTTCAAGAGTATTAGTGCGGATAGCTCTCTGGCCTCACAGCAAGAAGGTTGTAGGTTCGACTCTCACACAGCCCAGGTCTTTATTTGTGGAGTTTGCATGTTCCTCGTTCTGTCTGTGTGCTTTCCTCCAGGTACTCCAGTTTCCCCACAAATATTGCATATCAAATCAAAATTACAATATCAAACAGAAAAATCACAATTAGAACATTTGTCAGTATCGTGTACTTCTTATGCAGCTCCTATTGTTCACGTAGACCAAACCTACAGTTCAAAAAGCATTATAAAGGAAGCGTGCAAGTTTGCCAATCTCCTTCAAACAGAAACCGTTTGACACGAGACACATTGATTAAGTAGGTCATTTTAAACAAGCACTGCGTTGACCAGGTACTCCAGATGGAAAGTAGTTTGTACATTTGAACTTAGCTAATTAGCAGTCGGTCACAGAACTGCAAAACTGCTTGAAATTGCTCTTAAAAGTTTGGATTCGTGCTGTGCCAATTCAGTCATTTACTTCATTCCCAAACGATCATTTATTTAAGTCCACAGATTTGACCAGGTGTGACATGTCAGCCTTTGTGGTTGTGCTTAAAAACTATTTTTCCCGTCTGGGCTTTCTGCCAGACAAGCCCCCAGCTTAATTTATCTTGTTTGATGAAGTGTGATTCTTGATAGAGTTGTGAGTGAAAAAGATTTGAAAAGATGTCTATGGTGTAACTTTCTAACAGGACATTAACAAAGCAAATAAAGACACGTAGGGGGTCTGATCATGTTGGCGTCTGCAGGATTTGGAGGAAAAAAGCATTAATTGGAGAGCACTGGGTTATCGGGCGGAGGCATAAATCTCCACAGAAGTAATCAAACCTTGATGATTTCGAGGGACGCACTAAGCCCCCATGTCCAGCGGAGATAGACCGACCTGAGGCTCAACTGATAGCTTTAGAGCGATAACGAATGAAACAGAAAACAACACAAATCCGGCCTTTATTAGCGTCAGCATATTAAGCAGCGTCACAAAGAGGATAAACTGCAGATTTGAGCAAAAAAAAAAAAGCAGAGAAAACTGGAGTGGAATGAAAATGTAATCACTTAAACACTGCAAGGGCTGAAGAGGACGCTTATGTTGATGTCACGCTGGTCGTCTTTTGGTAAATTGTCTTTGTCAGAAAGTCTAGTGGCTGATTTTGATGGCTTCATTGGCTCCATGCAAATGTAACAATTTAGTGAAGATTTTTTGGGGAAATAGTTGTTTCGAAAAATCTCATTTGGATTCGTTTTGATGGATGGAGATACTCGACTCAACTGCAATCTTTTCTTTACACTTGATGATAATGCTAACATAAGTTTTCATTTACACTGATGTTTTATGGCTGCTAAATGGGAAATACAAAAACATCCATAATCTTAACAGTTTGTTTGTTCAAAGTAGATGCATAATAAAATGGACAAATGATGCATTATTGTGGCTTTAGTTTAACATGGTGTAACAGATAGATTTTCTCAATATTTGTCACTTTCACTTTAGAATCTATCTGAAGAAAACCTTACAGTACAGTTAAAGTTGACCACTGTGAGTTTGGGCCAATCACAGTGCAGCAGTGGACCAATCACAGCCCAAGTTTGATCAGAAGCGCTCAGACAAACCTATTTAAGCAGATTGTTTTTGACTGTTTCATCTGTTTTGATTGTTGTGTGTGGTGGTAATAGACAAAGAAAGAGTTTTTTTTGTATGTGTGAACAATGTTTGACCTCAGAATGAGTCAGAAATGGTTTATGGACTTAAAAACAGCAAAGGAGAAATCATGATTTTTTTGTGATGCAACAATTGAGAAATTTCAAATGAGATGAAGAAAGGAAGAAAAGAGCAGTGGATGAATAATACAGTGAGTGCTTTGGTTGATAAGAAGTGTAAAAGAAGTGTTTGTGCTCTTTTTTGTAGTATTAATAGTAACTGTTTGTGCATTTTTCTCTTTGGAGAGCAGGGCCTGTAAACAATCTGCTGTACTGAAGTGTGGTTTAAAATGGCAAAATGTAAGCCTGTTTGAATGAATGCAACTGCTCCTTTTTCACTTCTTTCATACTCGGCAGTTTGAGTTCACTCATAACAGCTCCACACTGGAAGACTATAACTGAGTAAAAAGTATAACTGAAAATAATGTACTGTGTTTAAAGAAATTTGACATTTGACAATTTGACATTTGACACCAAATATTGCCATAATAAATACAAGACAACCTCATTGGTTATATTTTAGTTCACGTTGTGAACAACTTTCAGCACTGTTCTTGTGTCCTGATGAAGGCTGTGTTAGCTACAAAGTTTTGTGCTTTAGTTATAATACTGTAGAATAAAGGCTTTTTAGCTTACATTTTTTTTCCTTTCACTTACTACACACTCATGGCATGTTAGAGTGCACTTACACTTACACTAACACAGAACAGGGCCCAGGCCTGAATGTTACAGTACAGTTATTTATTCCAGTGTGAATGCAAACAGTATTCTGGTATGCCACAAACCTGACTCTGGCACAGTTGGAGGAGGTGGACCATAGCACAGCTCGGTCACTAATATTACTCTTGTACAAGTCCAATTGAGAGCGTTGAGAGCGCTCATGTTTCTCGCAAGATGAAATAGCTACATAAATAAACTCTGCCCCAATCCGCGCATCACTGGCAAAACTCGGGTCTACCTCATTATATTATATATGTAGAGGAATTATTTGTTTATCAACATGGGGGATGCACGCGCAACCGAATAGCAGAAAGAGCCAAGACTGACACAAGCTGTAGCAGCAACACTAGCCAGCGGTGTTATCTGCTATAAGCGTTCACTGTGCGAGAACTAAAGATATGCTGCTGAATCAACATTTGTGAATGAAATTCGTCTTTTACGACTCATACATGTTACATTCAGGTGAGTGAAAAAACTTAGAGAAAAACACAATTTCAAGTTTTGTTGTTTTTATTAGAACCTCAGCGCTTGAGCCATGCTTCAGCGCGACATAAACAAACAGCTCCAGAGGATGAAATCACTTGTACAGGTGTGAGTGAGGCCAAAGGACTTTATGCAATCAGCCTGGCATAGTTAGAAAAGTGTGAGTGCGCCCTTATCTTCAAGTACTACTCGCGTACACATTTAATCAATATGAATCCAATATGTAGAGACTTAGTTCTAGAAATGTACAATCTATTTTAGCAAACAAAATAAAAAAAAGAAGAGAGATTTGATAACACATTGATCAAATCACATAACAGCATTGCATTGCATGTTTAATATATTTACTGTTTCTGTTTTTCAGTTCAAGGTTTCTCTGAAGCAACTGACCATGAACCAACCCTTAACCGCCGCTGTTATTTACATTCAAAAAACAACAACCGTCTTTAATTGGCTGCAGAATCCAATTATCAAGGTTTTAGAGGTCTTATTTCACAAGGAGAATCGACCCGCCGCTCACTCATTTGTTGTGACACTTCAACCTTTCCTTATCGCACGTTTTCAATTATTTAGTCGTCTCTTTATTTTGTCGCAGTTTTTCTCAAGAAATGCACAACATATCTGTTTTTGGAATCTTTAATATGAAAGGATTTGCATATTGTTTTTTTTTGGTAGCGCCACAGTCTTGTCTTTATCTGTGTATCCATATATGTGTTGAAACATGAAGGCAACTGAATAATATTTCCCCCTCTTTATCTAATCTCTCCGTCTAATCTGGCACAATCACAGAAAGGCGGCAATTCATTTAAAAACAAAATGCCCGAGTTAATATCAAGCTGTTGCCGGAAAACGATGCCTCAAGACTCGCTATCTCGTTCTAAATCTTTTTGTTGCTTTTTGAAATGGGTTATGGAGAAAATTGACGGGAGGATGGCAGGATTTTGTGCCCGTTGACTGGCTGTGAAGCGCTGATACGATTAGGGCTTCTCCGTGTGTTTTGACTGTGCCGAGCTCAAAGGGCATGTTAGCTTCAGGTCAATCAGCTCGCTATTGTACCAGGCTGGCAGAGGGAAGGTTTGGAGAAGCAGTGCCAAGTCTGTTATTGATAAGAGAATCTCTGAGCGCCTCTGAATGGGTCTGTTTCAGTTGTTTTCAGTTCATATATTTCCCAAACTGCATTATCCCAAGACCGGTTATCACCTGATTACACGTTGAAGTCGTCTAATTTTAAAGTGGCATTTTATAGCCCTATTGCTAATGCTGATACCTTTTTTCAGAATTTCTAATAGGCAAGTTTATTGATTTATTTTATTTAGATTTCAAAACATGCCCTGAGCTGAGAAAACCTCAGCTTGACCAGCAATGATGATAATGATGAGCAATAATAATTGTGTTAATTTGTTGTTTTTATGATGTAAATACTAGTTTCTATATCCCTAGAATGTTCTCAAATATACAAACTCACATAAAAAATAGTACTCGAATGAAGTAAAAATTTTTTTTGTTATAATTTGATTTGCCAATATAACAAGTTTTATTCTAATTTGAAGTGACATTTTTCCTATCTTGGAAGTTAGGTTTCCTTTATTTAAGTAAAACTACATATTTTACATATCTTGTTCCATCGGAAAATCATACATCCAAACGTCCAAAACTGACTCAAAACAAGATTAAAATTTCAAGCACTCATGAACTTGTTGAATTTTCTTAAAATTTTATATTTTTTCAGTGTAGCTAATTTGAAATTTGTCAAAACTCTTGTATTCAAGTGACACTCTTCTAAACAACTAATCGCTTAATTGAAAGAATAATCACAAAGTAGTCGATTAGCAAAATAATTGTTTTTTTTGCAGCCCCAATCCAAGCTCAGTTACAGTATTTAAAGTTTATGGCTCAATAAGAAAATGTAATATACTGCATGTAAGCTAGATCAGAAAACAAAACAAAAAAAAAACACCAAACAGTAGCTACAATTTATAGCGAATGGATCAGATTTTTGTATATATATTTTTTGGTTGCCAAACATTCACCCTATTCCGCCCTGTCCACTTTTTTTTGGCAGCAAGTTTCCTATTAAGCAGTCTTAACGCACGGCAGTTAGCATTGGCATTGACTGTGGTATAAGCTCCGCTAAGGTAGCTAACATATTCTCTTGTCTGAATGGTAAGGTTAACTCTAATAGGTATTAAATGTAAAATTAGAACTCTACAAGACGTAAGATTTCAAACAAAGTTCAGCATGTGTGTATGTGATCATTACCACATTTGATGTTTGATTGTTGATAATGTAGCTTAAGCTAATCGCTGCTAAGATGAAAATGTGCGGCTAAGACAAGTAGGCAGGGCAGAATAAGGTTGATACGTTTTCAAAAATTACATGTGTTCATTATAATGTATCAAAGAAAGAAACAGGCTTGAAATGCTTGCTCTAGCCCACGGTAAAACAATAACCAACTGATGTTAGAAAGCTAAGAAAAAGCTTAAAGGATGAAGGATTCAGAACATCCACTTGATACTTAACCCTCTACTGCATGACTTTTTATTTTAGGAGGAAAAAAATATTTCAAGATACTTTTTGAGAGCTTGTGGGTCCCTGACATTATATCAATTATAACATTTGACCCCCCACGCCCCCCCACAAAAATCTGGGTTTGTTGCCTCAGGGCAACAGTGTGCGATGAGGGTACTAAAACACCAAGGTTTTCAATACTGAATGGAATAGGAGAAAATAATCTAAAAATGTATCAGAAAAGGTTTTATTCAACATAATACTAAAATTTACCTAAAAAAGAGCCAATTTAGGAGAAATGACGTTCCCACTTGCACCTATATCTACCAGCTCAAGGAGTTGCACTATTCGCCCTGTGTAGATCTCAAAGTTATGTGGAATACCTTCAAAGCTGGCTAAAATGAGTATTTTGTATCCCCATTTCTTAGGTTTGGCTGGTAGATATTGCTTGTTCTTATTCTTTCCCTTGAAGGGAACTATCTGTTCATCCACAGCCAGCTTCTCACTCATTGGGATGGACTGCAATTTTGAAATAAGATGGTCTACCAGTGGTCAGATTTTGTAAAGTGGATCTGGACTTCCTGCAGGTATTGCCTCATTGTCGTTGAAGTGGAGAGCTTTCTTGATGGCCTCCCATCTGTTCAGACTCATGGTATCAGCTACTTGATGCACCCGAGAGGCCTTGGACCAAAACATCCGAGTGACTGGTAACCCAAACAGTGACATGTAGACTACAGTACCTATGAACTGTTCAAGTTCTTTAGTGCTGAGTTTTAAAGGTCTGCTTGGGTTGTTTAGTTTAGTTTAGTTTATTAGTTTATTTAACAGGGACAGTGTGCAAAAACATTGAAGATGCTTTGCACCAGATTTTAGCCGTAGCTAGTTTCCATCTGCAGTCCCTGAGCAGGTGAGATATACAAAATTTAACAACAACAACAACAACAACAACAGTCAAACCTGTAGAGCATACAGGTTTGACTGCTCTGTGATCACTGACAGGATATTTTCTGAAAAAAACATCTTGAAGTAATCTTCTGATCTCGGAAGGCTTCCTTGCCATTCAGGATAGTCGGGGAAGTTGGCATTATGGGGTGTTCTCCAGCCATTGTCTTCCTCTGGTTCAAACACCTCATCCTCATCCTCATTTTCATCCCAACACACACACACCAACACACATCTTACAGAACCCTGACTGACCCCTGACCTACACTGAGTGTCAAACCTGATTCAGGGAGCCACTCTTCTCCACTATCACTCTCGTCCTCAAGCTCACTGTCTTCACTGTCGGATGGAACTTCACTACCATGTTCATTCTTGGACCCATAAAATGTTTTTATGTCCATTTCCTACAAGCAATAATACTCATTATTCACTCCAACACATCTCTTCTTGAGCACTATTTTTCCCAACAAAAGTGCTACATCTGCATGATGTTGCCCTAGGGCAACATACCTAAAACACAGTATTAGCATAAACATACAAGTAAAAATTATATGTAAACAATCAAATGTGCATCTTGACATATTTCTGGACATTAAAATATTTTTTTGTATCAAATTATTCCAATTTAACCCAGAGAAAAGTGTTATTTATCTTACCGTTACCGAGCACTGTGTCACATGTGACTTTTCTTCCAGAAATGACTGCTTCAGACTCAGTCAAATGTGCACACCCACTTCAGCCTCTGATTTTATTGGACAGAAGCATGTCTGCTAACATTATAAAAAACAAAAATAAAAAAAACTTAAAGGGCCAGTGTCCAAGCCAAAAAAGTGGTTTGTTGCCTAAAAGCAACACTATGCGGTAGAGGGTTAACATGGGAAAAACTTTCAAATTCTACACAGCACAGCCTCAAAAATGATTGACAGCACTGTGCGACTGTGCCTATATAGTAATCATGGAGAAAACCCCATATCCAATTGCCCTGTAAAACTATACAAACACTGGCACTCCTGTTAGATCCACACAACTAATATCTTGTAAAAGTTGGACCTACAGTTTGGGCAGCCTTTTTATTTGCTCTGCTCAAATAGTCCTTTCACTTGTAGTTTCACACTCAGTATATTCCTGTCACCCACTCAATGATATTGTGTTCTGGTGCTGCCTCTTGTTTACCCTGTGCATCCTGCTTCCTCCCGAGCCGTGTCTCTGAGCAGAAGATTAGATTTGGCCTGGCTTTGATATCATTTGGTCTGGTCTGCAGCAGGTATCCAGGGAAGAGTCGGGCCGCGTCGCTAGCTGCCGTAACCGTGTTAGCCGTGCTTAGGATGTCACTCATGGTTTGCTATATACAGATCCGGCGAGGAGCACTCTCTCGAAACAACCTAATGGCAGCAACAACAACGTAACTGAGTGCTGTGACATGGGAAGTTCAGAATGTAATTGTACGCCATATTGGAGTGGTTTTCAAATTGTGCTGCATAGTGTGTTTTAGCTATGGTTTAGCTAGAGCTGGGCAATTAACCAAAAGATTGAGAGATTGCAATACAGTCATGTTAAATACCTAATTATTTACATGTGCTTTTTTTGAATGGGAAGCTTAACAGTTAATCTAAGTTTGGCTCTTGTACCAGAAATCATTGACAAACTGCATTTTAATTTTGTTTCATGAAAACGCAAAAACAATTGATTAGAAAATTGAGATTAATCAAAATCAAAATGTCCCTGTATTCCTGTTTTGGTCACATGTTCATACAGTCTGTATTTTTCTGTATATTGAATGAATGGATTGTTTATTATGTGGTGCATTTACACAGACAGATGTTTTCTAAAATGCTTCACACAGCCCAGCGCAGCAGAAGCGAGTGACGTAAACACTTTGTGCCTCAACCTCCGACCACCACCAAGCATTTCCTAACCTGCTTGTTATTGGTTGGTCTCCAGACACGGGGAGAAACATCTAAACTACAAACACAAAGGCCGTCAACAGGGAATCAAACCCACAACCTGCTTGCTATGAGGAGAGAATGCTATCCGCTCTACCAAAACAGGTTGGTGCCATTATCATTATGAGACGCACAACCAATCCAATTTGACATAACTTACATAACTACATAATTTAGGAAGTGAAAAATAGATTTTGATTTGGAAGACTTATGTGTATTTAGACACAAATAGACCATGCATTTCTCTGACTGGCTTCTACAGCTTTTCAATCACGCCCTCTTGAAAACAGAGCAGACAAAAATGTGTGGTAATAGTTGGCCAAGCAAGTTCTGACCTGTTTTGATGGGGGTGAGTTGATTGTGACTTTTAAAATTGATTTAAATGCAGACCACAGCATCCAATATCTTCAGATAGTTGTTAACTTTAAGCAGAGTGGGTTGAGTGAGGTAAAATCTATGCCAATTATCTAAATCGGTGCACATTTGCTGAGAGGAATCAAAGAAGGTTAAAATATAGTAGTTCTATTTTTTGGGTTAGTATTATAAATCAAACTTAAAAAGATGTTTGTTATTTTATATATGTTTTTTATGGTCAACATGCCGTGCTGTTTTGCAGAAATCAATACTTCCTTTTCCAGTAATTGCAGCCTGTTTTGTACTTGTATATATCCATGATATCCTTTACAATTACCTCCACAACACCACCTCAGTCATCATCTAAAACACACTGTATTTAACTTTAGAAACTGTCGATGTCTTATTATGCCTTGGTCGATTACCTGATCATTTCCACTCGAGTCCTTTCTGAATGTGTATCCCTGTGTGCACTAAATTAGTACAAGCACATTTCCTCTGCTCTCCATATTATTCTGTCAGTAATTAAAGCGGCACCTGAGGAGGCCGCGGCGCAGATTTGATGAGGTGTTGCCAAGGATGAGCAGAATTGGCTTGATCCAGCACAAAAACCACCATTATATCATGGGCTTATTGCGCTATTGTGCATTCCTCCTCCGGGAGCTGGGCTGGTGTTTTCTGGCCCGTTATCACACACTATCTCTGCCTTACCTTTCTCCTGTTCCTCTTGTACTCCCTTCACTGCCGCACACAGCCAATAGCAGCCGTCAGCACTTTCACACTAACTTGTCCCTTTGTTTTTGCTCACATTCTGTACTTTCTGTATCGTTTGTTCTATATAGCACAAGTCTCGCCTTAACGCTTACCAGAAGCCAATTTAATAGTCTTTAGTCTTGGCACCAGCACAATTTGACTTAACTTAACTTTTCTTGTCTTATTTAACAACTTGCACTTTAAGGGGAAAAAGAAAGTTCAGTTAGTGAGCCATGTCGGGGGAAAAACTAAATGAATCCAGCCGAATTGTAAAGGTGTGACTTCACATGGAGAGTCACTGAACCTTTTTTTGAAGGATGATCTACAAACACGTTTTCTTTTTGGAGATGAGATTATGTTCTCTATTCACCTTATATTGCCCGCCCATTTTCTTGGCAGAGTACTGGGTTGTAGAATTCAGTCGGTGGGTTTATTTTATTGCTGTTATTGCTGTTTGAAATTGTTTCGCAAGACAAACAATCTAACATGTTAGCTACCTTAACAGATCTAAGCAAGGGAATAGAATGTGACTAAACATGGCTTTAATCTCTATGTAAAAAGGATGCTTTTTAAAGTAATTTTGAGCTATACGAACACAAAGTTAAATAAACTCTTGGTTTATGTTTAATGCTGTACTAGGGCACATTCTAGGCAAAGCTGTAACATCACCATGGATGGACTCTTCTAGAAAAAGTTACAAGTCAGATTACACCCAGCTCACAGTAAACTCCACTTTTTTTTTTTTTTTTTCCCAAGTTTTTTTTCCAGCAACAAGCTAACTGTGATTAAATACATGTTCATTTTTCTGCTGTGTGGAACAGTCTAGGTATTTTTGGAAGTAAGCTAAACATCCAATATTTTTGCGTAATACATTTTAATAATCTTGTAAAATCTTGACTTCAGCTACAACCTTTGACCACCCATCTCTGAAAATTTGGAGCACTTTGTTCTCCTGTTTTGAAAAAGAAACGTATGACATCCTTTCTTCATTTTAGATCAAAATTATATTTTACATTGTATTGTTGTTTATTGTAATGAACAGAATGTAAAATGATTATCTACTAATGGAGTGAGCAGAAAACATTTAATCAAAGTTGGGAATTAATCTAACTACTCTAAGGTCAGCGGCAGCCTGGTGTTTGTGCAGTAGTTTTGAAAACCATGCAGCACTATGTGGCATGTAAGCCTCTTTACAACAAAGAAGTCTGAGGTCGAGCAGAAGTTACATTGTGTTGCTTCAGTGGAACATGGCTGCAGAGTCTGAAAACAGCCCCTGGTTGTGCACAGTGGTCTGCTGGTGTTCTCTTGGGGCCCGGAGCGATGAGCTGTGGGAGGCACTGTGACCCTTTCTCCAGTAGGGGGCAGTGCATGGGGGACACCCTGCAGCTCCCCCAGCAGAGGTTCAACTGCTGTACCATAAATCCCAGAGGAGTGGTTCACTATTTCTCAGTGTGTGGCCAAGCTCTCACCTCACTGCTATTCTAGCTTCTGTCATTGTGTTTGAAAACAACATGTGCTGGAGAAAATAGAATTGGCTCGATAGACTCAACAAACAAACCAACATAATTTATTTAATTAGACTCTAGAATAATTATCTGTTTGAATGTTTGTTGTGAATGTTGGATAATCTAACCAATACCTGTTTTAATGTTTTATTTTGTAATCTTTTATTTGTTAAAGATTGTATGGAAGACTGGCACCAAGCAAACCATTATTGTTATTTAATTTAAATCTTGCTGTGCATTAAAGGAGGAGAAATGTGATTGTGTTGCTGGTAGTGGTGATGTCAAGCGGTAAAATCCAGTAAAGTCACAGTTTTTTGTGTCATTAAACCTCAATTAGGCCTATGTTAAAACATGGGATATTTTAAGACGCTTCTCTTATTCATTCAAACGTATTGTGATATGAATTAAAGATCCAGAATTTAGTGAAACAGACTGTTATCTCTTTAAACCCCTCCAGGGTTGTGTCTTGTTTTATTCACAAATGTTTGAGTAATGTGGCTGTTGGGGCATAATAGGTCATTTCAAATTACCAGTATTTGTTTTTGCTGTTGTGGACTTTATTTTGATTCTATTTTGGCCATATATACAGTGATCTAATTGCTATTTTTGCATGCTCATAACTTGGAAATTTTGCATAGATGTTCATAATAGATTTTTTCACTTTTGTATAAGTAGCCTTCCAATGACAAGTTACGTTTCTAATATTGCTTACTATTTGAGCATGGTTTTCCTTGTGAATAGTTCAAACAGATGTTACAAATATTCTGGATTGTTTAAGTTAAAAGGACTACTATTTGGTTACAAAAAACACATACAATTAGTTATAAAATGTGTTCAATGCACATGCAATTAAGGTATGTTTTGAATGTTGTATTTTTGTTGTATTTTCACAAACATTGTTAGTTATGAGAATACCAAAAGCTTTTTCATGCTCAAATTCCTTCCTGTTCTAGTCTAACTGAGTAAAGTCCAAGGATTTTCTCCATTCCAAGTGTATCAGCCCCACTCATCATCACCAACCATGAACTACAGTGTGTATCTTCATGTTCTTTTATCCCCCAGAAGCCACCCACCAGAGGCAGATGAAACAAGGCCGGGCCAGAGTGAACCATGAGTGGGTGTTTGGTGGTCCCTATGGTCCATAAGTCCTATGGGGGGTTCTCCACTCAAAGCATTCACATGCAGTAGGTTACATACTAATCCTAATTCACACTGAGGCTATGCCATAACCGCAGCATTTCATAAAGAATACAGTTTAGTTTTTCCAACCAGAAACCCAAAAAGACTCTGACTCTGTAGACTTAAACTTTATGCATGTCAATTCAGAACACATCTACAGCCTGTTCGTTCATGGGAGTGGATTTCCTCTTAACTGTAGTTTTTAGGTACAGTAGATCAATAATCCTTTATATTTTCCTTTGAGGAGATAATTAAAAAATCTGCTTGTTTTGAACATTTAGGCCAGGGCTATTCAACTCTATTTTCACAGTGGTCAGGTTTTTGGGGGGCAATTACCTCTAAGCCAAAAATGCTAGCAGCTACCATTTTTATTTGAGTTTGCACAACATTCTTCGATTCTTAAATATTAGATTTGTATTAACATTGTAAATTAACTACTACTGTGTTCGACTTTTATGAACACAGCACTAGAACTAGAACAAAGCTAGATTCTAAGACCAACCCAGAATCAAACCAGCATAAAAGTGGAAAAATATTGTTTAGAAAATGGGTCCTGTGAGACGGCTTTTGTTTGGAGGGTCGGAACTGGACCTTATATTAAATAGCTGTGGTTATCTGTCACTTACTCAAAGCATTTCTGAAGCTGATCAGAAGATGGTGTGAACATAAAACGTGCATAAAGCTACATTCTAGAGAAAAATAAAGAATCACTGTATAGCAAAAATAATCACGTTTTTATGCCTTTTTTTTTACATCAATATGTTACAAACGTCAAAATGCAAATAAGTTGAAGCCATAAGGTGACATTTTTTGTGTTTTAATTGAGTAAATCATAACCTAGCCGAAGCCCCAAACTACGCATTTTAGTAATTTGAAATCTAAATTTACTCATTAAGCCCAAAGAAAATGTCAACACGTGGCTTCAACCAAACTTTGTGGTTATTTTACGTTTTGGCTTTTGGTAGCATATTGACGTAAAAAGGCGTGAAATCATTAGTTTTTTACATTTCGCTGTATGTCTACGTTTTCTTCTGAGACTGTGTTGCCTATAATCCAGCACTAGTTAACAGAAGCTCTTGATGTGAGTTGTGTGTTGGCCTGAAGTAGTTCTTACCTGTGCTGCATTGATAACCATAAGTCAGCGTTGCCTCTTCACAAACCAGAGGTGGGCGTCGGAGCTGGATCTACCCTTCACAGATGTTATTTATGATGTACAGGAAGATCATTACTGCGGCTTCAGTCTCGGCCTGATGGATGTCTGTAAGTGCCTCTTCTCCTGAACTTTAATGGTGCCTTGTAATCAATGAAATACCTGACCCCCACTTCCCCCCTCACCTCATCCTCCCGCCATCTTATTTTTTACACAGGGTCCACGTGGATGGAGTTTTAAAAGGGGTAATTAAGCTCGTGGCAGCTCAGGACTTATTATGCTGCTGAAAGAGGGGGTGCCTACGTGGCCCGTTGATCACCCCAAAGTTATCTTTAATCCCCATAACATTAAAGGCCGGCCATTCATCAAGTCATAGGGCGTCTTTTGTGTTCTGAACGGGTCCTGTCGTTTCCTCCTTTGCAGGAACCTAATTGAAATTCAAGCAGCTTCCAAATTAAAAATCTCAAAAGGAAATAAAAGAAAAGTCAGATACATTTTGCATCTACTTTGTGCTGTTTGTGACATTTTAAAAAGAAGTCAAGTTGTTTTATTAAAAATCACACTCTATTAAAACATATTTCTTGGTCCTTGTATCTCACTGATGAGCTATTGCCATGTGAAATTTGTCTTTGTCTTTTAATTGTTATTTAGTAATTATTTCTTCAATGGTCAGTTTAAATCCTCTTTGTCAAACCTGAGTTGTTGGGAGAGCTTGATAGAGTGAAATCCTCTACCTCTCATTCTTCTTATTGTGCTTTGTATTCCCACCATTTCTTGACAAAAGTTTTGGACAACTTGCTCTTTCACTTTTCATCAGAGTTTGGCTGCAGACTGAGTGAGATGAAGAGGGTAACGAACGCGAAACAGACAGAATTTAAGGGCCAGAAGTTTTGGCGGTGAAACAGCCATGAAATACAGCTCTCCAACGGTTATTGCCGCAGTAAAGATAGATACATAAAATACAAAACAGAGACCAGTCGAGCTATTTATGGACTCGATTATCGGTGCATTAATCAGAATGGCCATTTGGCAGAGTCTGCACCAAACTCCACGAACCAGGCCTGCCAAACTGGAGCCCTGCTTTATGAGCTGCATCCAAAGTGCCATTCTCTCCATACAACTCTATAGGTTGGCAATGGCTTCATTTGAAAACGCAACCTCTGCTGAAAAGACTGGAATTGTTTCAGCTGCTACTTGATATAAACCAGTGATTTTCAGCCAGCGTATCGGGGAAGACTAGTGTGCTTTCAGATACGGCAAGGTGTGCTCTGAAAAATGTATCATTTCTCAACATTGAATCCATAAAATAACATTTAGCAAACCTAATTTACCATTTACCATTTAGGATCATTGGAAACAACTTTTTCAGCTAGAACCAATAAACACCTATTACTATTTTCAAGATTTTTTAAGGTCCATTCTCTAGTTTTTCCTTCCCTGTTGAACTTTTTTCATAGCTGTTTGGAGTGAGACTTGCCTTTATGCTAACAGATGTTAGCCACAATGCTATGAGTTTGGTGAACAAACGGTATATTAGATGCAATCAAAACATTAGGTAGATATCTGTTCTGGAAATAGCTTTTAAGTTATTTTATTGCAAAAAATCTGGTGTAGTCCCTTTAAGGCAACAAGCAGCTTTTTTAGCAAGAAGTTCTGTTACTATGGTGATCTAATTACTTGGGCTTGAATGTTCCAAAGTAAGTCCTTAAAGTATTTGTTCAGCTACAGGTAAAAAAATGCAGTAATATTGTGATTGTGAGCAAGGAAGCCTCTAGCCTGTACCACATTGCTTTGTTGTATCACAAGCTTCTCACCACAAATGTAGATAATAGATTTAGAGCAACATTCCAAGCACAAAAAGACTAAAAACAGGTGACGGGCACAATTCAGAAAGGTTACATAGTGTGCCTATAAAGTGCAATAGACGATATTTACAAAACTTAATAACAGATTGATTTGGCCATATTTGAATATGTGGTGTGCCGTGGAAAAATGTCACAGCAAAAAGTATGGAGTGACTCAAAAAAGGTTGGGAAACACTGATTTATTGCCATCAACTGTCCTTAAGTACATATAACTGTGTTCTTGAACCCAATAATTTTTTAACAACAATTAGAAGCTGGGTTCTGGTCAAATCGACTGTATTCACTGTTTAGTCACTACACAGATAAACAGTGTATTTAGTTTTCTTTAAATGGTGTTTTATAAGTTTGAATGTGAAAGGGTTAACTCCCAAAATATCTCCAAAAGCTCCTCTATTGTGTTTCATTGTTGGACTGTGTCAGACTGTCTCCCTCCTCTCTCTTCCTCTACAATATTATCTGTGTCTGGGAGGCTTTAGGCTCTATCTCAGCTAATTAGAATTTAATGGAGCAAAAGTGATTGGTGTACTTCCAGAAATAAAGTGGCCCATTCATATGTAAAGCAAACAAACAGTAGTTAGTGTAGCAGTATTGTTCTGGTGCGTCAAGACCCCTTCATAATGACGCAGAGACATGGCACATACTTGGCTAAGAAGCAAATTTAAATGCATGAGTTTTTTCTACTTTTATCGCCCTTAATGAGAGAAAATGTCATCTTTTAATTGACTATGGGCAGATTTTTCTTCCAAATACAGTTTACTTTAGAACCTTTGGGATCAAATAGATGGTGAGTAATCATCATTACAAAGAGAGGTGGACCCAGTCTTGTTCCCTGTGGAATACCCAATTTTGTTTTGCTGAATAATCTGCTTGAAATGAACTGTATGCCTGAAAAGATATTAATGTCAGTCATATTATGTCTTTTGATTAGATTAGATTTAACTTTATAGTCATTGAAATTGTACAATGCAATGCAACAAAATATGTTTTAGCATCAAAGCAGAGGTACAACAAAACAAGTACAATACAGATTTACATAAGACAGCGTCATGTGACTTATAGCATATTTACACACTTATTAACACTACATTTACATTAAAATAGTTTAAATTCAGATGGATTTTGTAAAAGTTAAGTCTTTGTTTCTGAAAGCTAATGCGAACAACCAATTACATTTCAAGCCTGTCTGTTTTTATATCAAAATTATGTAAGTTTTTTAATTGAATGTGAAAAGTAAGATGACGTTAGCTTTGAGAAATAAACACATCTCTCTAATTCTTCACTGTTTTTTGGTGAAGTACGTCAGTCACATTCAGCCTTACTTTTCTGGCTGATCTTAAAGTATTTAGAAGTGTAGACTGACTTAGCAAAAAACCCATAGGGATAGACTTAGATAGGAAGTGCAAACACTAACACTAAGCTAACACTGAGCCAGCCAGGTGCTGTTGTCCAGTCATAAAAATAGAATAATATTTATTGTATTCAAAAGTGCCCTTTCACAGCTGCTTCACCGTCGCTTTGGTTGCCATTTCTACTGTCCCTGTCCTTTGCATCTTAATTGAAACTATACAATTTACTCCTGGCAGCTAGATCTCACTGATGGCTACATTGCATCTTACCACAATCTATATTTATTGCAGAACCCGTGTTTGACATGTTTCGCCATTCTTAACGCGCATTGGTTCCCTTGTTCTCCCTGCACACACGCCCATCACAGAATCATGTAAACAAAGCTAGCACATATCAATCCCTGGTAGTAATTTGTGCCCTGCTCCTGCATATGATTATTGATTCCATAAAGAGCAGGCCATTCAACAGCGTCAGGGCATTTAGATTTACATTTATATTCTCGCCGCGCTGGTGTTCCTCTAAAGCAGTGAAACCTCTCGCTTGCTCTTGGACGGATGAGTGCAAGGGAAGGAGAGAGAGCTTTGATAAGGGCTGCCGTCATTCATTTCAATTTCCTTATCGAGCCTAAGTACCGTCTATGAATTGGCCTCTTTAAAGTACACAAATTAGAGCCATCAGTTATGCCTGTGTAGGGAAACAAGGAAACGAACAAGGCAGCGCTATGCCAAATTGGATGGAATGAAGAGAAAATACAAAGTTAAAGAGTTAATGAATGTGAGAGAGAGGACCGTGTCGCTGAAGGACCGATGTGGATCTGTCTTGTACACAACAGAACATGATTCATCTTACTACAAAGCACAAAGACTATATACTGAATGTAATGAATGTATAAATGTCAAAAGTAAACAGATTACAGAATATAATAGTATGATCACACTAAAATGTAATAAAAAGGTTTAAAAAGTTATCTATTTGAACCAGCAAATACAAAGACTCAACCAATATAGTGACAGAACAATATTATTGGATCAGTGCCCAATTCAACAGTTTCATATTGCCGTTGATATCCAATCATAATATTGCTAGCAGTGTATAACTATCTAGAGGGCTTAGTTTGAGCTGGAACAAGCCAGAATGAGATCCAGAGGGCATTCCAGCGACAGTTTTGTCTGTTCCGGTAACATCTTCGAAGTCCATGATCTGTTTATGTCTCTCTCCTGCGGCTTTGGTTTCTCTTTACTAGAACGTGTAAAATTGCAGATTTGTGGAGCTAGACAGATTTTGATTGGTTAGTTCTGGTGACAGCGTACTGACCATTCTAAAGCAGGGCAGGCGTGCTTAAGACTTTTCAATGGTTCCTGACAAGACGTGCTTCTGTATTATCTTCTACCAAAACAGTAAATACGCGGCAAGTGGATTATGGGTATTTGTGTCACGTGTAATTGGAGTGTACGGATCCATTTGAGGGAGAGATCCAACGTAGATACAGCCATCTTCTTTTTCTCGTAACTATTTTAATGTATCCCCTGACCCTTCCCCTAGGGCTCCCCTGCAAAAGAGATTCTGAATCTCAGTGGGACTTCCCTGGTTAAATAAAGGTCAATTAAATAATGTGTGTTTTGGCAATCACTTCTGATACACGAGCGCTGTCACACAGGTTTGTAATGTTCTGATCTTTGCGTGTGTTTGGTAAACTTACTGTTGGGTCTGTGTCTCCTGCGTTGTTGTGGGGGCTTAGGACTTGTCGAGGGTTCAGATAATGTAAGGAGCACACCTTGAGCAGGTTGAGCGTGTGCGGGAGGGCATCCTGTCACACGTAAAAAACATGTCCAAGACAGACAAAATACATTTTAGATTGTTTAAAATGGAGTAAGATTTGGTGATATTTTAGAATTTTTAAGCCCTTTTGTTTACGTATTGTGGTCATTCCAGTAAAAATTAAATCTTATCTGACCTATGCACGATGCAGCATGCTTAGTTGCACAAAAGTTGATTAGAAATTCACATGAACACAACAGGACAAAAAAAAAAAAGGAAATTTCATTTGCAAAATCAATGAAGTGTACTGTAATTTGAAAAAGAAATACAGGTTAGACTTGTTTTGACACATTTTCAAACCAGAATGGTCTGTTTGTGCAATTGGCCTTTAAGTAAAATGTCATGCATTTTATTTTCCCCTTACCTACATTTTAAAGCTATTTTTAGACAATTATCGTTCTTATTTTCTGTCCTTTTATATTCTTACATTTTGTATGTTCAACAATACATTGCGTTAACTTAACTTAATTTATATTTCTTTGGTGGTTACTATGTGAACTGTGAAAACCTAAATCAGATTAAGCCTTGTCTAAACTCCTTTGAAACTATATACACTAGCTCTGAACTTATAGCAGTGTGTATTGAAGTGCAACAGCGTGTTTTGATGGCCACCGCCACTGACCATGAACCAGTGGGCGGTAATCAGTGTGCTTTTGGAGAGGCTGGCATCACCCCTAAACCCCCCCTGCACTACCGCCCCCCACAAACACCCTGAGCCAAAACAACAGGCCAGAGAGCTCCTGACAAATTGGTGTGAGTTAGCCACTCTTCAGTTCATTGCACAGCCTAGGACGACGCTAGCAAAACAACAAAATAGAATGGCACAGGGAAGGGGAAAAGTGTCTTGTTCTTGATCCCTTAACCCATCCAACACTGCCTTGCACCACCTTCAGAAGAATCTCTCAGAAATCAATCAGGGGTTAAGCTCACAGCTAACCGGCTCTACAGCGGGGAATACCTGAGACAGAGGCGAAGACGCTGACTGCCAGATTAGGGAGGGAACTAGAGGAACAGATGAGCATGGGCATGTCAATAGGCCAAGTAGAATGATCTAAGGTTAGTTCAGATTTCAAATTGCTAAAGCAGAGGACCCAGAGTATTCTAGCAGCCAAACATAACACGATTCTGCCTCATAATCAGAGCAGTCTTGTCGCAGCCTAAAGGCAAATCAAGCCACCAATAAGTGATAGGTGGTTAGAAAATATTCAGGGATGTCTAGTCATTTCATAGTACCAGAGCTTTGTGGCTATAATTGCTTAAATGCATGTTATCTTAAATAAGCAGCACCTCATTCATATGGAATATTTGAGTATCAGTCTCAGACAAAACTCCTGAACCTTTATCACATTATTCATTTTTATCACATTATTTTTGACTATTTGCGTTGTGCAGTTGAATACTTCTCCTAGTCATTCTGTCTTAATTGAAGTGTTGTTAAATGCAACAAGAATACGACTGTACTCAAGATGTGCTGGTTTCCAGTGTAACAGGTGTATATGCAGAGTAGACTATTGGTCATGTCGGCAAAGGTATAGAGACAAGAGCACCCAATAGTGCACGCTCATGTTGTATGTCATACAGTATGTCCAGATGATGGTCACTAGATCCACATTTTGACTGCTCACAGATCTCGATGTCTATTTATTCTGCTTATGCATAATGTTGGTGTCTGTCGCTTTCTTACTTTTCCTTTTGTGCTATGAAGCTAAAGAGTTCTACTTTTAAAGCTGGGGTAACTAACTTTTTTTAGTGTTATATTAGTAAATGTTGTGTTTTCCACTAAAAAGTATGATAAATGCAACACTTTGTAAAAAAAAAAAAAGAGAGAGAGAGACTATAGTGTACTGTCTGACTTGAATAGTTACCTATTTTAGTTCTCATCAGGAGGCGAAAGCAGTGCTCTGATTGGCTGTGCTTGGTTCGTCCACTCCGGTTTCACTTTGCCTTCTGTAAAAAGAGGGTTTTAGTTCAAAATTGAAACCAAAAATGAATATGATATGAGCCCTGTGTTGAAGATTTTTGAGAAGAAGTTTTTGGATTTAAACCTCAATCTTGTTCGTGAAAATTACGAACCTCACCTTTAAGTCTGGATGATTTATGTACAGACAATATCATAGATGAAATTAAGCTGTTTTTGATGAAGAGGCAAGGTTAGAACATAAAATATGCCCTTTTTTTTCGACAGCTGTAGTGAAACTGTATGGATCGACACTAATATTCGATTCCAGCACCTCTATAAACACAGTGTTCCTAATGACGTTCTGTTGTCAACAATAAAAAACATCTTAGTTAATAAAGTGTGAGTGTGACATGAAGTTAACCTGCTATAAAAACACATTAAAAGTGGCACATACAAATGAGTAGCAGGAGCCTTGTCCGAGGTGCACAGCTGCGAGACCCAGGAGCCTCTTATTATGTATGCACCTGGGCCTAATGCTGTAGTGTCACTATGAATTGGGCCAACCTCAGACTTCTACACACCAGCCAGCAGCCCACAAACACGCCGCCATTTTGTTTGTACGCCACAGTCAGGAGTCTTCCTTACCCCGGGTTTATTTCCTTGTAACTCCTTTTTATCGTTGTTGTTGTGCACCTCGGCCCAGCTGTTCTCATCTAGACTGGCAATTAATGTAATTTATTCTTTTGTGAGTTTAATGGCCTTAGGTGAGCGCCAGACTAAACAACAGCAGCAGAGAGAAAAATGCCGGCTGTCTGACAAAGGGGTTTTTCCCAGGCCTGATCCGGAGTTTCTTTGTGACAAATATGGAGCCATGGGAACTTTGTGTCGCAGTACAAAAGTAAGTGTCCCACTAAACTGCATGTGTCGAGTAGTGGAGAGGTGAAACAGAGGTAATGTTTTAGAGTTAAATGTAGCTCTCCAAACTGTTCTTATTGAAGTATTTTAATTCAACAGAAGAGTTTTAAAGCCCTTATTTTTTAACCTAGTGTACCATGAGGAAATACCTATAGTGTCATGTCCATTTATGTCCATTTGAGTGAATAGATTTGCACAAATTAATTCAATATTTTGCCATTTTGTAAAACTCTACCTCTCTTGTTGTTATGGCAAATAATCACAATTTGAGCTGTCCTCATTTTAGTAGTAGATAGCAGTTATAAATAGTGGTTCTTTTTATACACTGTGTGACTTATTCTGTCTCCGTAGAGGTGATATGCTCTGTAGGGCTGCAACAAGTTTGTCAATAAATCACAGCTAATCAGTTATTGCAATAATTGTCACCTAATTGTCAACATCTAATAATATCTCTAGACTATAAAATTATATAAGTTGGTCAAAATGTATAGCACAGCATGTACCCAAAGCAACTCAAAGCATTTTACAAATGGGGAAAAGATGCAATAAAATCACAATATAAAACAACATTTTTAAATATCATCATAACATTTACTTTAAAATTTGTGCTGAGGGAAGTACTTTTTTGACTCAGACAAGGCAGTAATTACTCCAAAATTACACAAGAGTTTTTTAGGTTTTTCATAATTTTTGTAACTAATATTCCTAATTGGGGTCCATTATATATAATGGTCTGATTTTGGTGTCACTTGACTTTTGCAATCCAAACAATGAATCAGTTGGTGGGGTAACTGATTTTCATACTGAAAACACAATTTATGTTTTAAAACCACCAACTTCCTCTCCTAAATCCTTCGAGAAATGGTTAATATCGATATATATTAATTTTGGTTGGAATTGCTTTATACAAACAACAAAGAAGAACAGGAGAGGACATTCAAGCACAGCCAATCAGAGAGCTGCATTTAGCCCCTGATTGAAACTAAAACATTTTCAACTTCATTACTCAGTGGTCTCTTTGTTTTTGTTTTGTTTTTTTACAAAATGCTGCATTTCTCATACTTTTCAACTTTAATCAAAATAAATAACAGATAAATAGATTACGAATGTACCGCTGAAGCCCCATTGCTGAGAAAATATTTTACAGTATGTATTAGTTGCTCAAAAATGCCTTGGATAATGCATTATACTACTACTAACACTTATGAGCATGCTTGTGCCTTCAAAGATCTGACTTTTAACTTGACCTCTTGATCTTACCTGCGTTTCTCCACAAATAGAAATCTTTCCAGCAATAACATCTCCATGGAGACAAGCAGATCTCAGACACTCAACAAAAAAAGCTACAATTAAGTACATTTAACATACAACCCGTTAACAAAAGCACATAAAGAACAAAGACCATTCACATATTACGTTTTTCCACTCAGTCCCTTTGTCTTAATAAACAAAGCAAACTTTCTTGGTCCAATTTTCCGCTAATTTCTCCTCTGTAGCACTTCCACCATGTAATTTACATTTAATAGCTGCTTTTGTTGATGCCCGCCAAAGACAATACAAGAGTGGTATTTAAGCCTGATTTCTCCTCACACAATGGACAGTCCTATACTTGTTGACCGTTAAGCAGTGGTGTCAGATGTCTCGTGTGTAATCCTCAGCCCAGGTATCCGCGTTCATCACAATCAGAGGCACTTCCTGATTGTGTGAGCGAGCTACTCTGCACACAGGCTGTTGTCTTACAGTAATTGCCGCCTGGATGAGTATCCCAATGTCACTGGCAACGAGACCCGCTCCATCACAGCCGCGACGCATCATGGGAGGAAAGTGATTGCTCGGAATAGTAAGTGATTAGTTTGCCTGCACGTGTCAGAGTCGGCTGGATTTTGGACATGGAGACAATGACAAATACAGTAAAGCTTGTTTTTTTGATGATCCTATACTACAAGGCTTTTTCAAACTTTTTGGCTTTAAGTGCCACTTTGAAAAGTTCCAATAGATGTGGTCACATGATATACTAATTTCCCTGTCATGTATTCAGTTTTTGCAATCTTTTTGCATTATTGTTTAGAGCTCAATATAATGTCATTCAAATTGGTTAAAAATTACACAAACTCCACAATTTTGCCCCAAACAATCCATGACTAAAAAGTGTCCGAACGTTCCCTGATGTTCCATAACCACTCAATCACTACATAGTCCTGCCCTGTACAATCAACTGGTCAGTGCACTCATTCACGTGGTTAGGGTGGTTAGCAAGTTTGGTTTAACTTGGACCCACATTAAACCACAAACGGACTGAATAATTCAACTTTTACAGGCCAAATTAAAATCAGCAGCTAACATTAGCGTCTTTATGACTAACGACTTTCGGTTATGAGTGTTTTGTTTATTCTCTGGTTCAACAGTGAGCTCATCAGCTTTTTATCATCTGTCATTCGTCGTTTTGCTTCCTGGCGCTGTTCGCTTTGTTTTTCTGAATTTCGCAATGCATTGTGGTCTATATTGACCATTCTAGGGACCAACAATGCTCACTACGTAGTGCACTATATAGTAGCCTAGTTAGGGTGCACATTCGGACACAGCTTGTTGCAATGTTAGAGAGAAACAGCAATTCACTCTCTCATTAATTCATTAGTCTTCAATTCATTTACAGTGATGCTCAATTGACTTAAACATGCATGTTGTGAGGAGGTGACAGGAAGCCGGCGAGAACCCACAGTAACTACATGGAGAGAATATACAAACTCCATCCAAAGAGATCGTCAGATGTTGATTTAGCTCGACCAGGAGTCAAACCCATAACCTCCTTTTTGGGAATCCAGAGCTCTAACCACTCTGCCACTGTCCCTTTTTGTGTTGTGTGAATTAAAAAGTATGATTTACTAAACGTAAATGTGTTTTGAGTGCTGACTGATGACAGTGTTTTCACCGTTTCCCCATTTCCTTGACTTGTTTAATATACGTCTTTTCTATCAGTTTTATCAATCATTTCGAGCTACTTGCCATGTTAAGATCTACTTTATTTCAATTACAGTGTATTATTGGCAAAAGTTCACATTTGCTGGATTACTACACTTACAGTGAGAGGTAGCCTGACACATTTCTGGTGCCAGCTCTGTATCAAGTGGTTATAGCACAGTCTCTGGAAACTGCCAGGTGGCTCCAGTCCAACATATTTAAAAGAGGATGATATATTTAGTGCTGAAATATTCTATACTTTGGGCATATAAGTGACTTCAAACAGCTCGATAATGGAAGTCTATTTGCATTAAAATAGACCTGTCTCTAAGTTGGTCTGGAGCCAGTCACTTCTAGTATTTTTGACAAATTTGTGAATGGAATAAAGAGCAAAGTCAATCAAAGTTGTATCATATTTTCAGAGATTTGGCCCAGTTTATTACATGATTCTTAGTTTGATGTCATCATTTATGTACAGTAAGGACAGTTTTAGTCCAAAAAACTGCTAAGTATTGTCAACATTTTGTGAAATGTTTTGTAAAATCATAAATATAATGATTGTAACGTGAAACAAGAAGTTCTACATATTGTCCAACTTTGCACTGTAACAAGTTTGTCTGTTTTCTGCACTGAACATGAGGAAGCATTAAGCAATAAGAAACATTAAAATAAACATGTCTTAAGTCTCTCAGTCAAAAGTTGAGGACAAAAAGGAAATTCCCTTTTTACTCAATTTTCTCTACAACTTGAGCGACCGAAGCGAGCAGCACTAAAACATTAAAATAAAGATGCGGTCCGTCCCAGTAGCTGTGTGCCTGTGTTCAGTAGCCCACAGCATACACTGGGCCGCTCCCTTTAGACTCTTTAAAAATACAGGCCGTCTGCTGCGTCTGCCTTCATCTCCTGTGACACTGCGATGTTTGGAACTGTGGCTCTGCTTATGTCGTCTTCTCCAAACCTGCCCCTGGTCTGCGCTCCTACCTGCCTGTCTCCTCGTGTGTGGATCATTGTCCCAGTATGTTTGCCTTTATCAGCCTTTTATTGTGTGTGCGTGAACCCTGAAGTCACATCATGTTCTGTTCATGTATGTTGAGAATAAAGTTTATTCTTTTAGGAACATTGCAACATGTCTCTGTGATTTTTTTTTTACACGAAGCGATACAAACAGCAGAAGTCCAGCATTATTCATGTGTGTTTGGACATTTTTAAAAGACGCTGAAGTTTTGAATGATAGTCGGGAGAAGGGCTTTCTTATTGACCCATATGTCCCTTATAAGGAAATAGCTTCCTTTATGCATTATTAATTGTTATGTAAAACACAAATTGTAGATGCTGTTTGGTGAATTTGGTATAAAAGCTGTTCAGACGGAATTTGACTCCTGAGAATCATTGATTTTCAGAAGTCAAATACTTCAAACTATTTTAATTTGACCTACCTTCCATCTGTGTTAAAGGATACATATTATTATAAAATCCACTTTTTGTGTTTTAGTCATGACTTTTCTTATCATTAGGTATATTCAGATTGATTCATGCATGTTTAAGTAATTGTACTGCAGCTGAGGTTTGAGTGCTCAGAAAAGTCACGTTTTTACATACCACCTGCACCCACTCACTTGTCTGTATTTACGTTTTGGGAATGGAAGTCAGTGGAGATGTTTACATTTTTTAACTTCACCTTGGATTAATTTTATGTTTTAATGAACACAACTTAACTTACTACAGCTGTTTTTTTGAATCACATTTGCTGGAAAAAGACTTAAAACAGTGAGGTCCTGATTGGACCTATGGGACCCTGTGTATGTGAATGTATTTGGAACATAGACTTCTCAATCCAGGTGGTAAATTGCGAGTCCAAAGTATGTATGTTATTTTTGCGCATTTAACACTCAATTTAGTATTGGAACATGTACATATAACATATTATACAAGTATACAAATTATATAGTGTCTTTGTGTGGCAAAACTGTTATGTGTCAAGTGTTTGCTGCCTCTAACCTATTTTGCACCTGTGCAACTGCTTGATAAAAGAGGCCCGTAGAGCATAAGTGAGCCTGAACATTAGCAAAAGGCATTTTGTATCACACAGGAAAACTTGAGTAGTAACTATATAGAGCCTGACAGCAGCTGACTGACATTGTTACCTTCAGCACACAAGTCTGTACAAACAGGCCTAAACTCTACACTTGTCCTGTCCCATTTCCCTCTCTGTGTACCAGTTTGTTCCTCGTGTGTCCTGACTGCACACGCCACACTCCCATCTCATTTTCGTGCACCGTAAAACATTGAGTTGTTAAATTTCTTTATGCGTCCCCCTCCGGAGCACCCCTAAGGCCCCCGGCGCGTTTTAAATTGAATGATTGCCTGCAGCTCTCAGATTGTTTAACCTCTGCTGCCGCGCGCTCCCTGGTACGACTGTATTTTTAGAAGTTTCGCCTCTTTTCACCCGTGGGGAGAGATGTTGGGAGGTCCGGGGACTTTGAAAAGGCGGCTCTGAGCTGGTGACAATGACTATGGTTTTCCTTATTTATGACCCTCCACCTCGGTCCGGGCGGCCAATTTGTTGAAGGAGGAGAGGCGCGAGGGGTGAAAAGCAATCGGCGATTCCACAGTGAGCGCTGTTCCGGGCCCGTTACCTTTTATGGCCCACTAAAGAAGAAGAAGACAGAATGAACATCCTTCCCGCCTTGATTGACTTCTTCAGTGACACCAGTAGCTCTCCTCACATTCTCTCTATCTTAAACAACTGTAACTGATAATGTGCAGTTAAAGAACAGACTCCGCATGGTTGTAAGGAAGCTACAATGAAGCACTTGTTGCATATTTGCCTAATATAATAATGGCGGTTGTAAAGGAAGCTGTTGGAAAGATGTAAGCTCAGAGTTACATAAAAGCACTGGTGGCAGTAAAAATAAATAATCTAGAATATAAAGACTTGCAAAAGTACTTTTATTACATTAAACTTTACGCCTAATGCCATTCTGTCTTCTGCTCCTATAATTCCACTTGAAAAATATTTTACACTTTATGTTTAAGCAGAACATCAGAGTCTCCTGCTTTTTGTTTTTACATTATCTTGGTTTTTATGTTCTTCAGGTGAACAAAACTTATATTTTAAAACAATCTTCCTCCTGCTATTCATCTGAACCTTTTAAATGTGTATTGTTTGTGTATGTTTTTGCCTCACATTTTCTTGTGAATGGGGTGCACGAAGCAGGTTCTGGTGGCGAGTTTTTGAAGTGTGTGTCGCAAGTTGCCACGAACCAATCAGACAGCTGCATATTCAAACCGGCGAATCAGTGCAATATGTAGAAAACCGAAAATGATGATTGTGGAAGAATAGTATTTAGCCAAGCATGGATTGTTGTTATTTGCATGGGTTCAATTAGTCCAATCAGTGCACCCCAAAAAGACTGGAACAGAGCTCGCCTCTCCACAGATCTGACCTGTGGCAACAGTATGTGTAGTAGCACCTGCTTCTTGGTTGTTATGTTACCATAATGTGTAACATACCAGTCAAAGTATTAATATTTGTATGGAGGCAACAATATCCCTCAAAAAAGATACATAATGTGAATTGAAATATAGTTTTCTACTTGATGAGTTTGGCCACATCCTCAGAAGCTAAGCAAGTTAGGGCCTGGTTAGTACATGGAGGTCGCTGGAAAACCAGCTGCCACAGTGAGACGACGAGAGTCGATTGTCGTTGTGTGCTTGGCAAGACACTTAACTCACATTGCCTCAGTGTCTGCGTACACTTGGTGAGTGGGTCCTTGATTGTAAAGCACTTTGAGTGCCTTGAAAGGTAGAAAAACTATATAAATAGAGACCAAATAGAGACCATTTGTTAGCATTTTACAACATCTAGCTTGCAAAGTTTCTTTTATACAAATATTTTTTATTCTACTATGAATTAATTATTAAAGCTGGCAAACCTAATTTTCAAACCGCAAATAAAGTTTGAACTCATGTTCTCACAATCACATGTATATTTGTTCACTAGAACAACTTTTTCAGACACAAAGTAGAGCAAGCTTGCGCAGCAGCAAAAAAAATGTACAAAATGTTCTAACTGAGAAACAAATGTGTTCAGAACCGATGCAGGCTTTGATGTCTTATGTAGCATAAGACATCAAACCTTATTGTGATGCAAATTTGGCATTTACTTTGCCTGAGATCCAGAATAACTTTACCTTGGGTGTGTCTGGTCACCACTCAACATGCTGCGTCTCAAATCAAATCTACAACCTTCTGTGCAATCAAATTAGCTGATTTGTGTGACTCACATGACACAAATTATACCTTTCTATTTTAATGCTTCTCCTATTGATTTGACAGAAATCCGTAATGTTTTCCAGTCTCCCATGAAATATAGTTTTAATGTATTTAGGAACGTTAAGATTTCCAGGTTAATAGATAATAGTGATTATTCATGTCACAATGTAATTTTCTTTCTTATTCCTGCTTAATTTTGCACAGAACCTTGTGTATAAGAATATGTAATATAATAGGATTTACAATAATAGTTACAATTTCTGCTTTGTCAATATATTTGTCTCTTTTATAATATGTTTAGTCTGTGCTTCTCCTGATTATATTGTAAAGAAAGACTGTGTATAAAAAGTGATTTCATATGCAGCCCACCAGCCCATCCATCCACCCATCTCTGGCACAGTTTGTCCACTCTTTTCCTGACACATATATGAGTTTTTCCATTGGCCTCTGTTGCTACAGTATGCAATATAGCAGGAGCGGTGTGGCCACGCTTGTGATTCAGCCCTCACACCCCCGCGGACCCGGGCTTAGGGGAGTGCATGTGCTGATGAAAAAGTAATGTAGTGTGTCTGCAAGGTAGTGCCGGCTTTTCCTGTCGTTTCCCTCACTCCACAGCCTCATCTCACAAACTCAACTTGCACCGCTTTGACTAAAAAGAGCTGCCTCAAAACTGGGAGCAAAAAAGTATATTCGGTTATTGAATGGTCACAAATTAAACTCCAGACGCTATAGCAAACAACTGAATAAAAGTTCAAAGTGGCGGTGTACACTGGGACTGAAATTAGCATGTAATAATCATGCTACCGCTGACATATTGAATTATTTACTTTTTGCCCTTGAATGAGAACTCTATGGACTCAGCTGCCTTATCAACACATGCACATATATGTGATGAAAAATTCAAGACATACAGTTTATTGTGAGATCAATAATTTCATTCCAGTTACATTGATCAGGCACTAAATAAGTAAAGTGTACTTGTGAGTGACACAACTTTGGAAACTGATTAAGTATTGAATTCTTGCCATATTGAAAATATAAACAACTTACAAGTAGTTTTTGTAACTTTCAGAAGTCTGAGTAAGTTTTGCTGTCATAGTAAAACAACAACATAGCATGATAACCAGACACTTCCTGAGCGCTGTACTACAAACGTCGCTGAACTTATCCTGGACAAACATTTACCAGATTGAACATCTTAGTCTGAATGAGCTGTGTCTTTACCTCCGACAAGTGCCTTTTGTCTGAGTCAAAGTGATTTGTACAGACACACAGCCAAATGTGCACACAGTGCAGTCATTCAATATTTCTTGACTATGAAAGCGTCTCTCCTCTCGCACTTTTCACATACGCCTGAATTCTGGTCTTTGATTGGCCAATGACCTGTCTTGTTAACTTGGCACTTAATCAGGTCCAGAGCAGGTTATGAGTTTGCCGAATGTTGCCAAAGAGATCTGCCCTTAAAGGAAGTGATCCAGTTTTGTAGCACAACCAGACCAGGTTTAACCCAGAACTTACCTGGCTAAACCCTAAATCTATTTTCATAGTATAGGGCTCTGTTTTTAAAATGACTTTGCCTTGTTATGGTACAGCTTGATCTGAAAGTCAAGTAAAATTAAATTGTCAATTGCAGTGATAAAAAGCAGTCAGTAAAGTTAGTTCTTCATGAATGTAAAGCTGTCCATTGCACCCCATATAAGATTTTGACAATCAATCTTTAGAACATGAACCCAGCCTATTAGGGCAAAAAGAGGAGAGACGTATCTGCCGACGGGGACTTGTCCTGCACTATAACTTAAATCTGTCTTTCTCAGTGCGTCTTCACCATCGCCCGTCCGTCCTTGGCCTCCGTGTGCTGACTCGACAGGGTTTGTCTTTGTGCCCCCTCCGAAAAGTACCAGGACTGCAACCTTATTACAAAAGTTTACCCAAGGACTTGATGTTGCAAGAAACTTGCTTTGAAGAGAATAAAGGCAAACAAAATGTACATGAAACTGCTACAAAACAATTATGCCAAAAGAGAACTTGAATCAGTGTATCTGTAGGTCGTGAAAAAAAAAAAAAAAAATGTTTAGGAGTTTGTAGAGCAGGTGGCCGTGTCTTCTTGTCAATGCCTGATCAGATTCTGAAGCTACGCAGGACAGTGAGCATATTTGGATGGGAGACTACCAGAACAACAGCTGCCTACAGTGAGTTGTCATTGTGCCCTTGCACTAGACACTTAACCCAGTTTGCCCCAGTTTCTGTGTACAAGGTTGTGAATAATGAAAAGCACAAGGAAAAAAAAACAACAGGCTGTATACAAGCATTATTGTGCTCATTTTTAACTCTCTGCCTCATGTTTGTATGTTTTAATATCTTCATGAGTTAATCTGTGTCATTCTGTAAACAACATTCATCTCTCCAACAATCCATTTCACTTTGCTCTTTGCCAATTTCCTAAAGCACACAGTGCTGCGAGCTTGTAGATTCATATTGTGCACTTTGTAAATTCAGCACTGCTCCTGCTCTGTAGGGAGCCTTAGCCTATTGGCTGGTCCAGCTTGTTTGGCAGTCATGACACAAACATGCATAGGCGAGTGTATAAAGTATGCATGAAGTCAACATTTCATTCACATCTAAAAATAATGAACCAATTCTCATGATTTAGATTATAGAGACATAGAATTAAGTAGCGCGGTCCAAAAACATTTGCATGCCATTGTTTTTAGAGAAAAGGATCTACAAACTTTGCCCTTCTGTGGGACATTCCAAGCACACTCAACAGCATCTCTATTGAAACCAGCAGTTAGCATGCCCTCCATCAGAAAATGCGCACAGTTCACCTGAAATCAACCTGTTGTACTGAATTAATGACCTGGTTTTATTCTACACATTTCTATTTAGGAAATGCACTGATGTGTGTTAGTCATAGAAACTGAAGCTATTCTTTCCACTTGTATCTTGTAAACCTACAAAATAAAATCCTTGAATGAGCCATGCTTCTATTTACCACTTTATTTAGCATGTTCACTGTGACAAAAGCAAGCCTCCAAAACACACATAATTGCTATTGACAGAATTAACAAACACATTAAATCTTTGCATAATTACAAAGTCAAATGTAAAAAGCATCAGTGGTGTCAGACAGCTGTCATCCATCATCTTTCTCATTGGGGTTTCACACTAATTCATTTTCCCATGCTTAATTTGCTTCATGTTACATCGGACTTGTGTAAATCATGCCCACTTCCATAATTAAAAAGGCTACTACTACAGAAACGTTTTGGTCTGGTCAGGTCCTGCGCTGACCAACCAAATGGGCTTGTCAAGGCCGGTTAGCCCGCAGATGGCCGATTGATGGATCATGGCTGCTTTTAATTGAACTTTGGTAGAATAATTAGGGATAAAAACGGACATCATTACCAAAACAAATAAATGTCCATTCGAATCAACATCAACAATGAGGGTGACTAATCCAAGGTCGGGGCACTTAGCGCTGATTGGAAGACCATTGTTCTTTCAAATGGATTGAAATGTCTGTTTTGTAGCATTTCTACTTAAAAAATTGCACTTTTATTGATGTGGGTTTTGTCCTTTGTTTTTTCACATGTGATCGTCGCCGCTGATGGGATTGGGCATCTCTGCTTTCTTCTTCATCGCTCTTCAGGTAGGAAGAGGTTTCATCAAATACACACATTTGTTTAATCACATCGCATTTAAGGTTTTTGTTTTCTTTGCACAACATTCTCAACAAAGTGAATACATACTGTCTGCTTACGTTTGTTGAAGTGAGCAATACTTGAACAATATTTTCAGCAACTTAATGAACATTTCATGATGAGACAATAAACTCATAACAGTACATTCAAGACATTTTTCTAACTGGTGAACTGCAGAGAGTGTTTATTGTTGAAATCCTGCTTTTGTATGTGGAACTGCTGTTGGGTCATTGGCTCTGTGCACAGAAGTCAGTTGGCTTATTTATTTTCAAAAATGCTAACATCTTGAAGGCAGGTTCATTTCCTGTTAAGTTCATTTTATGAAGTTTTCACTACCTCCGCCTAAAACGGACAATGAGTTGTTGGTGATTTTCTCTGAAAACGTGGTAAAAACTTTACAAATGAGGACAATATTTCACCAAAGGAACAAAGTATGTTTATAAAAATATGTGTTTGTCTGTCAATGCTAATGCTAAAGTCTGCCAATTTGAAAATAAACAGCTTGTATGCACAGGGTCAACTGACTGTGCTTATAACGTCTGTTGGCCTGTTTAAAATCCAAATAGTTAATTTTTATGGGGTTCTCACTAAGTCAGTCTAATATGAGTAAAAAATACAATAAGATCAAACAGTGAACAGTCACTTGTGCTTTATGTGTCTGAAAACATGTTGACTTTACAAAACATTCTAAGAAAAGTCACATTGTGTTGTACTATGTGATTTTTTTGTTGTTGCTGATGCTTTGCTCCTGTATTGTCAGTTTATGTTTAGTTGACTTAATATTTGAAATACGGTTCGGCCTGTTATGTCTATTCTTTATGCAAACATGTAACCTGCATTACGGGAAGATTGACTGTTAAAATTAAATTGTCAGATTTTAGAAACTGACTGGGTTGGGCGAAAAATCATTAATTAGAGTTCCACAAATTTGTGACTCTTCCCCCTTCAAAAAACTGCTTGATTTGCTTTTAATTAATGGAAGCATTCCTTTGTTCTCACCTGTCCTTTTCAGTTGTCCACAGTCTTGTTCTCTGATCTAAATCATGTGGGACACCTGATTACCCACAATCCCCTGCTCGTCCACCTCGAGCGGTCCAACAGGAGTGGCAGTATGTGCATTGATCCCTCTGTACACAGTGTGTGACGATGGGGGCAGGCAGGTGCTCTCCTCCTGTCACTGGGGTTAAGATCACATGCTTGTCGGCTGTGGGAGCTCCATAAAGAAACATGTGTGCAGCTGACCTCCAGTGTGCGGGCAGCATACCCTCCAAAAACTGAGCTGTCAATCTCCCATGTTACCCCCTTTGATGGTAAAAATACATTCAAGACTGTGCTGTGTGCTACTGGGCAACAGTCATTTACAAAAGAGTTAAGAAAACAATATGTTATATTTGCTTCTTGAATCTGCTTCTTCAGATAGATATGCATTTTTCTATGGCTCTTTTCCACCAATGCTTTTGTAGATGTAGTGACAAGTCGTCCTACTATCAATCACAGCTCATCCTTAAGTTTACTTTAGTCTCTCTGTGGGAGCCGTGACTCACAATTTTGAGCCACGACTTAAGATTTTTCCCACAATCATAAATCTTGTGTTGCAATGCACAGCAAAAAATGAATTTAAAGACAAGTAAAAGTTGCTTGATTCTAGGTTTTTACCTAATTTCAAGCATTTTGACTAATTTAACCTTGATTGATTGTAGTATGCAGTGTGGTCAAGCTTGTGCAGTGGATATGTAAAGCAGGGTATAAATGCATTTTCTAAACTACTAGTCAGGTATGAGCTTTTTAATGGCCACTTTGATTCTACTCAACACATTGAACTATAGTTAGTCAATTTTTTGGTTGAATACACCAAACCTTGTGGACAAAAGCAATAAACTTGTACAGAAAAGACCACAAAGGAATCTAAAAGAAGACAATGGCGAGAGACAAGGGCATTGAACGAACAGCGGTGTCGATGTGATGAGGTAATAATCGAACTCGAGTGACCAAATGGACCGGATGTGGAAACGTTGTCATTACATTGTGCAAATATTCCTCTGTTCTCTCCCTTCCCAGTGTTAAAGCCCTGCATGATTGATTCAGCGCAGTGTAAAATTCCTATTGGTCCTTGCCAATGATAAAGTGACCGTATTTCTCATTTGAAGACTCCCCAGACATTCGCCCTTTGAGAGAAAAGGTGAAAAAAAACTCTCTCTCGCTTGCTCTCTCTCTCCCTCTCTTTACATGTCCAATCGTTTATCTATCCACCTCCAAATTCATTTCAATTAGAGCAGTGGCGGCGTGCTCCCTGTGCTTATCGATTGGCCCCTCCCTCGCGCTTCTCCTCCAGGACTACAGCGCGGCATCTCCGGCACGTGCCCGGGTCTGCCGCGTGTCAGACATAGCGGGCACCTTCGCCACCTCCGTCCACAATAAATATGAACAATTAGCCGGGTAACAAGGGATTAATTGTGCCAAGATGGAAGCGAGGTCAGAGCAGAGGTCTTGCCGCGCCGTACAATACTAATGTGTTTGTTTTTTGTAAGATTGGTCTTTTTATTAAGCAAGCTTCTGGTTAAAGGGGAGCTGTGTAAAAATTCTGCTGGATGGTCTGCAGTCATCTTTTCTCAATGAAGATGTATTGCTTTATCAATAAATTGTTACACAGTATGGGTTTATCCTTAGAGATGTGACCATGCTTAGTGGAGTAAAGCTTGTTTTTCAAGCTATTTCTGAGCAACAAAAACACCCTTAGTGAAATTACTTTTAGATGTTTTTTAATGCTGTACTAGAGAGCATAGTAGTAAAACAATAACATTATTTTGCTAGAAAAGTCACATCACCTGCTGTCAAACCAATCACACTGCTGCTCTCCACCCTCAGCCCCTTCCTTTCATGTTTTATTGACACCTTTCCTGCAGTTTTTAAATTTTTTTATGTGTTTGTTTGAGGAGTTTACGGTGTTTGCTTTACTTTAAGGTTATAGTGTGAAAATTATTATGACAAACTACATTTAGTTGATTCTATTAGAATTCATATTGTTCGGTCACTGAGTTGTCAAAATCAATACTCTTATACTAATCTATACTTAAAGTAATTCTGAAATTCCTAAACTCAAACCACCACTTTTCAAACAAAGCTGGTAAGCAATGTTGGACAAGTAAAAGAGACTATGAAAGGAACACAAACAGTCTGGATAATCCATGATGGTGTCAAATACACTTGCAATGACAGACTACTGCAGTGAGCACACTCTGTAAAAATGACTTGGAATATTAGCCAGTGCTACGTACCATATACACAGTTTAGTGGCAAACAAAAGCTGATTTGGCGTTGAGCGTGACTTCAAACCTGTAAGTAGATCTTGTGTTGCGATTAACTGAAGGTATGAAAGGAAACTGGAGTTCATTCTTTAGAGCAAGTACGTTGCTGTGCCTACTCATTTTCATTAGAAGTAGTTTAGCTGTTTTTTCTTTTGAAATTGAGACTGAATTATTGGGCAAAACAGCTTGACACACTTCCCTTTCAGTGTTTTGGTGTATAAATGATTGTGGTTTTCATTGAATCAGTGGATGTGACGTAAAACAGTCTTAGAGAGTCTCTGATTCACTCTTTTGACACAACAACCTAATGGCGTGTTTTCTTTTTTTTTTTTTTTCAAGGCCTTTCAACAAGAGAGCAAAACAGAAGAGTACAATCAGTTTTTGCCCCACTATTACACATATTTTCAAAACATGTCCTTGAGTTTCAATGTTGTTGTTGACACGTGCTAACTTTACTGGGACAGCTGTACTCACATTGGCTTTTGAAAGTTGTGAAAAGTGCTTATTCTCATTGTGATGAATATTAATATTATAGGCTTGGAATGCACATGATTATTTATTGTAATGAATGAATAGTAGTTGTATAGAACTTTTTTACCTTTTTACACATTAAAAACCAGCTAGCCTCATTTTGTTTACCGTGTATGGTTCTTGTTATGAACAGCGCCTCTCTTTCACACGTATCTGCTTTAGTCACATCTATTTAGTTGCCAATATTTCACTCCTTAACAGGCGTGTTGTGTTGTGGCCTGTCATGGCTTTGACACTCAAAGGTTTATGTGGTCTACGCCAACATCTATCGATTTCTCCCACTTTCTCTTTGAAAGCTTTAGTGTTTGTCTGTATTTATGCAAGTGTGCCCACTGCTCAAAGTAACATTATGTGTGCCTGAGCATAGCCTTGCCTATCGACTGTAACAGGATCGATAATATAAGTGGCTTTAACGCTGCCAGTTAAACTCATTTGTCATTTATTGGTGGCAGCAGCAGCAGCGTTGGAGAGAGAGCGAGACTTCTCACACAAATGTATCAATCTATGTGAGCGCTAACTTCCCCATCGCCTGCCTCTAAGTGTGTCATCATCCAGGAGTCGTAACTCGAGGCAAATCTCATGTCCGCTGCGGCCAAGTGATTAGCCCAGACAGCACGGAAAATGGACACGCCGGTCATTTGTTTCTGGTGCTAAAAATGTGAGGAGTGGAGCTGCCGCGGCCCTGTCCCCTGCAGCGCACTACAGACCTGCGTGTTTACATTTGATTGGTGTACATCTCAGCGCGCTCTGGCTGCGAGGGGGAAGCATCTAAAGCAGCTCTTAAATTGAATGGCTTTCTGGCGTTGTCTGGTGGTCTTGTCGTTGGCTGTTGGAGAGCCGCACTAAGGCACGATTGATGCGGGCCCTGCAGCCATACACTGTATCGCTGGGTAATTTACTGTCATTGTTTGGTCTAATGGAAAGGAAAGCCATTCAAGGTACACGGCGGCATTTGTTTTGCTGGACATCATGCTATAATACTACAGTGTGGAGAAATACCTGGAAAATATAGATAATTAATAATCTATTTTTTTAAATTGAGAGGTGGAAAGTGCATAATATTTGTTTGCAGATTAGGACAGTTTGGAAGAGGTGTGTTTCTCTTAAAATGGGTCTGTATGATAGATGAAATACTGCACCTCAACAGGAGCTTAAATAGACTATAAAGACTGTATCTATGTACTTCAATTTACAGACTTCTAGCATCTGACTTAGAATGAACTTGAAAAGTACACAGTGTAAAATAACCAGCCTGTTTTACAGTCAAGGAAAATGCACAGAGAATGGGAAAAACAATCAAATGTCATAGAAATGAAACGCGCAGAGAGTATACCCAGTACAGTATGTTTAGCCTACAAAACAAACTTGTGACTGTGACTCCCCAGTCACAACGCTCCTTTTCTGGGGACTTGAGAGATCAAACCTTGGGCACTTTACCTAGAGCACAGGGCCGTAGATTGGCTCTCTTCCTGGGGAAGAGAGAGACCAAGCCTTGGTACATTTGCGAGAGCTTGCAAAATTCGAAACATCAAATAACAACTGTTTTTTTTTTTTTTTCCGTTGTCCAATAAAAAAAATGAATATGTCTAGATTTTTTTTTTTTTTAACCTATTTTTTTATATTAGAAAACGGGATACGATTGTTTTTCGATTTTGAATTTTCTATTTCAAATCAAAAATCAAATGGCCGCCATGTACACGGACCTTACTGGTCACTTTTCATATCCATTACACTGACGGCTTCTAGAGCTGAGCTTTGCAAGGACAAACCTTAGTTTGGAACATCTGAGGTTATGGCCTATAGAAATCGGGTTCAAGCTGGTGAATTTGAAATCATTTTACAACATGCCTAATATATGTTAAAGGGGACATGTTATGCAAAACTGACTTTTTTGAAGTTTTATTCCTATTCTAATATTGCTTTCTCATCCAAAACACTGCTGATGTTTTGTCCGTGAGAAAGCTTTCATTCTCCTGAAATACCATTCTAAATGCCCCTGATTTGTGATGTCATAGGTAGATCTCTGAGATTTTCTACACTGTATTAAGTCCACTAATCATCCAGACTTGTTTTAACCATTTTTGTAGCATTTACAGGCAAGATTGACTTGATTGTTTATCCTTTTTCAGTCAGTAGATATAGCTCTAGTGTATGAGATTACATATTGGGGATTCTCAGGAGCGAGTCTGAAGAAAGAAAACAACACCAACAATGCATCATATTTGTCCTTTAAAAAAACAACATTATGTTATTAGAATAGTGCATCTAAAATATACCAGAATACAGATTTATTACACCCTCACTGTAATGTAGATGTTGTGATTTCAAAACTTCTTTGTCTGAAATGTCCTGGAAACATTTTCGAGTTATGAGTGAGAACCCTGATTTGATTTTTTTTTGTGGTTTTTGAACAGCTGAACTTAACATCACAATTCATGTTGTACAACAGTAAAACCATTAGTGCTTTTTGTTTTAAGCTATTCTTAAATATATGTTTAAGAATAAACTTGTACATATTGCAGACAAATAATCTTCAACGTGTTAAAAGTGGCCATGACGTGAACTAGATACATTTTCATCATAAACCTACCTGATGCTATGTAGTAGTAATAGTAGTGTTTATTCCATGTGTTTGCTGAGCTTGCCAACAGCAGAGGGGATGTCGTTCTCCTAACACCGGTGTGGAGGGTGCACATCTCACTTCTATAGCTGTGTAGGAGTGACAAGAGTGTGAATGGAGGCTCAGTGACAAACTGCTCCCGAGCCCATCAGTGAAAGGATCAGCCCGATGTGTGATGGTATGCATTTGGAAATATACTGTCGCTGGGGTCTCAAGGGAGTCACATAAATTCTCTGTGCATTTTCACAACTGCGAGACTCAATCACACCCCACATATTATTTTGATACTGTTATCCATTTTCCTTTAAATGTAGATTTATTTTCTTTTTTTACTATAACATTGTTTGTGTGCTGAATTTGGTTTATCTAATGCGTTACTGAATGTTATTTTATCGCTCTCACAATATACAAAGCTGTTTTCAAGCCACCCAGAAAAACACATCGATGCACAAGAAGTAAGCAAATCAATCCACTTCTAATAATGTAAATGGCAGCAAGACATGTTTCTCTTTCTCTATTTAAATGAATGAACATAATGTTAATCCAGATTATGATTGTGCAGGTCATAAATCAGATGTAAGTTATTGTTGCTAGATAAGGACATTTCATAATCTTTAGCTTCAAGTTTTTTTCCCTCTGTTTAAATTATGCCTTCAAAGTGTAATTGGGTCACATAAAAACACAATCACACATGTCTGCACACAACAAACTTAAAAAAAGGATTGGGTAACTTGCATGAGGACACGACAACAGTAAATACGTTGGCGGGGGAAGAGATTGAGCCGTACATCAGAGTCTGTACGCTGATCTCATGTTAGCGACGGTGCCATGGATGGAGCGGTTTGTCACTTTGCCTTCCATTCACACCCGTGTCACTCTATACATCCATAAGTGACTGCATTTGTTCTGTGGGCTGTGGATCTCGGTCCTGTCACTCCGTATACCACTGACATGCCATGATTTTCTATCGCTTCTCTGATGTTTATATTTACCTTGTCCTGGGGCTGGGCAACATTTATTTATGTCTACAGATTTTGTCTTTTTTTATCTCACAAGCTTGTGATTTAGTCTAGAGATGTATGTGTGTGTAATAAAATACAATCCACATCCATAGACTGTTCTGCAACAATGATTTATTTTTTTTAGAACTCTTTATACACATTTTACTTTTCTCAGCCTTTGGCGATGTTATGACATTCTTCTCTCATCAAAAACACACTTGGAGTTGCAGTTAGTTTCATTCACATTAGTTGGATCATTTCTGATTAGAAAGTCCTCATCCCTCCGAGCATTAAAAACACTCCATTTTAAGTTTTCCAGATGTGTGATGTGCTAGGTCAAACTACAAGATCTTTTGAGCTGTTTTAAGTTCATATCTCATCATCAGACTGGTCCTGGGCATTTCTGCCATCAAATCATGTTCATTACACGTGTGCTTTTGTTAGCATGTTAGAGGCAAGTTTGCATTTGTTTTTGTCACTTACATAATTTCTTTTGCAGCCAGTTGTTGAGGCCTAAAGTCAGTTTTTGAAATGGGAAATGTCAGAGTCATGAACACCCTGGACAGTGGCCAACTCGTCGCAGGGTTAGACAGACAACCATTTAGTCTCTTGTTCACTCACAAGGGAAACTTGCATTGTTGCCCATTTAACCTAAACATACATGTTTATGGAGGTGGGAGAAAACCGGAGTACCCAGAGAAAACCCACGGTGACACGGGGAGAACATGCAAACTCCACCCAGAGAGATTGTGAGATGTTGATATGGTCCGACCCGGGAGTCGAACCCACGACCTCCTTATTGGGAAGAGCTCTAACCACTCTGCTACCGTGCACTCTCCTGCTGAACCTTATTGTATTGTTGAAAGTTGCTAGAATTATTATTTTTTTAAGTAAAACTTGAAATGTTTGTGCTAAGAAGCTTCTTTGAACATCAGTACCAAATAAGGCAACAAAAAAAGTCCTTTAAAGTCTAAATGTAGTGTGGTGTGAAATGGTGTTGATGTTTGATGCAAATGTGTACCTTTGCACAAACTGTTATCTGAAGCTTGTTTGATCTCTTCATTCTCTGTTCCTCGCCATCTTTGGCGTTCCTGCTTTCCTCCCCAAAGCTGTGGCTCTATTTATAGTGAGAAGAAGGGGTAGACCATCAAAGCTGGTTCCATATATCAAAGACGATGTCCTCCTTCCTCACTCTGCCTTTCTAAAACGGGCAGCAGCAGTAGCAGGCAGGGAAACCCCAGAAGAGAGCCCTCTCCCTCGGCCCACCAGAGACCCAGCGGTGGGAGGAACTCACGGGGGAGGGGCTGTGGGGGCGGAGGGAGTGTGGGAAAGTGTGAGCGCTCAGGGTTTTGCGTGTTTCTGCACAAACAGCAGCGCGTCTCGTTCGGCCTGAGGGTTTGAAGTATTGATGCGACGGAGCGCTCATTGTCGCGGCAACAGCTAATGAAATTGCAATGAAGCTGGGGAGGGTAACAGTGGACAGGTCCAGAGTATGGGGCTGTATTTTAACCATCAGTCTCCAGTGTGTGGCACGTCCTTGTCCTGCTCCAGCACTAGTCATTCTGTGGACATTTACGGTATTTTGTCAGGCTGTCTGCACTCTAAACTATTGCATTGTACTATATGTATTCAGGAAAATACAATTACTGTAAATAATAGTACTTATTTAACAACTAACATTATGAACATACAGTAGTGGTGAAATGGTATTAGATTATTCCATGTACAACCTAATTCTTCTACTAGTTTGACATTTACTAACACTTCACTGTTAATCTTTTTGCTTCCTATTAATGTTTGACCTTTTTGTACACGAAAAGTGTTAATAAGTAAAAAGAAAAGCCCTTACGACCAAAAGCCAGTTAGGATCCTAATTTTCTTAATATCATGGTACTAAGCAATGATAAGGAGACTATCTTAAGGGTTATAAAAATCCACATCCTGAAAGTGTAGTTGTAAGGCAAAACACTGCTGGTGAATAGGATGAAAAAACAGCTATCAGAGTGAAACCTCTGCAGTAGTTTAACCACTTCATTTTTTGTGGGGAGAAAATGGCTGAAGTTGCTTAATCAGGGTCAACATAATGACAATTATGGACGGAGCCAAGTTTAAACTTATTATACTTATTATTAATCGTGATTTGATTGAAAATTGGCTTAGAAATTGACACAATATTAGAGTCCGATACCCAGTTTCTGCTTGCTTAAAAATGTAAGATAACAACAATATTTCATTTTAAGCTTCTGTCCACATGTTTTGCTCACCTACCTAATGCATTCTGAACTGATGTGTTTTAAGATTTTTTCAGCTGTTAGGAGCGAGACGTGCCGGTATGCTAACAGCAGTCTGCCACAATACTAACAACAACAACAACAACAACAACAACAACAACAGGACATTAATAGACAAAGAATAGTGTTGACAAATTTTTACCTAAATAGATACAGCAACAAGAGATCTGTTGTAGAGGGAAAATGATTTAAAGTAATTGTACAAAAGAGGGTATAGTCCCTTTAATGCATGTATCTTCAGGAGCAGATTAGACACCGGTGTTGTTTCCACATGATAGCCTAAATACTGAGAGAACGAGAACAAACTGACCAACAAAAAAACAAATCTGAAAAAAATCTGAAAAAAACAAACAAACAAACAAACACAAACAAACAAGTTTTGCCTGTAGTACCTCATCTTAAAAATGCACAATGATATGTTGCTGTATCTGATCTCTTCTTTCTTGGTTATGCTTATGCTAATTTGAACTATACTATTTATTAGTCACTTTATCAGGTCATAAGATTTCTGCTACAACAAATCCTCAAACAAATCAAAGATTTCTCTAGACTTTGAGTATTATTGCAGGTTACTTTGTCTGTAACACCAACTCCAATTCTGAAATATTTTTTGACAAGTTGTCGGAGCAGGAGAAAACGTATCTTTTACCCAACCCTGTTACCGCTGACATGCGATCTAAGTGAAGTTATCCACCGTAGAATTCTGCTTGAATTTGTAATACGTCGGGTTTAAGTGCACAGCTTATGCATTTTTAATACATTTATTTTGGTTGTGCTTTGGAGGCTGACAGAATGTAGAAGTAAATTTGGAAACGGCCAAAGAGATGCATTTCTGTTCCCGGTGGAGTCATGGGAACACTGGTAGTTTTATTTTATCAGGTGAAACTAGCAAAAACAGCACACTGCAAGTTGAACTGGAAAGACAAACACAAGACAGTTTCAAATCCATTTCTAATGCAATAACATTCAATCAGCTTTGCCCATTAATGATATATTGTAAATCTAGGAACAGGAACTGCGTAGTTAGCATGCTATGTTGTTGTTGATGATGTTGTTGTTAGCATAGTGTCTTTATGATGAATTTCAAAATACATTAGTGTGTAAACATGTTCTATTATTGATGTAGTCAGATCTTTGGATAGGTGTCTCTGCTTACAAGAATGTATAAAAAAAAAACTGACACTGTATAAAAATGCATGTGAATGGCTGGCTAATAACCTGGAATTTTTTAATTTATATATGATTCTATTTTTTAATGTTCTCCACGATGGCTCATGGACCGTTTGAGCATGTGTGGAATGCAGTGTAATCACCATAGTGAGGAAATGGCAGCACAGATATCCATTAGATGTCTGTGGAGCTCCGCTATGTTCAACAATGTCCACTAGTCCATCTGGTCTGTGTTATTAGACAGAGCTGGAGGAATGTAGCCTAGCAAATATGATGGGAATGTCACTCCTGTGTTCTGTTTTGTCTCTGTAAAGATCATGAACTGTCAAAAATCGAAATGATACAACAACCTATTTTTATTGTGCATTTTGAATTATTGACTAAATCACATATGCTACATAAAAGCTCATTTGGGTTGACTGAGGCAACCTTTGAACGCTGGAAAAGCAGTTATTTGTATTAACTCATGAAGCAAACCCATAGGACCCTCAAATCTGGCATCATTAGGGGAATGACAGACGTGATGAACAAAGCAAAAACAAGCCCATCAGACTGGTGGTTTTGACCAAACAAAAAGCATTACTAATAAATAGTTAAAATATGAATTAAGATGTGTTTTATAAGATCCATTTACTTCACTGATAAATGCTATAAATAAACTCCTTTTTGATAAACCATCTTAGAGTATAATAGAAGTATGTGCCACTGGAAAAATGTTTAGTATTATCTTGTAATACAGTCTCTGAAAAAAAAGGTAGAAGTCCAACAAAATGCCAAAAACGTACAAAATAAACAATAAACAATTGTACATAAAAACAACATTTTCTTTGGGTTTAATGGGTAAGTTTAGGCTTCAAGTTACTAAAATGGGTAAGTGTAGGACTGGGAGATAAGGTAGGCTAGATTTTCTCATTAAACCCAAAGAAAATGTCGCCACGTGGCTTCAACCAATATTTGTGGTTGTTTTACGTTTGGCTTTTTGTAACATATTGATGCAAAAACATTTTGTTGTATATCTACGTTCTCTTTAAAGACTGGGCTGGTTATTAGTATGAAAAGAAATAACCTTCAATGCTAAAAAGTTAACCAACAGTTCTAATAGCATTGCAACAGCATCATAGTTTTAAAATGCCATTTAAAAAGCCATTGTTCTCTCATTTCAGGATTGTTGCTGCCTTTTCCAATTTGTTTGATAAAATACCGCTCGAGCCAAAGGTTTCCTCATAATTACCACAAATTTAAGAGGAGAGTGTTATTTTTAGTTACAGCGACCAATTACTGTTATTGTTGGGGTTAAGATTAATTAACAGGTCCCGGGCACTCAAAGAGAACAGTCAATACTTCAATGTGCATGTTTGTATGTTTTTTCCTTATTTTTTTTCTTGGGTCCGGTCTCGACACAGTCCTCCAACAGAGAGCAGCATCGCGGACCGTAGATGCAATTAAGAGGCTGTCAAGCTGGAGTCAAAGGTGCAAGCAAACCCACCCATGTACCCCTCCTTCCCCCAGAGTACACTCACAAACAAACACACCTACACGCGCGCAATACCGATGACAACACGCTCCTGTCTGTGTGTCCCTGCCGCGCACACACGTGTTGAAATATGGCCCCATATTTCACCACACCCACCACATTTGTAAATGCCAACTGCTTCCATGCTCCCTCCTCCTCCTTCTTTCCCCCTTTTTTCACTCGTTCGTCTATCTCCCCTCTCTCTCTCTCTACCTGACTCTCGTGTTTGCGATTGGACCATCCCACTGAGGTCGGAGCTTTTAAGAAATTGAAGGAATAATCCAAGCACCAGGACTCAGTATTGGGGAGGGGAGTGAGAGAGAGAGAGAGAGAGAGAGAGAGCAGGAGAAGACCCCTGCCTGTGAATATCAGAAAAATTGTGTAAACAGAGACAGATGCCAAGGTAAACGCTAAAAAAGTGGGTCATTTTTCAGCATATTCCAAACTGACACACTGGCTATTTGAAGTGTTTGTAAAAGGTTGTGATTTCAAATAGATACTGTATATTTAGTAAACAATTGAGCAGAATCAATAACTCCCGAAAAGCATTGCCTAAAGCATAGTGTTCTGCAAAGGCTATACATTTATTTTATTTCTTACTGTTTATGCCCGGACTAAAACAGGTAAATTGATGAACAATTTAGAAACTGAATATTCTTGCACTATAGTCATACTCTATAACAGACTATGAGTATCATTTATAGGTCTAAATCTAAATTGTGGATATAAAAAACAAAAATGTGTGAGCTTTTAGAATTTAGATTTATAAATGGATGTTTTGGTCAAATGGCATCTCATTAGCTTCTGCTTGGTCAATTATCGTTCAAAAAATAATAATAATAATAATAATCTCATGTTCACAAACTTTAAGCCTAACTAATCAATAATTGGACAAATAATCATCTAAATCAGTGGTTCCCAACTTTTTTTTTCTTCTGAGGACCGGTACAGTCGCAATTTTCTCTTCCAAGGACCAGTGGAGGTTGGGTAGCAGCAATACCAATAGCATAAACAACTTGAATACATACAACTGATTATTATATATATTTTTAGCTATATTTGTAGAGAATTGTCTGTTTATTGGGCAGAGTGGCACTATATTTTCTTGCACAAGGAAGTAGTGAGAGACTATGAAATAAAAATTATTAGGCTTCATCATGATTAATTTTAAAATATCCTCTGGGGCCCGGTAGCAGATGCGGCCTGGTTTTGGGCCCCGGACCGGTGTTTGGGGATCCCTGGTCTTAATAGTTACTTGTTCACGTTGTTTGTTGCAGCTATATTTTGTACCATCCAAGCTTTTACAATACACACATTGATTCATTAACCCTGAGAGTTTGTCTCAAGGTTAATGACTGCCTAAGGCCCAAAGTCACTGGCAGAAGCTCTAGTCTCCCCTAACAGGAACAAGCCACTGATACTGTGAAGCAATATGTCAGTGATTCATTTGAGCTGATTCCATTACCAATGTGTAACAATGTAGTTGTTTTTTATTGTATATGATCATAATGTTTTGGCCTGTAGTCATAAAACAAAACTCAACTACCTCATCTCTTCCTCCATCTCTCACTATCTCACTAGCCTTTCATTCCACACTCTCACAAACCGTCACAGTAAACGTCTATCTAGGAGTAAATTTATAACTGCCACTTCAGCTGACAATCAAACCCTATCACTAGATTCGCACTTTCTCTCTCTCTCTTTCTCTCTCGGTCCATGCGTGAAGGTGGGAAAGGGACTGAGGGAGTTTGAGAGGGATTCAGAAAACACAAGCAAACAATCTACTTCTGCGTGGATCGATGGGAGGCTGCGCTGCTGCCTGACCCACACCATCACTCCCCATACACCTGCTTATGCCCGGTGCCATATTTTGGTAATAGAAACAGGTGCTGCCCTTTTCAAAAAGCTCATCCTAGTCAAAATGAGACAAAGTGTCAGAGTTTCCACCTTTGTCGTGAAATAGAAATGTGCAGTTGACAAAGTTAGATTCATTTAAGCCTCTTTGTAAAAGTTCTTTTTCAGGGGCTCAAACTCTAAGCAACGTCTTAGTGTCCGTTTAGTTGATAACATCTTAATGTCTTCAATACATTTTGTAGAGCTTGTGGTATTGTTCTGGAAAAATACTGAACTATGCTTTTAGACACATTGTACAATTAAATGAAATGACTAAGTTGACAATGCCGTCACCTGTTCTCACAATGCTTGTATGGAGCTTTTAGAAAAGCTAAATATGCTGCCAGTTTCATTCTGACAAATAATTGCAAGTTTCCCCTCAAAGAGTGTTTTTTGCAGACTTATGGTAGGTAGACTCTTGCATTTGGAATATAAGTGGTTCAGTCTCTAATTATGTCACATTACAACACACTTTAAATGTTGTCTAATGTTTATGCAATAATCTCCTCATCCAGGTAGATTCCATAGCCAAAAGAGACACACTTTTTTGACTTTTTGTATTGTATTTTTGTATTTAGATTGTTTCCTGCATCTTTGAGTAATCATTTAAAGTCCTGCATCTGGCACTTGAAGCCTCAGAGAAGTTCTGTTTTTACCTACCACCTATCCCCACCTTTATATCTGCATTTACTTGTGATTAATCTAAAAATCAGATTTTGAGTAATACAGCATGTAGGGTTCAAATTGTCATGTAGCCACTTACTAATAATAAAAAAATTGTAATCTGCTAGTGTATATTTAAATACATGGTAAAATGCTAATCATCCTAATCTCACATGGATCTGGTAAGGCGTGTCGTACACTGAGCAAATTTGGTGTGGGTTGGGACTCCACAAGTCTCGCAAGACTTAGAAAGTGTTTAAAACCAATGTGTCCTTGTGAACGGACCTTGGAGTTGTGCGAGCGCATGTCCGAGAGTCGTGCGAGTGTGCTCAAAGAATCCGTAGAGATTCTATTTTTTCCGAAGGTCGCAGTGGTCTGATGCGACTTTCAAGTCACGAGTATTCTTGCAGGAATCCATGTGAATCTGCGAGGCTTTGGGGGGCCGCAGTGGACTGGAACTGGTGCACAAGGCATTCCGCAAAAAACTCGCACGTGTTCGAAACTGAACAGTGAGTGTACGGTAGGCTTAAGTCATCTTATATCAGTCTCTTGTCTTGAGCTTGTCTGATAAACTGAAGAATCCGCATTTGATGTGTCGCAAACATATTCACTTTAACGATATTCTTTTCTTTCTAAATACTAACTGTAATGTCAGACTGTACTATCAAACTGGGCCTTTGTTTTATGCATTTCACAAAACTCCCCAGTGCCTCTGTCGCTGCCATGCCCCTCCCTTCCCTGTGCGAGCTGTCCCATGTCAAGGCCTGTGTCTCCCGGCCTCGTTTGACATGCCGCTCATAATGGTCAGATGGGGGAATACCACTCTGTGCTTGTCTCTCCATATCTCCTCCCCATCCCTTTCTGCGTTATCTCTCCCCCTCCCTCTTTCTCCTCCCCACTGTCAGAATGTCACGTCGCCTCAAAATGGAGAAAATCAATTGAACGTGAGCTCTCCGAAGGCTGTCCGTACAGATATCAGATTTCTCAAGCGTAGACGACTGTATACATGTGGATGGTTGTATGTATGTGTGTTGAAAAAAAAAAAAAAAAAAATCAAAGGGGGCTGGTGACAGACTCAAGCTGGGACCGTTTGTCGTGGTTCGTCACTTTTGCCGTCAGCCAGCGGACATGACAGCCGAGGCGGGTGAGAGGCAAGTTGAGAGGCAAGTGGCGGACTCTCTGGACTGGACCTAAAATGAAAGCGGAGTGACAGATGGCTGCTTCATGCTCGGGCCATCGTGATGAGTGAGGACAGAGGAGAGAAGATAGGGTGGAGGAGATAGGAAGGAGGAGAGGAGACGGACATAGAAGGATGCTGAAGGAAGAGATGTCTTGTGACAGTATCAAAACCACCAGACATCAGCTGCAGCCCTCTCTCCAGTCCGTCTGTCAGCTTTTCATAACAGGGTTTTCTACTGGCTTAGCACCAGCCAACATTTAACGTGGGTTAAGAGTAGAGGCATTTGTGGAAGCTTGTCAACAACACTGACAGATTTGGTTAGCTTTTCCACAAGTATTTTGGAGTCAGTTTGCGGCCATAATTGACAGTCAAAACAAAAGTAAAAATGTATTCCCCACAATGTTAAAACTGTTGGCCTTTGACCCTCATGTGGGACAACGTGTCAGGAGTGCACAAGCCAGTGTCCTAAATAACAGCTACATACTTAGTCTGAAATAGGCATCATTGTATGTCTGTTCTAAAATCACTCACCAGTATCAATGGAACCTTATACAGTACAAGATTTGATTTTCAAATTTAATTTCATGACCAATATACATATATTATATAAGGTAAACAAGTCCAATGGCGGGGGCCATTATGGCTCTATCATTTTTATATGCTTGCATTTGGTGCATTGGTTCTCAAAAAGATTGTTTAACCAGAAAGCAGAATGAGCCTCACATGACCATAGACATATTAGTAGACGTGCAGTCAGCAGCTCTGCTAAAAACCATATTCCTCCGGAAGAGGTGACAACGTTAATAATCAATTGAACACAATGGCAGAAATTGCACTTTTCTGTATAAAACAAGCTAAAGAAAATTAAGAATTATTAATGAAATAATAAAAACGAACTGATTTGTGTCTTATGAAGCTTTATGAAACAACACTAGCAATGTTAAAATATATTTCCCAAACAGACACATTCATAAGCAGGAATTGCTTTTCAAACTCCATCACAGATGCTCCTCCACAGAAAAGTGCAGCTTTGTGACTGAGGACATTTAGTGTTCGTTAGAGTTTAGATCAGAAATCTCTATTTGAAGTTTGCTAGTCGTTAAAAGTTTATACCCAAACATTACCTTTAATAAAACACTTCAAAGTTAATCAACTCAGCAGTAAATTGTAACAAGGCTCTTACCTCTGCTAAATGTTTGTACCAGTTAACACTTTCTGCATCTTTCATAACTACCATATTTTGATGGCTAATGCACAGAAGAATGCTCCGGAGAACTTCAAAACATAGCGGACTAGCTCAGATGCTAAGTGTTCGTGCATCAGTGTTGAACTGCGCATCTACTAATTATATGTCTCTCTCATTTGAGTTGCCAGTTTGGTTTCTTAGAGAATGAAGCTCATTTTGAACCATAAGTCATGAAAATGTTTAGTTTGGAACTGGCGTTGCACCATGACAAGACTGTCTGCGATAGGTTCATGCAGTTGTTTGCTCATCATCGCAGTTATAACTCATCATTTTGCACCATGACAAGATGTCAGGATTCAAATCCAATGTCATCTTCAGAGTATAGATCATTTCACTCTCTGGCAACCCAAGTCCACCTGTGATTGTAATACATTTCCTAAACCATTAGTTGTGCATCTTACACATAATGGTTTCTTTGAGAGTTACCATTCTTTTTGCTTTGCTGTGCTGGACACTGGTCACATACTTTTCTACCTTTTAAATAAAGTTAACTGGTAAAAAGGCATTTGTCGTACTTTCAAAGACAGCACATTCTCATCTCAAAGTCTCCAAAAGTGAATGACTTCTGGAGGTGTTTTCTTCCCCAGAGCTACTGTATCTTGAGTTGGCATTGCATATTATAGTAGCATTAATCTAAATCCCACCTTGAAAAGGAGAAATCCATTCTTCACATTTTATCAGGCAAAGAGACAAAAACTTAAGGCTGTCTGAAAAAGCTCTCTTCTTTTTGATTCAGGTCAGTGAAGGCAACGCTGAGCCAAAACAGACACACACAACCTTGTAAGACAAATAGGTTTTGTCATCTCCGCAGAAGGCTCCCTTTTTGTCAAAGACCACAGGCTGCGGCGCGATGGATTGTGAAGTATCCTAATTCCTTTCGGATTGCAGTACAGTCGATAAAAGAGGCAAGCGCTCTGGCAATGACCTCCAGGATAGTGTTATTGACCTATTTTGCATACACAGTGGGTGCGAGATCGGACAGCCGCTTTATTTGTGCCGTTATTTATTGGCCAGCAACATGACTGTAATGTCCATCCAGGGACTCTGCTGGAGTGCAGTTATAGATTATCATGATTGCTAGTTATTAGTGTGTGTGCGCGAGAGTGAGGCCCGTGCACGCACTGTGGAGATTGTGGAGATTATTCCGAAGCTGTGTGTTTGAATAAAGACGACAGAAGCAGTCATGTGCAAATTGTTCATGAAATGGTCTATGTCAGTCTAACTTAACCACAAGGACAAACTGCAGTAGATGGAACTGATATAAATATTCTGTATACAGCGTGCCTGGTACTGTCTCAAGACATAATTACCTAGTGAAATGTGGCAAACATTTACCTTGACATTCTCTTCTTAGTGTAAATCAATAGTGTGCTGGAGCTATACTCAGAGCCGGTCACACTCACGGCACTTTGCTTGTTTTTCTGAGACCATAAAAGAGAAAGCAAAGATAGGGAACCATTTCTTCAGCTACATGTCACAGCTCTGGACAATTCAGCCTTTTCATGTCCCAAAGTGAACCAGAAGCCTTTTTCAGTCCAGTCATGTGGTTCATTCTTCAACATGCCTCTAGAGAGATGCACAGACTATGTAGATCTTTGTCTCTTAAGTTTTTGTTTATCAGTAATCTATTGTGAATGAATCATGTTACTATTTTCTCATTGTCTAGTGTTCTTTTATAATGTTAACAACCATTCACGTCTGTTCTCTGCACAATGAATATTTCTAAAGTGATGCAGCAAGTTCCTGTTTAGTTCTTCTCTCCACCATCTCACAGGTACAGGGTATCTCTGTGGGATTAATTGCTCATTTAGCAACTCTTTTCCATATTTCACGCTTGAGAGAGTATCCAAATTAGCTTTGCCATCGCAGTTCACTTGTTCCATTGGGGATCGAATGACCACCACACGGACGGTAGGACGGCGCACCGAGCCATCAGCCACGTGTAGCGCCTCATCTGTGCCAGACAACAGCGGACTTCACTTTTGGGATAGCAATGTTTATATCACGTTGTTTGGGAGAGTGGAGAGGCAGATTGAAGATAGGAGCGTGCACGAGCCTTTGTTATTACCAAGGCCATTTATTTCTTTGTAAATGAGAGTTTGGCTCACAGCGTCACGGGGCACCAAATGGAGCTCGTCCAGCCTGCTCTGCTGGGCGAGCGCAGGGCAGTGGGCCGGTGGTGTGAGATGGAGCCTCAGTTATTATTCAGATGTGGACCCGCGCTGGTGCCTGGTGCTGTACTGAAATAGGCCTAATGGGCTGGGAAGGCGCACTCGATGGCTTCTCTGACGCTCGGCTGCCCTGATATCCTTTCACTTCTCTCTCCTTTCAACCCCCCAGCCCTCAGCAGTGAAGTGCAACAGGCTATCCATCCCGTCTGACGTATTCTGATGACTCGTGTCATTAAAGCTAACGTCCGCTGAGGAGGTAATTAGCCAAAGTATGGCATTAATCAGTGGCTAGCGCCCCGTGTGCCTGCTGGGGTGTCTGGGATGTGCTTTTTGTAGCCATGTCGGCCTCCTGTGGCCCCTGTTCCACACATGGTGGGCATTAACCTTCGGAGGCTTGGTCATTTGTCTATGACGAGCTGCAGTTCTTCTCACTAGCATCAGGTTTTTCTTTCAGATGCTGGATGCATCCTGTAAATGCCACAGTATATTTACATTGGTCTGAGTGTAGTTGAGAGGACACAGACTCTGCTCTGGATCACTGTTGTTTGCTTCACATCACAGTATGTATGCTTAAACATCTTAAAGTGACACCGTCCAACTTTTTAGATGCGAAAAGTCAGCGTCACATTTCAATAGAAATAGAAAGTTATATCTATACTCTTATAGGTGGATAGCTGATCCGTCAACATCCACTACTAAGTCCATCGACACATGATTAATATCCACTTGTATTCATTTTTTGCTGCAATTATGTCTTAAAAACACTTCTTATACCACCCAAGCACAGCGTTCAGCTCCTAATTAGAACTAAAATTCTTTATTATTCAATTCAATCAGTGTTCAGTGTTCTCACTTTTTTCACAAAGTGCAGCATTTACTATATACATTTTTGTAGAAAACACTAGTTTACTAGATTAGTTAGTTACCCCAACTTTCATGGAAAAAGATACTTTTTTTTCTCATAATGTGAAAATGTATAGCTAAAAAAACAAAACAATTTTTCATGTAAACATAAAGGAGGAGGCCGTCTTTCTACACAAATAATAGTCTATGTTGTGGCTGTACAAGTCTAATTAAAGTAAAAACATATTTTCTTTATAATTCATTCATGCACCAATAACATAAAATACAAAAAAAAATATGTTTTTAAAAAACAATGATTAGATTTTAGATAGTAGTGTGAAAATGACCAGAAGGCTTTGGTTTTTACTCCTGTATTGTCCTTTCACATGTTGGTTATCACAACACCGCTGCCTGTGATGGCGCAACGTTTTGTTCAGACAATGTCCTTTACTTTGAGTATTTTGTGTCTCTTCTTTTGTTTGTTCAACTACATAAAAGTTGTTTAGAGTTTTCTGATGGCTCATCATCGCCTCCCTCCACAGACGGACAAATCATTCTGCTTTGCCAACATAAAACGGCCTCCGTCATCGCACACAGTGACATCTCCATCTGGTGTCAGGCAAACCATTAAAAGTGTAGGGCAAAAAAAAAAAAAAATCCCCCCTGTCAGTGCATATAAAGCCTCTCATTTCTCTCCATCAGCACAGTCTACCAGTTCCTGCGCCTCAGAGATGGACACAATCACCAAGCGGACTCCCATACTGAACATTTTGATTTCATTACCACCCGCCACTGAATATTCATATGCATTTTTTTAACAGCCGTGTCAAGTCCACACCTGGAATCAACGGGGCGTCATGTATAATTCATATAGAGGAAGGCAATGGGGTGTGGCCTAATAGAGTTTACAGGGGTACCACTGCACTTCTGATATATTAATGATGCAACTTCTCCCACCGGTGGCGCCGAAGCTAACCCCAAACCCAAACGGCGAAGCCCAGGAGTCCTCCAGGAAGTACTCGCTCCTCATTTAATTGTTCTATTGCTGACCCGAGGAGGAGATTAGCTTCAGGACAAGAGGCAGTGAGGGAATATTACCAGGCATAGATTTCACTCCTCTCACCTCGCTCGGTCCAAAGTGGGGCTGTGTTGGGAATTGTGTCTTTGTCTTTCATGGTAGCTGTAGCTTTAAAGGTACTTTTCTGGGAGAGAATTTGGCCTCTACTTGACTCCAATGGGGATGGTTTGGTTTGCTGAGAATGTTCCCTAATATGTTATTAATCATTAGGAGTGTTTTTTATTGTTAAAAAAAAACCCAAAACGTAAATATTAATAAGCTTGATAGAGTTCTGATGGCAAAGCTAAATTAACAACATTGTTTTAAATCACATACCAAGACTTCCACATTACATAAACAGCAAACCTTCTTGATTAATTGAAAGTATACATCTGACTGACCTGATGTAACATGGAGTCAATTTCTGTCTCAAAGCAGAAGAGTAAAGAACAGGTGATATTAAAACTGCTGGAGCTCTCCAAAAGTCATTAGTATGACTTGGACTTGTTCAAAGTTCCACTGTAAATGTCTGTCTTCTTTCTTTCTTCTTTATGTCTTGCAGGCAGTGCAAGGCATAAAACTCATTACAGTTAACTATGCTATAATTCTACTTTAGCTGCCGACGTTTTAACTGGCTGAAGCATGTGAGGCATGACACATTTTTCACTAAAAAGTTTGGTGCTAAAGTTTTGTCACCTTTTGGCCCTTGTGGCACCACTGTCTGTTCACTATATTTACATGAGAGCGAGGTGCAGCCTGTACCTGGTGCTGGGGCAGAACCAGGCCTGCTGATGCAAACAAAACTGGATTATTTTGGGATGCCCATGACCTGCTGACTCTGAAGTCACAAAGGATGCATATTGCGTTCTTGCCATTTTGTTAGCTTAGCTTGTTAAGCTTACTCTCAGGCAAAGTGTCAAGCTCATTTTGCTGGATAAAATGTGTATTATGTATTTTAATTGCCAAAATGATGCCAAAAATGGCATCATGGTTGTTATGAAAGTTAGGGTTAGAGTTAGAGTAACTATAAGACTGTAGTAAATCTCACTATTCTTTGAGTCACAAATCTCTGTAGTCAACTTTGTTTATTTATTTAGTTTTTTCAAATACTGCAAATGTGTACAGTAGGCCTACTCAACTTTAGGTCCTGTGGCCAAATCAGCCCTCTAGTTTTGATCACTCTCTGTCTAAATATTACAAAAAGATACTTTCTCTTGCTTGCTGTTTGCTGGGCTATACGCCTGACTTGATTTGGTCCTTTTTTAGTTCTGATTTAATTCTGCTTTGGACCTTGTTTAGTCCTAGTTTAGTCCTAGTTTAATGCTGAGATTTTCTTAGTACTGATGTAGTTCAGTGTTATTTTCATTTCTGAAACAGATATAGTATTGTGGATATTTCACGTAATCCTAAATTTTTTTCAAAAGTGGTAACGTTTTGTGCAACTATCTGGCCCAGAGAATAATTTGTTGAATAGCCCTGGTGTACAGTAACTAGTCTATAAAATGAATTAATCTTTGACTTTCAGACTATTCTTTATATCAGGTTAAAACACCATTTTTAACCTCATAAGACCTCACAGGCCTCATACGATTTAGCCCCGAGTCTTGTGTTTTAAAGAAAATGTGTTTTTCTTCATGTGTTGGAGAAAGTTTATCTATCAGACACTTCAGAAGCCGAAAAGAAGGCCGTGTAAGGTGGCAGTACATCATGGTAGTTAACGGTTCAACAATCAATGAGGCATAATTATTACAAAATAGAAAACATCTTCATCAAAGCAAATGAGAAATCACGTTGAGGGCCAACAGAAACGTATTTGGTGACATGACCTTTGGGCTGTCAGTTTGACGCGCCTGGTCTAAGGTTACATTCCCACAGCAGATGACCGTGACCGTGTGGTAAGGTCAAACTAAATTATTTCAAGCACTGCATAGCTCTTCTAGTGTTATGTCATTTTCTTTTCTTAGCACAAAGTAAAATCCATGAGAAATATTATGTTCTGTTTGACTCACATCATTTTCTTCCAACACACAAAACAAAATTACATCTGAGATTTAAACTATGCATTCCTATTTGTTTTCCATTGTCTTGATGCAACAGGCTTCAATATTTGCTTGTGAAACAGACAAGAAAAACTACTTATAAAGTTTGAAGATGTCTATACTTTAAGCCTTTCAAAATAGGTTTACGAAAGCACAATTTTGCTCAAATCTTTCCCAAGCCCAAACTTTAGTCTGGCTTATCGTCTATGTTTGATATTAAATCTAGAGACTTATCAGATTATGGCATACTCAAAATGTAAGCCCATTGAAATTATTTGATCTATCTTCTGTCTTTGCCGGCGCAGAGTGATTGTCCTTTACCTCCTGGCCTGGCCCTATCTAAGATGGAAGTGTGGACATATTTGGGCACCTTGGGGAGAGCCGAGCTAACTTGGTGCCGGTCTTCTCCTTCCTCTGAGACTCTGCTTTGTTTGACTACTCAATCTCATCCTGACCTTTTCCACGGACGTCTAATGCAGCAACCATCAAATGTTTGAGTTTCTTTTCTCCATCAGCACCACTGTACGTCACGTCCCATTTACACACATGAAAAGCCCGCACACAAAAAACTCTTTGAATCATCTAGACAGCAGCCGAAAGCGCAGACGGCCATGTAGTGAAAGGAGCGACTAGATAGATGGATAGAGGGGGAGGAGGCCATATTGATCACGTTTTATGAGCTAGCTATAGTCTTGACTGGCGACGGCTGAGGACTTGCCACACTTGTGTTTTTGTCTCGGCTCTTCCATCATGACGTCCAAGGTAACAATCAATCTATCAATAAAAGGCAAAACAAACAAAAGGCAGAAAATGATGCATCGCTTCACCCCGGCGGCTCCATTTTTGCAAACAAAAACAATGACAAGCCAATGGATTTTAGCTCTCACAGAATGAGCATACGGGTGCAGTGACAGTGGCCTTAAAAAAATCATCATCCATTGTTTGCCACAACTAAACCTGCTTTTCTGTCATATAAAAATACAGTATAAGGGCCTATAGTGTGTGCAAATAGTACTCACGACTCCACCAAGGCATTGAACACATCTACATTGTTCATTGTTAGAGGTTTTAAAGGACACATATTAAGCAAGATTGACTTTTTTTTTTTTTTTTTTTTAATCATTTGGTTGATGTCTTCCAGTCATCCTCAGACTTTGGATCTTTTGAGTCCTGATTTGTACATTTTAGAGCAACTGTCCAACTTGAAATTCATAACCAGATACTCAAACAACATTGCAGAACCCTATATGTAAAATCTAACATGGCTGTCTAGACATTGGGTGAAAAGATCTGATAGCTTCATTAGGTAACATTCTGTGTTTGAGTTAAATCAAAAAAACACTCTCCAGTAAATGCATGTACAGATGGAGTTAAAAAGGTTGCATTGCAGTTCTACATTTTATTACTTGTTTGAGTTCTTGTTGTAAATCTATTTCTGATTTTTTGTAATGTAACAGTGCATGTTATTTAACATGGCCCCATGTATAGACCCGATTTAGTCATAAAGACATTTGTGGCACTATGACAAGTTGATGTCATATATTATACTTTGTAAAAAGCTACAGGGTTTTGGGTCCTTAGGCACAATTTCAGAATGTGCCCTCTTAACTTGACTAATATGTGCCTTATTGGCTAAGAGCTTATGAGTAACTTTTCCAAGCAGTTCCCAGAATCTTGGATTTTGAGGTCTACGCTGTAAATAATCAGATATGCACAGACCACTACATGAGCAGGGGTCTGAATATCAGTTATGCAAACGTGAATTTTAGCCAAGCACTAACATCGAGAGATCACTGCTTAAGTCTGTGGGCACTTGTTTGGAGGGGACTGTTTAGCACGGCTGCCCTATGGACTCTGCAACATGTGCATTATGGGTGTGGTGGCACTGACAACGTAAAAGCATCAGCCATTAGCACAAGCACAAAAAAGAAGTTAAATACAGACAATGAAGCTCACAATTGTTAATAAAGCTACACTTTGTGACTCTGATAATCTAGAAGTCAAGTTAACCACTACAACACAGAAACTCATTCCCAACTCAATAGTAACTTGAAAACGAACATCCGAGAAGCTTGCAATCGGAAATCTTGTGCTGTGGGGCTTTATTAACACTTTGAGGACCTTATGGAGATTGTGTTTTTGACTGTATCTCATGATTGTAGACAATGCATCACTGCTCTATACAGTCGCTTCATGTTTTCTATATAAACAAAACAATGACAGTTGGATAGATTTGCGCGCACATGGACCCTATGCTGCCATCAAAGAGGTTAACACTAAACACAATCCTGCCTTATCTGGACTGTATGCTTTCGTCCCTGAAATGATTGTTTCACTCAAATAAACACATTGAATATATCATGCATCCTTGCTCCAGATAGAAATAAATCTTTGAAATCTGCTTTTTTTCAACGAAGCAATTTCTTAGCCAGCGTCCCTGTGACTGAGGAGGCCATCTCTCATAAATTCAGTACGGCAAGTGCATAAATCTCCCTCACAGATAACATCAGGTGGGATTGACGACAGGCAGCGCCAAGCCGAGACAGTCTTTTGTACCCGCTTGTTTTTTTTACGCAGCTCCCGACACTATTTACTGTGCGCACACTTGGATGAGCTTTTATTGTGGCACATTTTGTCTTGTCACTGATTTCCCACATCAAGTGCACATTGGTGTGATTTATGCTTTTGTGATTATCCATCTGACGCAACGCAGGTGACAGCACTGTCTCCCAAATCTTAACAATGTGAGGACTTTGCTTTTTCGACAGCAAAGTTTTAGAGTAAAAAGTGAACTGCCCATGTCTGCCCGGCCACTAAATGATTAACCACTATTATTTTCTATCTCTCTAATAACAATATATGATACAAAATTGACCTAAACTTCATTTAAATGTTGTTTATCATTACAAAAAGGGTCCAATGGCTTTCTGTTCAACATTGCAAAACCGGTAGTCAAGATAAGTGAATCCATGGGTGCTCACTGGATCTTACAAATAAATGCATTAACATGCCAGGTGCTCGTCGAAAAGGCAGGCAAAGAATATGACAAACAGAAAAAAAGTCTGAGGCATGTCCGGTTAGCCAACACGTTTCGATTCATTGAGTCTTCATCAGGGCAGTCTTGCAAAACTGATATCTAGTGCCTTTTATCCCAATAAGCACTGCCTCTTCAAATTTAACTGGAACAAACAGGCTACACAGTTGTGGGCGGAGCCAGGGGTAGGTGAAAACTGCAATTTTCTGAGCACTTGACCAGCAGTTGCACAAATGACTCAAAACAGATAAAACACTGTTATAACATGGCTAAAAAGACAGAGTTAGAGTAATTTTCTGTATTTAGAAGTTGGAGAGAATTTTGCTGTAATGTTAACAACATCTAGCATGCTAACAACCTAGTTTCTTTTTTTCTGAGAATAAAAAAGCAGATAAAAGTGTTAAAAATATGTTGCTGTGTTACAATTATACAACATTGGCACAGCATCTTCATAATCTACCTTAACTTTTATATGTTTGAATCCTTGTAATCTGTTTTTGTAATGAATTAAGCATAATACAACTCCTGAGCCTATGAACAAGAACTATTTATAACTGACTACAGTCTGGCCCATACTTGCTGAAATAGACTCCTGCATACCCAGACAGAATATGTATTGTATGTATGAAAAAATGTATTTTCCAAGAATAAGCTGTAGGCATAATTTTTGCTACATTACAGAAAAACAATCAAATTGTTACATATGCGATAGATTCAAGGTTGCATATTAAACGTCCTCATTCCTGGACACTTCTTTCCCGTCTCCTGCTTCCGTCCATAATAGTCTTGTCCCATTTCTCTCTGCTTAATCCCACTCATTTCTCCCACATTCAGATCCTTTTGTTTCAGTGCTTCCAGCGTTCAAAAACTCCCCCCTCTGTTACTTCTCTGCTTCTTTTCTTTGCTGTCTGTCCTCCATCTTTGCCTCCCTGCGGTTAGAGCCTTGGACTTTAATAATCATTAGAACAAGCCCCCTAATGAATAAAGTCACTCGGACTAATTGCTCACGGAGTTTCGAGATATGAGTCAGTGAGGGAAAAATGAGATTGTGGACATAATAGCTTGTTTGCAGAATTTTAAAGAGGCAATTAGAATCGCTTACAGTAGCCTGGCCATACATTGTGTGTTTGTTTTTTCTCGGGACATGATAAATCTTTCGGTTGATGGACCAAGACGGTGTTAAGCTGTGGGAAAAAAGGCGGAGGAAAGAAAAAGAATCATTCAAGTAGAAAATGATACCAGCAGAGACAAAACACTATGTATTTCTTATTGTAAGCTGTGCATTTGTCAGTGTGGGTGAGCCGCTGTACCACTCTGTGCAGTCTAATGGTCTTTGCTGAGGAGCTGTCTATACGTTGCATTAACGTTCAACAATTCAAAGATATTATCACAGGGCAGGGCCTTTATAACTCTTTGGGTCTTGAGAATGATATGCGAGAATTGTACACTTTGCTACGATTGATGTTTATAAAACCATTCATTTATTTAAAACCATCTACTTTTCTTTTTGATCATGCTACAACAGTGTTCTTTCATCATTAGTTTACCTAAAGTTGGATTTATTCCTGCATGTTTGAGTAATCCTGTATGTCCTGCAGCTAATGCTCTAGTGCTCAGAAAATCAGCCCCGTCCGCTTAGGATTCCGAGTAAAACATGTAAGGTTAAAAATTGCCATGCAGACACTTTCAACAACAAAAAAATTAATTTTTTTAATTTGTGGCTTGTTAAAGTTAAAGAGGACTTGTCCGTTATGTAGTTTTGAACAGGAAGTTCAAAACGGTTTCTATTTCTAAGGCATTTTAGATCATTTTTGTATTGTTTTGCAATGAACAAAATGTGAATTTTTAATCTGCATATGCCATAGTTTCTTCCTAAATGTACAGAAGTTTAGAGCTTTGGGAAATGGAATTCTAGGGCCAACTTTCAGGCAGTCCCAGGGCTTCACTCGCGGATCCTTTTATGTAAAAACTTCACACTCTCAATTTGAAATGATACAGTTTTTTTTATCAAGACGACATCACCACATTGAGTGAAAAAAATAAGTCAGTGGTTGAAAAAAAGAATTTTGTCATGTGAACCTTAAAACAACTCAAATGGAAAATGTGGCTACAGCAAAATAACAATTATTGTGCTAAATAGTGTCTCATCTGGAAAACGAGACAATAAAGTAAACAGAGAAAGAAAATCAGATTAACAACATGAGTCATATCTCATATTTCTCACTGACATTGGGATCAGCTGAATTCATGTTATTTCTATTCTGAAGAGTATTTTACAAGCTAGCTAAGCTCTGCAGTCACTCCAATAACTGAAAAAAAAAACTACTTTCAGTTTTAATGCTGTTATTTCTTTCCAAACAAGAAGCTTTATCAGAGGTTATAATAATAAAGTTCATGGAGCATTTTTCAAATAAAACAATTTCAGTGCATAACATTTACTCTTGTAAAATGCATTTCAGTATCATTGTATGAATTGTACCTTCGACTTTCTGTCTCAGCCGCTTTTCATTTGCTTTTACTAAACTTATTCTAAACATCTGTGTCAAATGCCATTAGACAATCAAGCTCAAACTTTGAATCGGCCTCGTGACCAAATCCATCTGTATAGCTAAGGATTTACGGTATGTTTTGCACATAGCTGCTGCCGGCTGCACATCGTCTCTATACTATAGCAGCCTTTTTATAGATAAGTGCCTCGGGCCACTGTCTGTCTAGGCTGAGATGTTGCTCAGGGGAAGTACTAAACACAGGCTTCATCATCGCAGACAAAGCCCTAAATCACCAGAATGCTTCTACTGTGAGAGCAGAGACTCCAGCAAACAGCATACAGACATGATAGATTAATATAGATTCAAATATATCAATGTTGTTTTTGCAATTTGCTAATGTGGCTAATTTTAAACAAGCATTGTCCAGATTTAAATTGCTCAAATACAGAATTTATCTTCTTAAGTTTGAATTATACTGCTTTGCTTTTCAAGAATCGTGTAAGGACATGGAACTTTGAAATACACAGCTTCAGAAATAGTAAAGGTTCAGAAATGTGCTAATCTCACTGAACTTGTCTCTTAGCTGGCAGTAACTTCCAAGTGATTTATACCAGATGCCCTCACTGACACACTTATCTTTTGCACAAGTGTAGTGTTGAGCAAAAACGCAATTTCTAACCTTAAATAATTGTAACTTAGAACCCCAACTGAGCCTATATTTAGACTTCATGTTGACCCCTTGTGGCTGAATGTAGCAGTTATGTTTGCAGTAACTGGGCAGAAGCAGTCTTGGAATGCACAAAAAGTACATTTACTTATACTTTATATTTGCAAACTGGACTGAAAGAAGAAATATTCTTTCGTTTTAGTTTAAGACGACCTGAAATGGCTAAGAAGTTTGTTTGTTTTTTTTGCCTCTGTAAACATAATACGATTCATTACAGACTTTTTTCTGCTTCTGTAGTCCAAACTGATAATTTTATCCATAAAAAGTCTGTCATCTGGACATGCAGGACAGAAGTTTAAGGACCCACTGTGGCTTGTCGTCTGTGTTGGTACAGTCTTTTGTAAAGTGGGTCTTTTGTTTCCCCAATATCGCAATTTCCTTACACCTTTCTTCACCTAAACGAATAAAATATGCTACATTGCTCAGTTGGTCCAGATGACAACTTTGAAGCCTTTTTCTACTATACTCATGTTAGCTCAAACTACAAATGCCTAGACAGTATCTCACAGACAGGAGACAATACAGTGGGCTCAGAAGTGTGCAGCCAGCGCATGACGCCGCCCACATTTTTGTTGTTGCTAGGACTCTCAAAGGAGAACACCGGCGTATTGATTTTTTGCACAAGCCATAGAGGAGAGCAAGATATTGGCATTAAACCCTTTTGACATGTTGCTCCCGATGAACACCGCCTTGTAGCCCTGATGTGACACACTGGTGCAGAGCCCAGGATAGTGATCGTACATGAAGGATGTCTGGACGTGCCAAGTCCTCTGTGGCACTTTCTGGAGCCTCAAAGTGAAATGGATTCAGCAAAGTCAAGAAAAGACAAAAGATATAGTTGACATAAATAACACCAACAAGTATATCTATTAGGCTGCATGATGAGTAAAACTCAATGTATATTCACACAAACTTCAGCACAATTTTCATACTAAAAAAGGTTTCCACATGTGATACTAAATTTGAGACAAAAAAAGCTAATAAAAAAGACATTTTTTTTAAGATTTTTTAAGATAATAGAACATATTAGGTACCCAAAGACAAAGGGATGTTTTATTGGCCTAATTGAACCCAAAAGATCAATGTGAATTTTACTGACAGTGCTGTGCCATAACAACTACTTGTGCCAACATTACACTCTGATACGGAGTACATTTTAAGCTTAGAACATAGATAAAAAATTGTGGCAGTATAATCAGAGTTTAGATCTTATATACTCATTTCAACTGCTTGTACTTGCGATCCTGTCCTTTCAGTCATTACCCAAAGCTCATGACCGTAGGTGAGTGTTGAGTGACCGGTAAATTGAGAGCTTTACCTATCAACTCAGCTCCATCTTCACCACAGACCCCAAGATACTTGAACTCTTAAAGGACTCTCCCAAATTATTTTGATTGGCAAAACAAATCACTACAGAAATACTGAAACCATGAAAAACATTTTAAATAAGTATAGTGACTTTTGCATTTTTATGTCAGGATCTACAATAGTTTTATTATCAATTGTATGAGCCCATTTTATTGATTACCATAGATACTTGTTCTGCTTACACAATATTACCTTAAAATATGCCAATGCTTTTTTGAAGCATCACAAACTTAAAAACAAAAGTCTGTTATTCCCTTTTTTGTAACCAAAGAAAAAATAACAGTCTACTATCATAAAGTCAGACCAGGCAATTTGCATCCTTTATTTTCTATCTTTTCCAGCCTCTGTTCTGCCCTTGCAAACAGCGCACAAAGCCATGTGAATGAACATCATGGCCAGTGGTTGTTGTTTGCTGTGCCCCCGCGGTGAACCCTCTCCAGCCCGGCCCCCCGCGACGCCCTTGTGCCTCCGTGGGTCTCCCGGAGCAGCTCTGCCAGCGCACACACACTCCACACACCGGCCTTTTTGTAGCTGCTTTCTGACCTGCTCATTTCACAACACTAGTCCCCTGCTCGGAGCTCTGCGTGGGGGCCACAGTCATTCAGCAGGAGCCAGATGTCATGACAAGTAAAACTGTCCCAAATATAAACTGCTGTCCGGTCTAAAATGATTAACTTTTTATAGATTGGGGCAAATGATTGGATAAACGGTGTAGTTGAGGTTTTAGTGAGGAATGAGAGGTTACTTGGTGAGTTTAAAGCTGGTAAGTCATGGTGTTAAAAAGACACTGTCAGATTGCACTCATTACCAGCAAACTCTTTTCATGACTGGTCCTGTGGGTGGCCCTTATCCACAGTTCAGCTCAGCAGAGACCCCGGAGCCTCCTGTGGCTTTTTAATACATGTCTTTAGATGTGCAACTGTGACAACTGTACTACAATTATGGAACTCAATAGTCTCGCCCACTTCAAAGCCCGCTGCAGTTTCCCAAGTAAATTTGCTGTTCATTTTTGCCATAGACTATTGAATATAAAGAGATTAAAGGCATGTTGTAGGCAAACCAGCTGTTTGAGAAGCCTTGGCTGGATCTCTTTAAGAGAGAATCACATCACGTTACACGATCACAATACTACTCATGAGTACTTGTATTCTGGTGCAGTTACTTTTATTTAAGATATTTAGAATACAGTTACTTTTATAAAATCAATATGGAATAAATTGTATTTTTAAAATAAACGTAGAAGTCACTACAGAAAACGAATGCGTAATGTTTGTCGCGCAGTGCCCCACTGCTTTGCAGTACTTCAGGGACAGCGTCCAAACAGATTGTTTAGGGGGCATTCACTGCCTGCAGACTGACCAATCAGACGGTCTCTTTATTGACAGTCACATTAGAAGTTTGTTGATGGCTTTTTTTTCTAGACCTTATTGATAATAAATAAAGAGAAGACGCTTGTGTTTGGATCTTTCATTTTTAACAATTGATGGGGTTACATTTTTAAGAAGAACCGTTTGTTTTCGTGATGATTGATTTAATGAAACATACATAGTAAGTGCACTGGACTATTAGTAAAGGGTTTCTGACACTGGAAGATCCTATGGAAGCTCACGGAGGACACAATGAATGAACTTATGTTGGATTAAACCCACGATGACCCCACGTGTAAATCTGAAGTAAACTTCTCCTTTTCAGCTCCGGTGAGTTTGACTAAAACTACGCAGTGTTTAGAAGTGAGAAACTTTGTAATTTCACTTTAAGATGAACATCTAATTTGCATTTACAAATGTGTTCCAAGTATTTTACCTAAGCTTAACCCTGTAACACATTATAAAATACTTTTCAGACCATGTTTTCCAGTAGCAGTTTTCAAAGTATGCTACCCAACCCTGCTTACCTGTAATGAATATCTGCTCTCATGTGGCATTTACAAGCTGTGTTTAATCCACACATGCTTCATTGTTGTTTTATTTTATAATTAGAGGCACATCTTGTGTTGGCTACATGCTTTCGTTTCAACACTTGCACTAACCTCTGCTTGAAAAATAATCTTTCTCGACACATTCAGTCTGCAGCCATCTAAAAGGGCCTTTACTCAATTTTTCTTAAAAATATAAACAAACACATCAGTTCACATGTTTTGCGCACTCATCTAATGCATTCTTAGCCTCCAAATTGTTCACCACAATGTGTTTTAAACTTTTTACACATCTGTTAGAAGTGAGACATGCCGGTATGCTAATGGCAGTCAGCCACAATGCTAACAACAACAGACAAACTTAGTGCAGTTTGGTGAGCAAACAAGACATTATTGGATGCAGGCAAGACATTGCAGACTTATTTTACCTGAAAAGGTATATAAAAACGATATAGGGAGAAATTGATATTAAAATATTTTATTCTAAAAAAAAAATGTTTTAACATAGGATTTAATAGAGGCTGCAGATCCTCACATTTGTAGTTTCATAAGTTTACGCTGTGGTGTATATTGTTTTGGCCCTCAGCTGTATCTTACGTCTCCCGTACACTGACTGCGCGGTTCGGTTTGAGTCGAGCCACGTGCGAGTTTCCTGCAAAGTGCCTTGTCCACCAGCTCCAGTCTACTGCAGTCCGCATTTGCCCAAAGCCACGTAGATTACCGTGAAAATGAGTATGTACGAATTCTTTCCGCACACCCACACAAGTCCGGGATGTGCATCAACACGGCTCAAGGGTGCATTGGTTTTAAACACTTATATTTAGTGAGCACCAAACTCACACTTAATGTACATCGTACAAGGTTAGTTTTATTTTACTAAGAATGAAGAATGCACAAATAGAGTATAGCGTCTTTAAGAATTTGCTGATATGTTCATAATTTGATAGAAAAAAGCAAAAGAAATAGGTGTTTAAATCAGTGCAACATATGGTGTTGTGATGATGTCATAAAATCTTGCTCATGGTTATACTTTAACACTCGCTGCTGGCTGAGTTTCTGCGTTACATACTATCAGTTTAATAGAATCCCATCTTTATTTCATTTGCCCTAACATTTGTTGACAATGCAAATAGATTGTGGCAATAGACACATAAAAAACACCAGTTTTCAAAGGAACCTGTTGAAAAAAAACCTCTTTGTTGATATCAATTACCAGGTGACTGTTAATCAATCGTAGTGACGGCGTAATGATTTGCTGTCAGATCTGTGAAGAATGGCGACCAGAGTTGATTTTCTCTCTTTCTTCTTTTCCCATGTTTTTGTTTTTTGGTTCTGGTTGACATTTCCAGCTCTAGACAAGGACAACGAGAATAAAACTTGCTTTCGGGGGATTTCTGCTTCGTTTGGATGCCCCCTGTTGTTTGGTTACACTTTGTTTTAGGGAACGAAGGAGATGGTGATGGTAGCCTGCAATTTTTTCCAGCCAGTTCTGCTGTCATCCGCAAAATCTTGTCAGATAACTGCTGACAATTAGTATCGCTCAATGAAATGCTAATCTACCAGCTAGTTGTTGATGTTGCATGTCTGATCATTCAAATCTAGACAAACCAAAACAATTGAAATGTTTCTAGTTGTTGAATTAACATGAAGGCATTTCACAAGTTTTAAATAAAGGTTAAATAAAGGTCAATTAATTAATTAAAATAATAGATTGGCTTTATGAAACTTTGCAAATAATAAAGCATTTTTCATAAATAAACCAGAAAAAAAGCACTTTACTTTTAAAGACGCCAAGCCAACAACTTAAAATGGGATTTGCCCCAGTACAGATTTAGTAAATGTGTATTTGGGAAAACAACAGCCCTGTGAAGGGCACTGTGGGTTCTTACAGTTGTGAAAGTGGTGATTGTGCTGAAAATTTATTAGGTGCAGAACGCAGTTAAGTGAGTAAAAACATTGAAACAATGTGGAACATGTTACACTTTTTGATCAAAAAAAAAATACCATCTAATTTAGAATACAGGCTATGTGGTAAACATTGCAGGTAATATTCACCACATAAGGCCTTTTCCTACTGTAGGAACCTTTTTCAGTTCCTAGTGCTTTTTTAGTTCCACTCCCCATTTTAGGTACAGAGAAGGATGTATGGACTGGACCCACACTTTAGGAACTTTTTTTAGGGAGAACCTTTTGGTGACACAAGCACATTTCCAATGTTAACTTTGTTGTAAGCATGTTTTGTACATTCTCACATTTAGATAAACTTTCCTTATCCTTAAGAAATATGATTTAAAAGCTGTAACTCCTAAAATGTAGTTATTTAATTTGTAAATATTAACCTCACTATTATTATTATTTACAATGAATACCAGTAACAAATTTGGTTTTATTGTTAATTTCAGTGATGTTTTTAGGCTTTGTAGGTCATAGCTTTATGTGGATTAGGAAAGACAACTTTTGTTTTCCTAACGCCATTTAACTCTTTCACTGCCAGCCCTATTCTCACTTTGACCCCCCTTCCCTGCCAGGACTTTTTGCTAATTTTAAGCAATATTCACAGCTCCACAAAAAACCTTGTGCAACTGAAATCATGACATGTTATACACCAAATGAGACCTACAAGTGTCTACTTTCATTTAAAAAAATAAATGTTATTCTACATTATTCCGTTCTCTTTTTATAGACATTTGAAATTCCTTGTTTTCATTAGATTTCAGCGTTTGACGAGAAACTTTTGAGATAACGCCTTTTTTCTAAATCAAACTTCATGTCAGTGTTATTTTGGTCTGTACTACTTTTTGGTGAAAGAAAATTAACTACTACAATTAAATAATGTTTTTAGGATAAAAATACAAGCTTCACGTGATGAAAGCAATGAAGACGAGTGTCTTTTTCATCTTTAAACCAACAAAAGCTGTGTTACAGACGAGGAGGAAGCTTTACTTTCTGATGCAGATTCTATAGATTCAGCCTCTTTCACGGGGGAAACATTATATTTAACCCTTCAAACATGAACAAATACAGTAGTTTGACTTACTCTGACACTTTTGGATCGCTCACAGAGGAGAAAGTTTAGTTTTTCTCCTCCAGACTCGCTGCATATGTTGTTCTCCTCAGAGTCCTAGTCCAGTAGGATCGTCTTTTCTTCATTTTAAAGATCAAATATCTGCTCTAAACTTACTCAACTGTGTTTTTAGTCCAAGATGTGTTGTCTGTAATCCGTTTGAAAAGAAACACGATCCTTTAGAGTCGGATGATCACGTAAACACAGCAGACGGCGCTCCGTAATGTAAATATAACAACACGTGAGTTTCCGGGTCCTCTGACTTGCTCTGCGCTCTTGTGCTAATGTGATACTGCACTCGGGTGGTGAATATATGAAACGGCATCATGCTATTTTAATGCTGATGAATTCAACACGTGCATCAGAGAGCGCTCTATCGCCGCACGTAAAAAAAAAGCTTATGACGGAAATTTCCGTCATTGGCAGGGAAAGAGTTAATTACTTATTTAATTGTTCCAGACTAAGCAGATGCTAATGCTGATATCAGTTACCATCACTCTGCCGTGTGAACACAGACATGACATGGTATAGTTCCTCTGACTAAACAAACTTGACGAATGTTGGGACTAGTTCTTGGTACTTTCATGTGCAAACACACAGCCAGGTATACAAAAGTAGGTGGTATGTGGTGAATATTGCACGTAATTTATTGCAATGCTTGCAATAATTTGAGTTATGCACTACCTACAATAATTAATAGTCACAATAATAAAGACAAGAACATACATTTCTTGCATTTTAAAGTGACAAGTTGTCAGAAAACGCCAAAGGATTTTACCTTTAACTCTTACTAATCTCAGTAACAGCTGCTGGCAATGAAGTTGGTTAGTGGCTTTAATCACAGAATAAAACTACTTTGGAGTTGAGGCAAAAAAAACAAATTACACAGTCGTCCTTATCTTTACACTACATATCTTTTAAAAGTTCAATTCTCCATGCTAAACCTTAACTTTGACTAGCCCTCCTTCTCTCCTCCACACTTCCATTATGCGTCCGTCTCCAGAGCAGAAGCATAGTTCTATTTGGAGCTGGGTAAAGCTCTCGGCTAATGCCCCCCGGGAGGCAGCATCATATCTGGCCAGAAGCAATGCAGAGACGTCTAGTGGTGGAGGCTTTGTGGATCGTCTTTTTACCAGCACATCTGGCTCCCAAAGATTAGTGTGCAACTGGACCTCGGGAAAACACATCACGTGGACTTCAAGGAACACGGAAAACAACAAGCGCTCTGCCAGGGAAGGAGCTCGGAAGTGACTCCAAGAAAACATAAAGTTCAATGTAAATAGATTGATCTGCTGTGGAATGTCTGACCCAAATCATTATGGGGGTAGTTTATGGTGAAAACATAGTTGCCTGGCCTGGCATTAGGTTCTTAATTTTGACACATAACATCTTCAGAACGACTTTTTGAAATGAGAAAAGTGGTCAAAACCTATTGTTTAATGGTTACTAGAGGTGACTGAGGGCAAACTGCACTCTTTGCAATTAGCTCTGAATCCAGGCAGTTTGTACAGTATGCTATGTGTTACTAACTTTACCCAATGGAAGCATAGTACCCCTTCTTTATCATAATACATGGTCTGGGCATTCCAAACCCCCCAAAACCAGACCTGGGCAAACTATGGCCTGGGGGATTTCTAGTTTTTGTACAAAAGTAGAAAAAACATGATGGTTCAGGAGCTGTAAGAACCTGCTCCAAAAAAAAAACTCACAAGGTCCTTTATGTTTGCAAAGTCTGAACGTTAGAAGAAATTAAAACTTGGGCAAAAAAATGTTAAACGCACCAGTGCAACCAATCAAATTATTTCTGTTCATTACAAAATTAAACATCTTTTTATTTAGATTTATTGACCGGAATAAACAAAACATAACTAATGATTTGTATTGTCATTTATTTCTTCAGATATCTTCACAAAAGTGTACCTAATAATGGGGCAGGTTACTTCTTCTATCTTCTGCGTTTCCTTCTAATGCCTCTCAGCACTTAAGCCTCTTAATGTGCGTCTTTGAAAAATGTCTGCCTGACCCGCACATCCATTTTTCCCTTCCTCCTTAATGACAATTGCATATTTATCTGTCCCTTGCTTTAGCTGCTGCAACGTTGGTAAATAATACGTTTTAGGATGATGAACAATTCTTGGTCGGACATGTTACGGCAGCCTCGTAATGAACTGAAGTCATTTGCGTGGCAGTAATTACGCACTCGTCTGATTAAAGATGGCTTCACTGGATAGTATTTGGGTAATTATTCCCTTTTGCTGTGATAAGCTCATAATGTCCAGTCATGGGAGGTATGCTAGGCTGGGAGGAGAAGTTAATGGCATTGGCAGCCTGGTCGAACTGAACATCCAGTGGTTTTTTGTCAATTTCTCACTCCCCTTGGCCTCTGCTGCCCTAGTGCAATATCTTTATGTGTAGCATCCCAGCAGGTAGGCGCTAGCAAGCCTTAAGTAATTGCTACCAAAATGACCCAATTGCTCTTAGCCTCGTTATTTGAATGCTAATGACAACTAGCCTTAGCCTCTCTGCAAACACTCCAACAATGCTAATTAAAGCCAGATTTCTTTTCTTTTTTCAAATTCTCCGTCTAATTCCTTGCACCATGGATGACCTAATCTCCTTCCTTATCCGTATTTGCTGTTTGTAATTAACACTTGCTTCTCTCTTCGCTCCATTTAGCCGCTCTGCCAGTTTTCTCACTGGCCCAGAGGTTGTCCTCCCTTCAGTAGTGCATACATACAGCTCAGTGCCATGCTCTCATTCTTATTGTTTGTTTTGCTTTTTTCATTATTTATTTGGAGCACTATGTTGCTTCACAACTGTGAAAATAAATTCAATTAAATAAAAAATGCTTAGTGTATGAATATTGTATACTTTTAAAATGACAAAATAACATTTTTTTAACCGTATATGTATTTTATGTATATCGTTTAATGTATTTAAATTTTAATCCATTCTGTCTTGACTAACTTTCCTGGTGGATTGTCATCTGCTTGAATGAAGATGCTGTTTCTTTGCCAAGAATGCTCCACAGTGGGATATTTAATCCAAGAACACCAGAGTGTGAAACCTCCCAGGTCATGTTGATTTCTGTGAAGTTATTTATGAAGCCTGGTCAAAAAAAATAGTAAGGGCTTAAAGAAAAGAACAAAAAAAATCCTGAATGACCATGCAGAAAACGTCATGTCAGAGTATGCCTTTGTCATGAGATGTTTTGTTCTATTCTGCTTACAATTGCTCTGGTCGCTGACGTGCTCGTCAAATCACCTCAAATGTCCACGTGCTCATTAAATCAGCATGAATGTCTGTTGTACGTTTTACCACACGGTGGCAGAGCCTATTGGCTCACAGCAAGAAGGTCACGGGTTTGACTCCTGAACGACAGGGGTCTTTCTGTGTGCAGTTGCCATGTTTCTCCCCGTGTCTGGTTGGGTTTGAAACAGTCATGTACAAAATACGAATACAACATGTCAGATTTGTTGTTTAGCCTTTACTGGCAAATCTTGTAATGCACAAACACAATCAACAGGCGTTGATCGGAGATACAGTACAGCAGGCTATGCAGCATATACATGAATCACGTACGTGTCAACCAATTACAGTCTTTGCATAACTTGCAACAGCACCTAAATAACATACAGTAAATAGCATACAGAATATTTCACTGGCACTCTGGTTTTCTCCACCAACCAAAACTTTACCCACATTAGGGGTTATTCTCTAGCTATGATGTTGAACAAGCCTTGCAAGAAGATTTGGAGATGAGTCCCAAAAGCTTTAGGTGGCAAGTTTCTTAATTTGAAATAGAAAATCCAATAAACATTGATGGAGAATCTGAAACGACTTGGTGCAGAATGAAAGCGTTAACTTAACATGCTTGAATCTGGGCATGCTTGGAGTATTGGAAAGATTCTCCCTGCCCATGTTTTCTTTTCTCAGACTGCACAGTTTTCTTCATACATCACATACTATTATTTCACCCAACAGCACAGGCACAAAGACATTGCAGAGGCACTTGGGAGTCGGTAATTACTGATGTTTGTAATCAGTCAGCTGCTTTTGAGATGCCTCTGCCTCTAAGTACTGTAAAGGGGTAACTTGATCTGGCATGTTACCTGTCAAAGCACCAGGATGCTGCTCCCCGTACAAGCCAGGTCATTGTTCTGTTTTTGTTGTGCGGTTCATCATGTCTGTGCTTCCATTTGGGAGGGTTGAGCTAAGGGTTACCATGTTGACAATGAAGGATCTTAGTCAGCCGGGCGCGAAATAAGAGAAAGCAGGTAATCGGTGTTCCCTAACCACCTAAAGATGACCTGCATGCAGCTCCACACCTGACGTCCGGGCATCCCTTTCTTGCAATGGGGCCATAAGGACCAGTGTTAGGTAGTCAGTGAAGGGAACTTGTTTAAGATATAAAAAAGGTGTGTGAAGTGTAATGTATTTATGTGATTTAGATTGAAAGGACTATACGGTCCATTTATGTAAATTATTTTTTTGTGCAATATTAATATTTTACCTTATGCAAGACTAAAAAACAGGCACTTCTGTTTTAAGCATAGTCCTTAGTACTCTTTTAGTCAACCTGCAAAGTTGAAAGCTTGCAGAAGAAAAACATTGTACTTTGCCATTTAAGTACCACAATATGAATTGAATTAGCAGACATTGTCAACACAGATTATGTTTTGACAATATCTGCATAGAACTGAATGCCCAATGCTTGTATTCCGTTACAGGGGTAAATTAAGTATTCCATCACAATGATTATTTTATGGATTGCAGCCTCTAAGAACAACATTTTGAGGACTTTTTCTCATTCAAAAGATTTTTCATTTTAAATGGTTATTTTAATGCGCCAACTGTCATACTCTTTAGTAAACCATACGAAGAAAGACAAAACTGTAAACCCATGAGTTGGTACGATAAGTAACACCCGTTTTTGAACCAATGCATGACAGACCATGTTTATGCAATAAAACATTCCAGGCAAAGCAGACATAGTGCAGCTTTAAAACTGGGTTACCTAATTTTTGGAAGTAACTCAGTAAACTTGCAGCACTTTAACTAATAATAAAGAATTTTAGTTGTCATCAGGAGCTGAATGCAGCACTGTGATTGGCTTTACTTGGGTGGTCCTCTCTAGTTTCACTTTGCAGGTTGTAAAAAGAGGTCTTAAACTGTATTTGCAACAAAATTGAATACTTGTCAACATTAACCATGAGTCAAAGAACTTATGAGAGGAAGTAGTCAGATTTAAAACCTAAATTGTTTATTGTGTATCCTTTAATTCCTCTAGTTTGCAAAAGAAACGGCACACAATTTATAGTCTCACCAATAATGAAATAATAGCAATGTTGAAAAGAATCCAACTTTTTTGTGTTGGTTTTGTATAAAAGTCAGAAAACAGCTCTATCGAGTGACTAATGCAAGGGTTTCTTTGTTTTAGCTTGCCTCGCCTTTTTGTTGTCAGTGAACTTAAATTTAGCCAAGTGGAGTGAACACAAGTGAAGTGAAGACTGCTACGGAACTAAATTGCCTGTAAAGTTGTTTGGCTGTGTACCTGCTCCATCAGAGACCAAACACACATTTAAGGCCCAATTCTGTTCCACACGGTTGCCCTTTAAGATTCGTAACAGTGGCAGCTCGGGCTCTTTTAACTAAAAACAGCATGAGGGGGAAAACGCTGGGGTGAAGACCAAGGCGGGGTGAATAGTGCCAGCAGACGCGGGGCCTATAGGGTCTACCGGGGCAGTGTCGGCGCAGGGGACAGGCAGAAGAAAGCAACGCGAATGGGCAGCAAGAGGTGGCTTTTGGTTTATCAGCTGCAACAGGCTTGGCATGGGTCCCCTGTGCTCAAGGGAAAGCCCAATGCTACTGTTTTTGATGACTGTAAATGGGACAGGGGGGGACTTCTGTTAGCGCTGCTTCAGAAGGTGCCAGAAAACAGGGGCTTTCCGCGAGCCATGTCGGCGCTGGCAGCCATTTTGGCACGTGCCCAGGAGAGAAGACCGGGAGCCGTTTGTTTGACAAGGCCCAGAGATGGAGCTGGTGCTAAGAGGAGAGAGGCTTTGTAGTGAAGGCCAGATACGCTGGGGCACAGGCGGCACGGCTCTCACGCATATGGAGGCAACATGAATCACATTTGTTACACATTTCATAAACAAATCAGCTCACTGTGGGGATAATAGAGCTTTAGCATTTATGACATGTTAGTATTCAGACATTCTAGAAACCAATGAATTTCACTATATTGGGCACAGATTAATAAAATTATCCAAACTTTTAGCACATGTAAGCAAGAAGTGTGCTTTACACCACTAAAGATTCTTGTTTTCACAGAATTTACACTTTTATCTCTTCAACTTGTGTTAATGTCATGGACCAACAGGATTTTGACAGAGAACCAATCAGAGAGCAGCAGTACACATCTGATCAATCACAACAAAAAAAGCCTGGAGATTTTTGTGTGAAAGGAAACTGAACATTTATTTGCATACCCACTAAAGCTGAAGTTGAAGTCCCGCCCACCGCTCTTATGCCAACACAGGAACTTTTCTTGGTACACTTTTGGTGGAGAACAGATGAGGGACATCTGTTTATAGCTGTCCACTAAGTTGGCCTCAAAAATGTCTCAGATAAATTACATTATTTACAATAAATGTGCAAGAGATTTTTGCCGAACAAACATGTGACATCACAATATTGGCGTGGACTCTCTGGACATGGATTTTTTGGCAGAACCAAAACCAACTCTCATTGTTTTTTTTTTTTTCATTGGGGTCTACTTGCCAAAATCCAAAGCTTTCTTCCTGATGCTTTTAAGAACATAGTAGAGCTTTTTGGATTGCTCTTAACCTACTGAATTGTATACATTGAGCAACATAAACCATCAGTAATGCTTTTCTTGTGTACACAGGGTTTGTGCTTCTGACTCCTCTAGTGCAGATTGGCACAGATTCACAAATGATGCAACAGATCTGCAAATTGGATGCACAATGCATAAAAACAACAAAAACACACCATTAAAGTGCACGTACACACCCAAATGCCACAACCATTTTACTGTCATCGTCTCCAACAGTTGTTCAGAGACGCTGCGACTCTCATCTCTGGAATCAAAGAGACATTTTTAAGCCAGCTTCCCTGAAACCTGCCCTCGTTTTAGACGACACTGGGTTTATGACAGGCGACACATTCAAGCTGCATTGTCTGGCTGAAATGACAGTCTGTGAAGCTTGCTAACTAGTCCAGGGATACAGATAGAATGAAGAACCAGTGTGATTGTGAGATTGGCCTTTGAAGAGTTAAGTGCTGGACAAATCAAGTGAGGTGGTGTTACAAAGCATGTTTGTTTGCATTATTTTTCAAGTTTTGTTTAATATTGAATCTAGAATCAACCCAACATTTTATCAAATTGATTGAACAACAGCTCCACTATGTGGGCAAAATTAAATTATTATTATTAAAATACCTTTAAGTCCATTTTTTTTTCTTTAACTTTACTTCTTTAACATTGTTTTATTCAAATTGAAACACAGACGAAACTAAACTGACACGAAACTGATGATAAAGTAAAATTACATTATTAGGCTACTGCTTAAAGCCGTAAATGCCAGATTAAGCTAGTTCCAGCTGCAAAGTGTTAGCTTAAAATGACAATAAATAAATTTGCTGTTTCAGGAGTTTCTATCGGCAACCTTTTGTGAGTTACATTTATAAATATCAATATAATAAAAGAATATTAAGTGTACACTTACAAATAATGGGCTTAAAAGACATACTTTCGGCCTGCGCATGCCTAGTCGCGCTAAAAGGTACAAAGTGGGCACTGATAGGCATCACAGATAGATATCACTTCATAGCTATTGTACATTTGCATTACCTGGCTTAAAGCTGGTTGATGCGTTTATCACTTAGAAATTAGTTCTAAGCAATCAATCTGGTTGCAGGAAGCTATCAGCGAGAAACATACATATAAGAGAAATACTGTATTTGACACTGTTTGGTTGTCACAATACGGAAGTAGCTGAGAAATCACCTTTTTGTTGTTAAATGCAGTTGAGATATCGAGGTGCATGCCCACCCAAGCCAAAATGTTGTGCTGAGATTTTAGGAAAGTCATCAACATCGGTCTGGTAAAGCCAGGTTATAATTTATATGAATTTTGTTTACAATAAAAGTGCAATTGTGAAATTACCTCCACCTATGCCATTTCTGCTGCTCATGTCTGAAGCAAGACAACACATTTTAGCAAATAACATTTATATAACCATGAATACTACATTTCAGTAAATTACACTAGTTAATTTCATAAATGTTGTAAAAAGAGAAGTGTTAATCATCATAGCTAGACTCCCAGCCCAAGCAGAGTAACATAATAATTAATAACCTAAATCAACATGTAAATGCAAATGAGTTATATTTTTATTTACAGTATTTATAAATATCCTACTTTAAAAATCCTAAAAAATAAAATTGAATACAAAGTGTTGTGCTCGTGCCTTGATTTAACATGTTGTGATTGGGATGCTCTCTTCCACTTGCATAATTACTTTCTGACAGTGGAGTAATAGCTTGTGCACTGTTGACAGCGCAGTAGTCATCTTGCACTTGTTACTTAGTACAGCTCTATGTAAATGAAGCCGAGCATGACATCACAGTTAGTAAAAGGTCGCGGAGCCTGGAGCTTGTCGTCAGCTGATACGGAGAGCAGCCCTGGCACTCTGAGCTATGTTTTGTCAGCGTGTTGGCCATGAACTTTTGCAGTGACACTCTTGTATGATGGTCACCTATACCCCTTGACCTAAATCTTTCCTTTTCCATCACCGCAGCAAGAAATCCGACTCGTAATGTGTATTTAATCACACACTGGTCTAGCTATCTAGCACTCTGATGTAACGGCTTTATTTAGCTTGAGTCTAGTATAAGAAGTAAACAGATAAAGACTCCTTAAACTCAATTTATTTTTAGTTTCAGTTTGGTTTTGGTTTTTTGCATTCACAACCCATTTTAGACATACCAACAATGTTGACAAGAGATAATCCCAGCACTTTTTATTTGACTTTTTTTTTTCTCGATTGATTCTCATAGAAACATAGATAAAGGATTAAAAGCACTAGCCCGAGCACAGATATCTTAATAAGATATCTATTTAAGTGGAAATGTGTTTGCTGTGTCCTGTCTACGTCTAATAATGTACCATTTGTTTGATTAAAGTCTATAAAGTTTGTCTCTTATTGTTGTTAGCATAGTGGCTACCCGTTGTTAGCATGCAAAACACGGCTATGAACAACTGTGAAAAAAGCGAAAACAACAGTTTGGGCGCTCAGATTACATTAGGTAAGTAAGCAAAACAAGAATTATATAGGCCTACATAGGATTAAAAGAGAAAAGCAGCTATTTGCATATTTTTCAGCAATAATTCTGTTTTGGTGACATTTCATTATGAAGAGGAAAGACCTGTTAGTTCTGCAGTTTAAAACAAGAATGGATCAGTTTTGTTTACCATGAACAAACTGTAAAATATTTATTTACATAAGCTTTTAATGATAAACTATACAAATAGCAAAATGTAAATTTAAATCACTGTAATATCGAAAACCATTGTTGTGTTGTTGTTTTTTTTGTTGTTTTTTAACATTGCTCCCGTGAGGCCTATACTTCAAGAGTTTCTCATTTTGGAGTATAAATGTCAACTCAGCATACTGTTTACAAAGTTTTACAAAGCAGTTTTAAAAAGGGTTTTATGTGCCTCTTGTAGAAGTTCGTACTGTGCTGTTGAATCATCCAATTCCACTTAAATCATGCGCTACATACTCAGGGCTAACCTTCATGGAAGATTCTTGTCCCGCACCCCTTCTACCCATGACGAATGCAATCGCTGGGCCAAGCTTGCAACTACTACTGACAACTCGTGACACAGGCCGCCAGCGAGCCAAATGTAGACACAGCCTTTTAGACAGAGGGAGGAGGGGCGAGAGTGCTGTGTCTACTGTAGTGAGCTCCATATTCCTGTCGTCGTGGAAACGTACCTTGTGACTCGGAATGGTTGAAGTGGTCCCAACTCGTGATCCTGCGAAGGGATAAGGTGAACTACAACCCAGATTTGAAAAAAGATGTAATAGTATTATTATTTGGACAGTAGCAAGTACTTGCTACTAAAAACTTACTCAAGTAATCATGTTAATTTAAGAGGAACGTTTACAAAACAATAAAAAGTTCAAACTCAAGTTTAAATAAAGGTGCTGTAGCGTGCCCTTTTTAACCCTTTCTTGGGCGGTCCACATGTTTTACCTAATGCAATTTGGGCCTCATAATTGTTGACCACAATATGATTATAAACACTTTCCTCGGCTGAGACCAAGGGTGTCAGCATGCTAATGGGAGTTAGCCAAAGGCTAGCAATATAATAGTGTTTTTATAGAAACAAAACACTATTTACCATGCCTAGATGGGACACAGTGAACTAATTTTCACTCAAATAAATACTTTGAATACACACTGAGATGTCAAGTAAGAATATTTATTTTCAAAGTAAAATATAAACATATTTAACTGAATAAACATACAAGATAGATACAACCATTGAACATTCGAGACTATACAGTAAAGCGACTTATAATCCGTTTCCGCCTTGCACAGATATTTTTCTAATGTACCTATGTGACTGGTGTAGTTCCCTCTGCATTAGGCGTGTTTATTTGTGTAGGAATCAACCACAGAACACTGCTGTACGCTTGGAAATGCTTTCCTTTTAATCTGGATCACAACAAGAGTAAACAGCTTCAACATGTGCTGCTAGCATACAGACAGTCAGCCCAAGCTTTTCCCTTATGGGAGTATGTAAAAGGGAAGAGGAAATTCCGACACCCCAGTTTATACCAGTGCACACCTGGGAACACATGAAGAAGAGGAGCTGGGTGGACCATACAAATCACCGGTATGTCAAACCAAAACAGCAAATAAAAGACAATTTTGTGTAATTATATTAGTATATAAATGAACCGGTTACATCTATTCAGGTGGAAATGTGTCTGCAATGCCCTGACTACTAATAATGTTCCATTTATCATTATCTCACTGTGAAGCGCTTTGTGACTCTGTGTCTGTGAAATGCGCTATACAAATAAAGATTACTTACTTACTTACTTACTTATTCACCAAACTCTGTTGTTGTTGCTAGCATTGTGGCTAACTGCCATTAGCATGCCAGCATATCTTGCTCATAAAAGCTGTGAAAAAAGCTTACAACACATTGTGCAAGTGAGCAAAACATGTGGACTGAACAATTATTTATTTCTATTTTTTTAGGAAGCAAAAATTGTGTATTATACATTAAACATTTCATTTAAAAGTATATTGTCATGCTTTTTATCATTTCAGTCTTATGCATAGCTACTGTAAGAAATAATTAGAAATAGCAGTAATGTCATTAGTTCGGACATTTTCTTATTATTTACCTTCTAATGAAGCCAGTCCATAAGTCTTACTTTAGGACCCTCTTTTCTTTGTGTCTGAAGCTGAAAGAGTAGATCAGTCTGTGATGAGGCTAGAGTTTCAGTCAGCTGCATAGGGGCTTAGGCATATGGGAGATTTGTGGTGGTGGTGGTGGTGGTAAAGCTTGGGAAAGGACTTCCACTAGAGATAAAGTGTGATGGAGGCGGGTGATGCAGGAGTCTAAAGTTTCCACAGATAAATCAGTCCGTCTGTGTAAAGCACTTGTTAATGTTCAAGAATAAAATGTGCACGGCTGTAAAAGTGTAACCTGGGGCATGGCTTCAACTGAATTCATTATATTTGTAGGATAGAGCAAGGCAACTCAGAAAAAAAGTGTGTCATAAACGAATATAGACTGTTGTTATATCTGAGGTGACTTTTTCTTTTCTAAATTAGTAAGCATTGCCTTCTCAACCAAAAAATATATTGTATAAGAGCCTGATCTCATGGAACAGTGTATGTATATTGTATACCATACTTTCTAATCCTATCTTAACCAATCCCAAGCCCCAATCTAAATTTAAGTTAGACATACCCATTTTTGTATCTTCAAACCTAAACTAAGCAGTTAAACCCAAAGAAAACCGAAACACATGAAGGGCTATAAAACGTGCTCATGATATGCCAATAACATATGACAAAAACAGACCACTGTTTTCTTTTTCACTTGACAGACAGGTTGCAGAATAGCATGACTGACTTGGCAATAGGTCTAGTGTTGCAATATTACAATAATTCACAACAAAAGCGTAACTAACATACAGTATCTGGAAAGCATTTGAGACATGTTTCTGCAGCAGATACAGAGCTAAAATAATTGTGCCGTATGACATAATCCTATCATGCACACTAGCCTTTCCTTCACACAGATTGTTCTAGCTTCCTAATTCAGACATCGGATGGAGTTTCAAGTCCCATGACCGGTCTGCCAGTGTGGAATTAGAAAGACTGTACCCCTCCCCCACCATCTCCATCTCTCTCTCTCACACAGTTGGTTTTGAGGGGGGTATCATGTCGGCATGCAGAATCAGGCCCCCCTCGCTCTCATGCTGCTCTGCTGTCTAACGATATGACCTACAGTGCCCCTGCAAAACGAGACCATGAATGGGCTGGAAAAGTGGGGCCTTGCACAAGTGTCATCAGAGCATGACGTACCCTGGACCCATGAACGTGAATCAACAGGAACTAAGAGAGCGGAGGGATTAGCCATAAGTCTGTTGTGTTTGAGAAGAGGAGGCGTGCTGTATCACGCTACTGTCATTAGATATGGGTTAGGCTGTGTGATGCAAAGTTAGCAGTTGTTGGATGTTACTAACTGTTTGATAATGGTAGCTAAGGGACCAGTTAGTGAATGTTAAGTTTAGAATACATTGCATTTAAGTAATTTTGATTAAGATTAGAACTTTAGATAAAAAACAAGATATGTAAATTATATTGATCCTCTGCTTAGGTCTAACAATGGCCTTACAAGCTTGTCAAAGCCTAATCTTGTCAGATTTCAGATCATAAGCAAGTCAGGGCCTTGGATAAAAAAAACGCCGGAACACTAGGTGCCATGGTGAGACATCTAGAGTGGATTGTTGTGTTCTTGGGCAAGGCACTTTACCCACCTTGTTTCAGTGTATGTGTGCACTGGCTGACTGGGATGCCTGGTTTTAAAGTGCTTGGATTTCACTGAAAGGCGGAAAAGCGCCTTATACCATTCAATTAATAGGTCTCCGGAGAAGGTACAGTTTAAAGTGAGTGGAAATGGACTAGTTAAGCCCAAGTTTGACTCCTATGATTCAACAGTTCTCCATCTCTGACATTTATTGGCTAAAGTTGTGTAATTTTGTTATCTATAGAAAAGGTTGTCGTTTTTCACAAGTTTTGTAGAGCATAAAGTGTCTGGCTTTAGACAGGCTCAAACTCTCATGAGACAAACTGAGGCCAAATTGAAAAGGCAGTGAACTCATTCATCGACATTGACACACAGTGCACTCCATAGTTTGAGAGCAAAAGTTTTGGAGCCTTGTGTGCGTCAGAGCTGCGCTGACTGCACCGTGAGCGTTGGGGTTCTGCCCTTGCCCTTGGTGGACGTGTGTTTAAGACAGGCAGGCAGCTGCTGGCGCCGGCTGGAGGAGATGCTTTAGAGGCAGGGGTCCATTCCGTAAATGGAGCCGTGTGGTTCTGATGGATCAGCACATCAGTTCCCCTCCTGCAGGGTCAAACAAATGGAGGCGGGCACTGAGTGAGTATCACTCATGATGAAGGGAGTGAGTGAGGAGAAAACCTTCTATGAGAAGTCATCAGTCACTTTTCCACAAAGTTGTACCTTCAAACTGTTTTAAAGTGGATCAGGCAGAACAACTTCACCAATGAAACCATGTCAAACACATTTTTATGCTCCATTCAAACTGGACCTCTCTGCCAGTTGTCAAAGTGCAGAGCAGAAGACACGGAGAAGACACTGAGGCTTTCATAACATAGTACAGAATGTGTGTCATACTTGTGATGTTCTGTGTGTGAATGGAAAGTCATCTGATCTGAACCACTCCAGAGGAAAAGGTACAGTCCAAAGAGCTGTCCCAAGATCTTCTTCCGGACTTGCAAAATCTCTAAAGTCACAAGCTGAGTGCATTTACTTGTCAATGATTGTCTCCCGGATTAGAGCGATGAGTCATTGGTTCCACTGAACCTTGGATTGTACCTGTAGATGTAAGCGTGCTCCACATGTGACATGTTTTAGTATTTTAATGAAAGGACAACAAACGTGAGCTAATAAAACATCAAAGAGTAGTAAAACACTTTATTGGTTCATAATAAATTCTCCATCTGTGTTATCCTGTTAGTTATGTTTGTTTTGCCCAGGTATTTTAATAGAATGAATTATTCCTGAGTCTTTTATAATGTGTGATAAACATTCATTGGAAAACAGGTTGTAATTGAATGACCAAATGGGAATAGTTTTAATTAACTTTTGTTAACTAAAGTTGTTCACAGAAACATTTGTGCCGACTCATTTCTGCCAAGTTAAACAAAAACAAATTTCCTAAATGTGAAAAAGTGTTAAATTTAGCTTGATTGTTCTTGATAATCTCAAAACTGTTCTGCTTAGCTGTGCAAAGACTGAAAGGATTTTATCTGATCTCATTTCTTTGTACATTTTATGATTCTTGGAGTCCTCATATGTTTGTATTGTGATTTTAATGACAGTGTTTTATTAATGCAGCTTTTCCTGTTCTGTAAAAGATTAAGATTTAAATTCATTGGAGAACTTTTAAATTTAAGACTGTTTTCGTTACAAGAAAAGCTAATCACAAAAGAACACAGCTTTAATATGATACAACTTTGTACATTGTTACATGTAAAAACGCCTAATTTTTCTGACCATCTTGCACTATGACTTCAACAGCAGCCCCTGAAGAGAACTCCTCACCCTTCCTTCTGTCTGTCTCCACTGTACAGCTCCATCTATCCGTCCATACACTCCCGAGCCTCGCTCTAACTACCCTGTTACTCATGTTGCATCATAGCTCTCTTGTCTATATAAATCAGCCGTCCCATCTTTGAGACATATCTTTTAGCTAAAGCCGCCTCTTCATCACGCTCTTTTGACGCTCCGTTACTAACCATATTGATTCCGATTATTTTCAGCCACACAAGCGTCGCTATTTTTCCTTCTTTTTTTCTTATAAAACCATGACAGAAATGGATCTATGGTAATCACATTGCATCAGTGTCATTGCGCTCTGTCCATTACTATAACCTATGCTTGCAGACAGTGTTCTCCCCCTCTTTCCTCTCTCTTTCTGCCTTTTTCTGTCCCTCTCTCCGGTCATACCTTAATTGTGCTGTTAGGAAAGCAAAATCTAATTCTGAAAAAAGCATCTACATGAGTTCAGCTATCTTTTGTTCCATTCTGCTGTCTGCCATAGCTGCACACACAAAGTTGGAAGCGCCTGGAAAGCAAACCGGGGCCTATGGCTGGAGAAGCAAGATAGGAGCTAGGCATAGGCTCCTACCAATTCTTTATCTGAGCCACGGCTAAACATCAATAACAGGAGCACCAATGCACCCCTCGCCCACCTCGCTCCCCCTTCTTCTCTCTCTCCACTGTGTCACCAAACACCTCCAGCTTCTCCACTTTTAATCTTTCAAAACAAAACGGCCAAGCGCCCTAAAGACAAACTGCATCAAGCTGAAGAAGTGATAAAGCAGTGTGTTAGTGTCTGACCGGTGGAGGATAGAAATATACTTGTAATTATGCTTCTGTATGTCTTTTGGCATAAAGGTAATGCTACGTTTATCTCTGCAAGGTCTGGATGGCTCTATACAAGTTAATAATGTAGTTTATTTTCATAAATTACTCTTAAAATTAGAATGTACATTGGTGTCATGTCATCTGTTTGACAGAAAAAAGGGTAAAACCATACTTCTAAACATTGTGCCTAGAGATATGCCAAAAATGAAGAGATACAATTGACAGTAGCAGAGTGATTACATCTCTGGCTTTTCAATAAGGAGTTTGTGGGTTCAAATCTCGAGGTTGGACCAAAATCAACATCTCAAAATCTCACTGGTGGAGTATGCATGTTCTTTCTGTGCTACGATGTGTTCTATCCAAGTACTCAGACTTCCTCCTAAAAGCACGCATGTTTAGGTCACTCTATATTTCCCTAAAGAATGAATTAAAGACTGAATGATTGTGTTAACCCTGCGATGAGTTGGCCACTGTCCAGGGTGTTCCCCCACCCTGGACCAAAGTCAATGAGATAGGCTCTTGTCACCAGTGATCTAATGGGAATAAGATTTATAAAATAAATCAATGAAATGTACAGTATTTGTATTAAAGAGATTATTGGTGGACGTCACTTTCCGCTCTACTGCGCATTTCTCATGCAGAAAGATACTCTGTCCGTCTAGTTGGCTGGGGAAACTTCTATGATAAAACAACTAAACGGAACAAGAGCTAGCTGTTTCGATCAAGTCTGAACCAGCCTGACGGACGACATGACTGTGTTTTTGATGTTTTCCTGACTGTAACATGGATGCTTGGAAGACGAGTTCCATTCATAAATGTTGATTTAGCAGCATAACTTTTGACTTCGCACAGTGATAAACTCTTGTAGTTAACTGACAACAGCGCTGGCTAGTGTTGCTACAACAGCTTGTGTCAACTAGCCGTGGCTCTTACTGCGTGCGCATCACCCGTGTCGATAAACAAATAATCCCTCTATATTATACACACATGTAAAGTAATTCAGAGTGCTTTACAAAGCAGGAAAAGTGTATGACATGACTCAAAAGTTACTGGAGTTTTAAGTTAAAAAACTGTCTGCACCTGATATTTATATCTCAACATACTGTACCTTCTGTCATCACAGAAATACAAACTTCATGTCTTCTGCTTAAGCATTAATAATATTCTTTTAAAATAATGCTTTCAAGAAAATCTGTATTCCAGGCCTTTTCTTACAATATTCTCCACTAAATAATGAACAAAATAATTGATTTTGCTTTCTTTTATTATGTGCTGAATATATAAAACGTTTTCTCTTTAGATCCAGGCAGACTAACACAAACATGTGTTTGGGTTAGTCTGCCAAAATCTGTTAATGAGCACTTTCCACTTTTCAGTTTCCACCATCAGGATGTGATTAGACATGAATAATGTAGAGGTGTGCCTTAGGCTGGACACAATAAAAGGACACTCTCACATGTTCAGTTTTAACACAATGAAACAAACATTTGAAGCAGTGTCAATGTCCATCTGAATTGTTGCCCATCAATGAATGTCAATTTTTTTACTATTTAAAAAAAAAAAAAAAAAAAAAAGCAGTTCGTCACACTGAATTGTTCTACTGTGTTTATATATTTGATCAGTGCATGTTAAAACTGCTTTTTTAATTTTAAAACTAACATTGCAATCCAAAATCTGATAGATCTTTAGAGCTGCTAGATAAGCCCAGTGCCACTTAAGGGCACTAGGTCTTGCTGTTACTCCACAGAATCAATAGAGCAGGCAAAATGGCCGCCCTAATCAACATTCCATTATTGCTATTTGCATATTTGATCCAGGATTTGTTCAATGGATTATACATATTACCTGCATGATGTTTAATTGCCTTTTTAATAGACTCTGTGATTAAACAAGGATGTCTGGGCCGGGGTGGGTGGAAGAAAAGTGCAAAATTAAAAAGAGAGAGTCGGAGAAAAAAAAGATATTTAAACAAGTTGCTCACATCCTCCGGAAATGCATCAGGAGAGGGTGGTTTGAAATAAAGCAGAGATCCGAGCAGCGATAGAGGCGGCGCTGGCTGTTCAAAATTCATTCATTTGCCTGGTATTTGTTTAAGAAGATTGGAGAGGAGGCTGCGCGTTCCTTCAGCGCTCTTTTATATCTTATCATGTTTTGACAGATGAAGCAGGTGACGCACTCGGATGCTCACACACGTGGGGAACTGTTGCATTGTGACTGTGGGGGATCAGACGGAAAGTTGGAAGTCATTGCCAAGTTTTGAGCGAGCCTGTGTGAATCTTTTAGAAAACAAATACACTGTACTGAGCTAGGAGAAGATTCAGTTGACAAAATATGGATATTCTCGTGTATTCTAGTGTGAAAGTAAACACTGAAAAGGTTGTGCACTGAAAACACTATGGTTGTCATGGAATTAGCAGGTGGTAAGGGTGCATCGTGTGACTTTTCTAGAGAGTTCCAAAGATGAATGACCTACGTATATGATGTTATAAATGTAATTGTGATCTAACACTAAAGTGCAAATTGGCACCATAGCTCCTAAAGCCAAACCCACACGCCGTTATAAGAACTGTCTGAACAGTGTAGCAAGTAGGAGTTAGGAGCCTGTATGCTTCCTATCTTAGTTCCTTGAGCATAGGAACCTCTGATGCTAACTTACAGCTCTACAGCGCTAGGAGACGTCTCACAAGTTGTTTGGAAAATGTACGAACATTTACTTTGTAAATTATACATTTGTAATGAATGAAAAGTTCTCCTGCCTCAGATTTTAGACACTGTGAGTGTAATTCTCTGTAGAGTTATGATTTCACTTGCTGTTTCCCGCCACTGGTTTGGACGTTCAGATTCTCTAACAAAGCTAAACCTTCTTCTCTTAGCCGTCTAGTGCTTCTGACCTCCAAAGATAAGGAGCCATAGGAACCAGGAACTAGGAGCTACACATTAGCCCTATTGGGATCCAAGGTCCTGAAATATTTTGTGCTTTTTGGCACTTAAAAAAATAGGATTATATGTTCCATTTTCTGCAGCTCTATGTTTTAGCACAAAACATTTCTTTGTCTTTTTCACACTGTTCTCAATTAAAGGATGATTAAAACAATCTTAGTAAAGTATGGGTCTCCAACTTTTTACCTTTGAATGAATCCAAGCAGAGTTTTGTAATTTAAACTACAACCATGAATAGACGGGACTTATCAATCTTAGTTAATTTCTACGAAGGCTAATAATGTAGTTTACATTAACAAAATGTAATCAAATAACCTGCAATTGGCATTGTTTCAGACTGTTGTGCAAGTATAAAAATGCATCTCCTTTAAAGACGTATATTTGATACAGTAGTAGTGTGAATACTTTTTCCTTTTCTTCTTAAATCTTTATTGCCGTTGTGGAGATTTTTTTGTTTGTTTGCCAGAAGACAATGTTTTGTTGGACATTATAACTTACCTTCTGGTCTTTTCCCACATACAGTACAGCTTCTTTCCCTTAAGCATTTTATAGATTGTATATGTTCTGTTCTTCTTATTGGCATCTACACCAATCATTAAGTGAGATCTAAGCACTGACAATGCCGCCGTGGAATCTGTAGGACTCAGCTAACTGCAGATATAAGACTAACCCACATCCACATCTACAGTTTCAAAGCTCGGGATCATTCGAGGTTTTGTGTATATGCAATCAAATATCCTGCCTGGTATGCATTCCTTGAGTACATTCAGTTTTCTCTCCAGTTACCGACTCACTAAGTGTATGTATCACTACTGTATTCTATAAGCTCGGATGGATGACGGTCTATTGTGGCGTTTTCTATTGAAACTTGAGGTCAAAGTCTCCTACCGTTAGCGCCCAGTCACCTGTTCTCATTAATAAGGAAATTAATGTTGCATTCTGTTTCAATTAACCTTCGCCGACTATGGGAGCAGGACCGGGAGGGAGGCCCAGGCACCTGCGGAGGTCAAGGTAATTGAATCAAAGGTACAGCCGTGACAAGGCCGTGGGGTTGTTGCCGTGGCGTTGGGGGCGACTGTTGTTACCCCATCGTTAGGGCCGAGGTTGAGGCATGTCAGAGTTTTGCAATGATGACATTTCTTGCAGATCTGCGGCTAAGGCGAGACACTACAGGCAAAACACTTTATTTCTTTTTTTGGTTAGTATACTGGCTTTCATGTCTACAGAATTCTATGGAACATTGTAATTTTATTGGCCATTGTACAAAATGCATTTTTGTTCACAGTCATCAATGTCAGCCGCTAAAAAGGCCCACACCGAACTGTATAGTCTTTATCTATTACTGTAATACATTTAAATTTAAAAAAATATATATGCACATTTTTAAAGCAAAATTTCACACAAATCAATTTTACTCAGAGCCAAAATAAGCAACACGTGGCTATACAACGAAATGTCCTATTTGATACAAACTTTGCACACCTGACTGGGCGACAATTGTGTAGAAAAAACACTCCTATGAATTTAGAATGCATAACAAAAACTCCCATACACTCTCTCTTTTCTGTGTTACATTGATACAACGTCATAAAGGGATGTTCACCGTGTCGTCACATGGTGCGTACACCAAAAAGAAAGCTTTTAATTTCGGCAATTGGATCCCAAGGGGAAAAACATGAGAGCTAGCTTTGGTTCTGCGGTTCTGCCAACAATTTTGACGTCGCATGTCAGCTCGGCGAACATCCCTACACAAAACGTCAAAACCGTATGATGAGCATGTTTTCACACCCACAAATATGTTAACCAAAACATAAAATACCCACAAATTTTGGTAGATGCCACGTGACGACATTTTCTTTGAGCTTAGGGTAAGTTTAGGCTTCAAGTTACTAAAACCCAAAGAAAATGTTGTCATGTGGCTTCAACCAAAATTTGTGGTTTGTTTTACATTTTGGCGTGAAAATGTGCTCATCATACATTTTTGACTTTTCGTTACGTTATCTTCAGAGAGTGAGCTTAAAATAAGATCTATAATCCTTTCTGAAACTGACTAAGCTAGTAGAGATTTTCATTTTTTTGTTTGTTTACAGTGGTCCGGTCCCTTGTTTACTGCGGGGGTTTGGTTCCAAAAATAACCCATGATAGGCGAAACCCGCGAAGTAGGGATCTTCATTTTTTTTACCAGTAATTTCAGTTGATAACCTCCTGGTTATGATGTTTAGTGTCTTTTGTACACGTACTAATGCGCTGAACACATTTTTCACCGCAAGATACAACAGCGCGACTCGTTTTTGTGACCGCTTTAAGAAGGACGGTGCTGTGCGTGTTCGCCTGCTCTGCTTGTTCGCCTGCTCTTGGCACGTTGCCCGTCCCACTGCGCTCCACAGCCGACCGCAGAGCCACGGATCACATGGACTCCGGAGCCGACAGCCACGAAACACATTCGGACTTTGGCGAAGTCACAACACGCTCCTCAAACACATCTCTGAACTACACAAATGACATTACAGCGTAAACAAACTTATCATCGTAACTACGAGCTCAAAGAGTCAAATCCTCACCTGGAGAAACTTCCGAGCGTCAGGTCAGCTTCCACTGCATGATCCAAACTGTCTAAAGTTTTCTAAAAGAGCTTCTGTGCTGTTGCCTGTGAATGCTGCGATGTGATACGGTCACAAACGGTGTGCTTGAGAGAAAAGCACGCTTACAGCGCACGTCTAATAGGACTGCGCACTGTAAAAAAATAAAATAAATCCGCAAAGCCGCGAAAAGTGAGCTGCGATAGAGCAATGGACCACTGTACATTGGTAGCTAGATTTATAGCTTTTTCCCTGTTCACCTATAGTGTCTCGCCCTAAAAGGTCTAGAAATGTAAGTGTTGTTGATCGAGAATAATTATTTCCTCATTTAATCTGTATCAGGAAGAATAAATATTGATATATATTTGGGCAGATGATTAACAATTTTAACAACTCAGAATTTAAATTTCCTGAACTTTGTTGGTTTTTGTAGTCTGCATTTCAGTTCATTGTTTTATTAATGTTTTTCACAGTAGCCACATAGTTTTGGCAACCATTCTCAAATTGTGCTGAGCTTTTCAACACTTTGGTATAATGTCTTGATAAATCCACAGACATCATGGCTCCTTGTCCAGGAATAGATATTGTACACTGCAGTATGAGTGTTGCCAAGAGTCTCACAGTTCACTTTGTATCCATAATCAGTCCAGATACAAACTTATTAAAGAAATGTCTGTGTTTACTACATTTTTGTTTCAATAATGCTTTATTATGATTTTAGCAATACTCTACCAAGACATAATTTGTTTGTGGATACTAGTCAATTGCATACGTTTTTATAACAAATAAAAAATTATAGAAATGCCTCATGTTGATACATTTATTGCCTAGTCGTTTTTGCCATACTGAGATGTTGTATACATTAACAGATTTAGCCCAATATGCTTAAATTAGAATGCATAACAGCAGCTGGTATACACTGTATGTTTTTACTCATAGCGGCATATGTCGGCCATCATTATATTTTAAGTTCAAAGCACTCCGAATGTTTCACATCTCTACTCGCCCACTCTTGTCAAACCTCTCTATAAGATTTTAAGGCAAAACATTTAAACATAATTTATCAAAGCAGAGCATAAGGTGCATGTTGGAGACTTAAACAAAGAAAGAAGTTCACTGCACTGCTTTGATTTTGTTCTTGGTATTTCTATGGTGTTACTTTGAAACTCTCCACAGCTCCACTCTCTCTCTCTTTCTCTCTCTCTCTCTCTCTCTCTCTGCCATGTCTCACATGATGCCTGTCTGCTCTTCGAATGTGCTGCTGAGCTTTGTCCAACAGTAAAACACACCTGGGTGTGTCCTGGCCTCTGATGAATGACCCTGCGGCCCACACTCAGATCGATCCACTCCTGTGTGTGCGTACATGCTCCTACCTGCTCATGGGGAGAGAGGGAGAGCGAGAAGGAGATGGAGTGGAAAAGAAGAGAGAGGGAAGAGACAAAAAAGGGGAGGGAGAGTGAGGGAGAGAGAGACAGAGAAGGAGAGAAAGAGAGGGAGATGGAGTGGAAAGGGTGAGAGAGGAAAGAGACAAAGAAGGGGAGAGTGAGAGAGGGAGGTGGAGTGTACAGGGAGAGAGAGAGAAAGGGAGAAAGAAGGTGAGAAAAGGGGCTTTCTGCTGAGCTGAGAAATCCCAATAAATCCCCTCACACACATCCAATATCAGTGGTACAGTAACACACTTTAACAAATGCGTACACAATGAGGACATGAGCTTGTCAATAAGAGAAAACTTTTTATATCTATATCGAACCAGAACAAAATGGAAGTAACCTATGTTTATCTTTATAAATATTTAATATAAAAAGCATCTGTTAGAGGGAAAAAAAGGTTTTATTAGGACTTTTTCAGTCAGAGTAGTACTGGTTTGTGGTGATAGTATTTTAGTGAAATACTGTTTGCCAAACAATCTTAAAGGTGGGGTAGCTGATTTTCACACCACAAAACCTGAAGCAAGGTCCAGCTAGTTTTTAACTCTCACAAATGCTTCAGCACATGGTAATATCTACGTACATTATGTTTTTCTTTGCAATTCAACCTTAAAAACATATTTTTACAGACAGCAAAAGAAGACTGGAGGTGACCACTCAAGCACAGCCAATCAGAGTACTGCTTTTGGCTTTTAGAGAGAAATAAAATATATTTTATTTTGATTTACACCGTGGACACCGTGATTTGATTTTGTCACAATCTGCTTATGCAATCTACTTTTTGGTAGAAAAGACTAGTTTATGAATTTACAACTAAAAAAGTCAACTACCCCACTTTAAAGTAATCCTAAAAGTATAACTCAATCACATACTTCAAACTACTCAGTAGCCCTCAGAGCACAGGTGAAGCTTTGTTAGCAGACTTAGCTGCTGTGTACTCGCTCTTGTACTGGACCAAGTAGAGCGATGCAAAGCCCTCTGTCTCCCCTCCTCTGCCTCACCCCTGCCTCCTCTCTTCCTCCCCTCCTCTGCCTCACCCCTGCCTCCTCTCTTCCTCCCCTCCTCCGCCTCACCCCTGTCTCCTCTCTTCCTCTGCCTCACCCCTGCCTCCTCTCTTCCTCCCCTCCTCCGCCTCACCCCTGCCTCCTCTCTTCCTCCCCTCTGTCTCCCCTCCTTCGTCCCACCCCTATTTCCCCTTTCCTCCGCTCCTCCGCTTCACCCCTGCCTCCTCTCTTCCTCCCCTCCTCTGCCTCACCCCTGCCTCCTCTCTTCCTCCCCTCCTCTGCCTCAACCCTGCCTCCTCTCTTCCTCCCCTCTGTCTCCCCTCCTCAGCTTCACCCCTGCCTCCTCTCTTCTCCGTCTCCCTTCACATGAGCAGAGAGGCTTCCATCTCTGCCGTTAGCCTGGAGAACATGTCAGAAGGCTGTAGCGGAGCTAGCCAGGCGGCACCATATTGTGTTTGTTTGTGTGTTGTGCTTTGGTGATATGGATGCTGTCGTCTCTGCAGGTGATCAGCGGGCCCTTTTGGCGTGTCTTTGTAGCACTGTGTGAATTCTGGGTGTGTTGTGTAAGCTGCCGTCATGTCTTCCATATGTCTGTGGATACAGTGTTTGACTGTATGTTTGGATTACTTTATGTACTCCTGTTGTTAAACTGGGCCATAGACATAGAGTGTTAATGAGATAGTGTATTTTATAATTTCTCACTTATAAAAGCATTAAAGGTACTTGCATTACCCAGGATGCCTAAGGTTAGTGGTAGTCAGGTCCACAGGGACAGAAGTGAGCTGGTTGCCATGGTAATGAGTTTATACCTGTTGCTAAACAGGGCTAAGCTGTTTTATTTTATTTTATCTGGACCTTTACCCAAACCTTTTTCCTAACATTACCTATTACCCTAACCCTAATTGGGTGACAAGGTGGCGCAGTAGTTAGCGCTCTGGTCTTTCTATGTTGGGTTTGAATGTTCTCCCCGTGTCCACGTAGGTTTATTTCAGCTATTCCGAATCTCACAAAAACATGTCCAGTAACGCCTCCCCTCTCCTTAAATAAGCTGTAAAGTTGGAATCTGGTACAAGCATCTCTGCCATTGTGTAATGTAGTTGTAGATTGTTCTAATAAACATTTTCTTTACCTTTTCTTAAACTTACCCATTCCTGTAAACTTAACCACCACCCCCCGAACCTGACACTTTAGAATCTAGATTAACCTTTGAGTAATTTATCAAACTTGCCTTGACCATGTCCAAAATTTAACTGACTGCATTTTCATAACATCTGAAACTGTCAAAATGTTACATGTTGCAGTCTTACTTTGCTAGTTTTTAAGTTTAAATTGTTTTCTGACCATTGTGTTTGTTTTTAGATAAAAACTAAATATTGTACCTGCTAAAAAAGTCTAATAAATAATCTCTTTCTGTACTAATGTGTCATGGTTATGTCAGTTCATGTTCATTAGCAGTTCAATTGTGCGTCCACTACTTTTTTCTGCTTCAAACACAAACATTGGCCTGTCTCTTTAAGAACCCACAACTCCAAACAGTAGATTACATTTTATAGTTGAAGCGTTACAAACCTCCATTGCGTCTGCTTCTGTGTGCACCACCTGTGAACATGTTTATGCAGGAGCAACATTATTTTATAGTTTCTGTTATCCATTTTGCACTGTCCCTCCCTCTCTCACACCTCCACTCCACCTGTTTCTCTCTCTCTCTTTTGTCGAGGCCGTTTCATCTGTCATCTCCCCTCCCTACACCCCCTCCCTCCCCCCTGCTCTGCCCAGGGAGGGGGGCTTAGCGTGACATTCTATCTCTGACACATCATGCATGTCCTGCACCGATGATGCCACTGCCACTGACACATCAACCACAACGTGTGTCATCTGGCTGGAGGAGAGTGAGAGTGGACTCTTGTAGTCCGTTTTGTAATTTATATCAAACTTGAAGGAGAGATATTGCACAAATCAATGTTACAGCATATAGGCATTTTAAAGGAGAAGTATATTTAACTGTATTTGGATCATTTTATGCATGTGTGAGTAATCTCGTATTGTCATGCAACTGATGCTCGAGTGCTCAGAAAAAAAAAAAAAAAAAATGTTTTAACGTAGCACCTATCCCGAACCACTTGTCTATATTTACTTGTGAATAAAAAAAAATCAGATTTTGAGTAGGGTTCAAAGTTGTAGCTAGTTTCCAACAACAAAAAATAGTAATTTAACGTTTACTTCTAATAGGGATTGTTTGTTTATCAACACAAACAAGAACACAAGTCGAGCCAGCACTGTTGTCAGCTAAAAGAGTTTATCAATTTGCAAAACAAAAGTTATGCTGCTGAATCAACACTTGATAATGAAAATTGACCCTAAGACACCTAAAAGTTACTTTCAAGTGAGTGAAAAAATGGTAAGAAACAGCTAGCTTTGCTCCAGTTTTGTTGTTTTAATCAAAGAAGTTTCCCAAGCCAACTGGATGGACAGAGTCTCTTTCTGCACACGGCATGTGTAGTAGAGCAGAAAGTGACGTTGACCGATAATCTCTCTATTACAGTAAAATTTTATATGAAGAGGCGGGGCTTATGAGGTCTGTAGTTTTAAACAGGATTGATCGACATAGTGTATGTCATAGTTTTTACTTAAATACAAAAAACAATAGATCTGATTTAATGTTTTGTTTGTTTTTGTATTTGTTGTTTTTTGGGGATTTATGCATTGTTTTATTCATGCATTGTCCTTTCATGTGAGTGCCCTGAAAAAAACATAAAAAAAATTATATAGCAATAAAAGGAAAGCATTAAAGTTGAATGTAATGTAAAGGCAGGGCTTATGTCTATAAAGAGTTGAGACTTTTCAGTTCTGCAGTTTTGAACTGGAATTTTAGTTTATGTTTTGCAATTAATGAAATTTAAAATAATGATCTACTTGACATGTTTGCCCATCACAGATACAGATAATGCTATAAACACTTAAAATGGCATTCTTTCTGAGCTCATTTCATGCTTACATACTGTAACTATGCACAAGCAGAGACAGACAATCATTTATGCCTCCTCAGGCCTTTATGTGTTCAGTACATGTGCGCATCACGTGCCATGCATTATGCATACAGCAACAAAAGCAAATGTCTTGTTTACCCCAATGCCGGCCTATCAGCTCAGCCTCATCTCTGACCCTGATCCGCCGGCAGGTCATACTAGCCCTTAAATGCCCGTTAGTCAAAGCAATCCTATCAGTTATGTCACGCAAGGATGACAGGCTTAGGGCCCACCTCCCCGGCCGGCTCCGCTCCCCTCCCTCAGCTGCCCGCTCTTGCGTAGCCTGGATCTTGTACTCCCTGAAAACAGAACACAACAATGTGCCCTCCTAGAGCTGTACAGGCCAGTGGAATTTTGCTGGTGTTCTATTAGTTTTAACAGGAAAGCATTAGTGCAGTTCGAAGAAACACAGCCACCAATGCCAAATAAGGGCTTACCCCCCTCATATGAAAGCTTTAATTACTTTCCGATTGACCATGTATTCTCTGAATTTTTTTTAAAGAATTTGACTGCTTAGGGTTGATATTTATGAATAAGTTACTGTATCTGCTTTTGGGAAATGATTAATTGAAGGGTCATTTTACATTGCATGGAATGTCTTTATTTGTACATGGATTGCACAGCAAAGCAATAACGAAGACAAAATCTAACTCAAAATCAGAATATATGCCGGTAGGTCATATTTCTGAATATAGAAATGTGTAAACAGACCAATCAGAATCTACCCATTTATTTTAAGATGACAGACGGAGGATTAATACAACATTTTTGACAGTTGCTTAGTAGGTTTAACACTCCCACACAAAAAGAACAACCTAAATTCTTCTTCCAAAGTCGTCAATGTGCTCCAAACCATGTTTTGGCTGACAGGGGACCTTTCCATTAAAAAATAAAAACAATCCAAATGATTGACGATTAGACTGAATATTGAATACATCAATGAATGTTTTGATTATTTGCCCTGCTGCATAGCTTTACAGAGAGGTGCAGATGGAGGATGGTGGTATCAGCAAGGGTAAATAGAAAGTGTCAACTCTGTCGTTATTAAGCTTTAATTTGTTAAAATGGCATTATAAATACACTTAGTTATCCAATTGTGGTTGCACTTTATGGCTCTTAACAAAGCTGTAGCATCCATGTGAACACTAACACTACATACAAATATTGATCATTGAATTTCCAAATGAAAGATCATATATTTTTTGTTCAACTTCTGTGCTTTTGCTTAGCTTGTGCTGTGACGACTTGATGTAACTCCAGTGTTGTGTGTATTCGCTCTCCTTTGTCTTGCTCTGCTCTTCCCATCCGGCGCACTCTCCTTCCCTGGAGCTCCTTCAGTTGTAACAGGCACCTCTTTGCTCCCTTCAACCCGACTGGATCCGTGCCTTCATAATGAACTCAGTGCGAGAGAATAAGCAGGATTAATCCAGCCAACGGCAACGGAGGGATTTGATGATGTCATCCGTATGAATGAAGCCGTTAGAGGATTATTCGCTCGAAGGTGGAAGAGATCCAAATAAATGAATTCAAACGTCGGAGTAGAGGGCAGCAGAGAGGGCAGAGGAGGGTGATTGTTCACCAACAGCCAGGTTCTCTGCTTTGGCTCAGAAACTTTCTCTTCCAAGTGGATTTGACTTCATTCTGATTTACTTTCCCTATTTTTCTACATATTTATTTGAGAAATGGTTATAAGGCCTCTATTTAACTGGACATGAGACTGGCACAAAAAGTGTATTATCTATATTTGATTCCAAAGTGATGGCACTTTACTGGGAGATAACAGTGGCACTGGAGATGCCACATACTACACTGTGCTTTGTCACTTTTAAAATTATTATCTGTTAGATTGCATGTTTTTCTGTTGCTGTTCTTGAACTGAGCATTGCAACAATAGAGTTTCACCACTGAGGGACAAATAAACAATATAGTTTATCTTATTTTGAGTGACAACAAAAGAGCAAACCAGCAGTAAACCACAATATCATTGAAAGGGCACATATTATTATAATTTTTGTCTTTTTAATCAGTTTCTATGATTGCTTTCTCATTAAAAATACAGCTGAAGCTTTGTCTGTAAAATATTTTTGTTCCTCTTTGAGCTTCTGAAAACACTGTTCTGAATGTTCCTGATCTGATCTCTAAGATTTTCTTAAGTCTATGAAGATTGGTTTGATTGTTTCCCCTGCAGCCGGTAGATAGCACGCTAACGCTATTCCTGATGTGGGAAACTTGTTTGTGCTCCATTGGATTCCAAAGTGCTCAGGATACTATTATAACAGGAACAACACAGAAAAATAAAATCAAGCAAGTTGACATATTACTTTACTAAAATATGAATAATACAATTTTAAACTTCCCTCAACACTGAAGTGACTTTTTATAAGCTTCACTTTGTAACTCGACTCAAAGTTGGAACAATTGTGACTAGAGGTTCTGACAAGTGATGGTGGATGTTGAAGTGAGAAATGATCGTTGAGACTGCAGGTGTATTTTGAAAACACAAGCCGATTGTTGTTGTGAGGACACGGAGTGAACAGCAGAAGATGATTGATGAATGAATCGAGGGGTGAGAGAAGCTCAGACCGGTGGAAGAAGGTTGGTTTCAGAGCGTGTGTCTCCATCTGTCAGACACAGGCGTGGGGAGAGCTTGTGCGAGCAGACAGTGCTTAGTGGGAGGTGTCAGCTTTGAGCTATGGGAGCGGCCGAGGAATCTGTCCCGTAGGCCCCAGCTGTGGCAATCACTGCTCAGTGGGCCGCTGGGCCAGAGCAATCAGACCACCAGCAAGCCATCAGCTGAGCTCGGAGCATCTCCCTCCTCTGCCGTCCCCGTCACACCTCTCCACAGCACCATAACGCTGAAATTGCACACCTGATTTATAATGCATGCAATCTGTGGCAGGACAAGACTCTGTAAATAACTTATGCTGTTTGTACAAATAAGTCAGCTGATTGAACTTGTATTCAAAGGTACTCCTGCAGTAGGACGGCATAGCGATGAACGCAATGCTTTACAGAAATGGAGCCTGTAATCAAGCCAGCGGGATAAAGATAGCCTCCAAGTGTATAGCATGCTGGCACCTAAACAAACAGTTCTTTCTGCTTTATGTTACTGTCATTTATATTTAAATTTTCACAGCTAATAAGAGTCCATTACATATCAGAGTAATAAGCTTTGAATGAAATAAGTTTGTATTTAAAATGTTACAAATCATTTGGTGTATATTTATTTTGGACCCCAGGCGGCTCAGGGCCTTTCTAGGTGGAGTTTAATGTTCTCCTCGTGTCTGTGTAGGTTTCTTCCAGGTGCTCCAATTTCCTCGTACCACTAGAAAACCTGTCCAATGTGCCTCCCTCCCCAAGCTGTTCATTTAGCAATAAGATGCCACAATGTGACAAAAAAAACATGTCCTTCTCTATGAAAAAGTGTCACTTCAAGCTTGATAAAATGTTTTCTAATTAGATTAAAACAGCATAAAGTTGAGTCTAGTTTTGTCAAAGTTCAGAATTTAGAAAACGTTTCTTTGGGAAAAACAAAATATGCATAAAAAATACTAATACTCAATGATTCCTTCTCATCTTTTTCCAATACAGAAGGTGCATTTAACAAACTAACATACAGCTAACAGTTTCTAACCCGTACTGTCTCTCCCAGCCCTCCTTAATGAGTTGTCGACCCAGCTGAGGCAAGACATCCGTAATGTGCCATGAAATATGTACAGCAGGCCTTTTCGGAGAGTGGACCCCTCCTGGTATTGTGTGTGGAGGGAGTTCCTTTAGCCTGATTTATGTGCTCCTGTGGCAGCAGTCGGGGCAGGTAAAGGGGCCGTGGCACACCCTCTCCAACATATGAACCCATCCAGACGCTCTCTTTCTCTTAATTAGATTATGGGGCTGATGAGGTAGCACCAGGGATTAAGGTCTTCATCAGTTCTCATGAGGAAGAGGGGGAAGAGGAGGTCTCTAGGGAAGGATGCTGTTTCAACATCACAAACACTGAAATATATGGGATTGGCAAGGCACATAAAAGTGAATAGTAAAAGTACTTTGTTATGTTCTTAGAAACTCTACGTGAAAAGGCTCCATGGATTAAAAAATCTTTTTTTTTGTGAACCGATAGTGCTAAATGCCAACCTTCTGGGGCTGGTTCAGTGTCCTGGAGAAAGCATGATATACATCTTCTCACGCGAGGACTTAGAGTTCCCACTGCATGTAAACATATTGAATGACAAGTCCTCACTTATCGTCACGTGCACATTCACTTACATCTTCTCCTCAGCCTAATTTACAATCCAGACCCTTGCACTTCTTTTTATATGTGCCCCATATTCCTTCACCCTTCCCAAACATACATAAATCCCCCGCAGTGTGCACCCCCACCCCTGTGGGCGCTGCTGTTTTAAGGCCTGCTTTTCTGATGGCGAGCAAAGGGGCCACTTTCATGTTTTATGACCACGGGCATCTTTTTTTTTTTTTTCCTTCTTCTTCTCAACAACCTTCTTAATGTGTAGGGCTGGTATCCTTAGGGTACCCTACGATGTTCCCTGTGGAAATGTGTTATGCAATGTACTATCTCCATTTTTAACTCATGGCCACACTGTACGAACATATAAATTACATTGGGTGCTCTGTATTTTGGCTTCACAGCTTGCACACTGGCTCACAGCCATACACTTGTGTTCTTATATTAATGTACTTGTACAAATAGGTGACCTAGCTTTGGACGGGTCTGTTGGATTCAGACCAGTGTTGATGTCAGGGGTGTGTGATCCCAGACCTCGGGTCAACCACATGTGCTCTTGTTCACAAAGTGGATTTGAATATTTGAAAGTTGGTTACATTGAAGTTGAGACACTGAGACACAGTTTGCTCTGAGCTGGAAAAAAATCAAATTGCCCACAACATACTTTTGTTTAATAAGCTTTCGATCAGTTCAGCTTTAACTCATGACAATTGTGCAATCGTCAGTATATTCTCACAGAAATGAGCCACACTATGCAACACCATGTAAATGGTGCCTTAATCTGCTCTTTGCATTCACAATTTCAACAAAGTTAAGCAAAAATATCATCAAATGTCATTTATTTTCTCAGACTTTCTATTTTCAATATGATATTTGTAATTGCAATGGGTACTTTTATATTTGATACTTGTTTAGTATTTTTTTGTGTTGTGTTCTAATTGATACAGTGATTGAAAAGCATTTGTTGTGTAGCCAAGCTGTATTTTCAACACTGTTTCCTATGTCCCACACCAAATTCATTATCATTCTTCTGTGTTGTCCAATTTTATAGATTTTTCTTCTGAAGTCGCATAATTTCAGATTAACAATCCACAGACAATACCAACATTTCGAGTTGCTCTACCTCCCAGTGCAGTTGGTTGTCTTTTGCGAGGTCTGAAGCTGAAGAATTCTTTTGAAATGATCTCTCTGAAGTGGGTCACTCCTTCTTGATTGAAGTGTCACCGTTTTATGACAGTCTCAGTTTTCATTGAAGATTGCAGTTGGTGCACAGTTGGCTGCAGGATCCATGCCACAGTCCCAGAATGCAGTCTTGCAGTCAAGACAAAAGGTCCTGATTAGCTCGACCTGTCTCCTGAACTTTTATGCGTGAAGACTATTTGTATTTTTGTGTTTTTATTATTTCTGGACAGTGCAATAAACAGAATCCAGCTGAAACAAAACATCTTTATATATACGGCTTAAGTTAACATTAATGATTCTTGAGGCTCTTTCACAGATCTTGGGATATTGCTCCATAGTCAGTACCAGAATGGTTAAGCTTCTGTTCATTACATTGTCTGATAATCACTCCGCTAACACACAAAACACTTTGCAGTCTTGACCAAATGCATCTTTCCAGGTAAAAAGAAATTACTAAAAATAATGAGGGGCTAAGCTGTGTTTTTGTAATATCGAAACAGTTAGAGCAAGGGTAATTTTCTTTTATTGACATTTATTTAACCAGGTATGTTAAGTTGGAAAAACTCCTTTCCAAGAGAGCCAGGGAGAGGGAAGAGGAGCATATTGTTTTTACACATAGAAAGGCATCGTTCTTTTTGTAGTCCAACCTATACCTTCATACTATGTGATAATGCTGTGTGAGATACTCTTCTACAACCACAGAAAACACTGCCTCCAATGTCTCAGTTCTGTGAAGTTAGATAAATTAGCATATCAGCCAAGATCAATTAATTTTCCCCGTGTGATGAGCAACAAGATGGGTTCAAATCCCAGGCGACTCGTGGCCTTTCTTTGTGAAGTCTGTTTGTTCTTCCTGTGTCTGTGTAGGTTTCTTTCCGGTGTTTCAGTTCACTTACCACTAAAAACATGTCCATTAATGCCTCCCCTCCTATAGGACTCCCCTTCAAAAGAGATTCTAAACTCCTTACATGGGATACACATGTCTTATCTTCTTAAACATAATACCAAATGAAAACATATTCTTGAGCATGTTTAAAAGACAAAAAAGGTCATCTTTGAAAAACGTGCTCGTCCTTTAAAGATGATAAAGTGTATATGTCTAAACTAGTGACCTAAATACTGAGCACTGTATGTTCAGAAAGACTGATGCCAGCCCTTCAGCGACAAGGTGTTACATCTGTGGAGAATAAATACTTATTTACATTGTGGGACATCGTGTGTTCATCTTTGAGGCTCCATTTCAAAGAGCTGTTTTGAAGTGTCTTCTTGGATGGAGTCCACAGACATTTACAGGCCAGGAATATGTACCTGTATACACATAGGAGATGGTTTCTTTATGTTCCAAGTCTTTTATGATCACAATGTACAGAGATACTTTTAGGTTTAATTGACTGCTGATCAAAAGTGGGGCAGAGTTTCCTGGCTGCTTCTTGTTCTGTTTTACTCATATGCTAATAACTTTCCCCTTGTTGTTTTAGCGTTGTTACTGTACCTGAAGTTGGGAATTACATAAACAATTTGGCTTTTTGTCAGAGAGAACATGTGAACTCAGAATAACCACATGGCAAGAGAACTAATCACTTAACCATTGTGCTGAAATTGCACCAAAATTGTTTGGACAAGGCTTAAATTATTCATTGTCGTCATTGGCAACCGCCTCCTCATCACCAGTTTTTGAAACAGAGAAATAATTTTATTCTTCTCAGTCAGCCAATGTAGGTGGCTGTTGTTTATCATCTCTCTGGATGTCTTCCAATAATTCCTTTCGCATCTTTGTCAAGTCCATAGATTGTCCCTGATCTTTTCCTCAGCATGCATCACATTCTGTCTGAGGAAGGCTCGCTGCTCTGTGTCCATATAAATATCATTAGGGGCTTAAACAGTTCGGGATTCACGCGCACTTTCAAAGGCCTGCTCGGGTACATCCACACTGTCTGGAATCTTGGGTGTCATCAGGGCAGCTTGTGAGTTACGACTTGGTGACAATGTTACAGCACTTTGGTCTCCTGTTAGCTGGCCGCACGCTGCACAGAAATGTTCGAGGTCAAATAAACGGGCACCGTTCGCAATTCAAATAGTACATAGGGACCTAGTCTGCCGGGACACCGCATTCTGAACATAGCAGTGCCAAAGCCGCAGAGGGCAGAAGGGCAAAGGCTAAGGGCTGTACTGCAGATCTTATTGATGAACACAACTCTTTTTATTTTAGTCATGCGGGTCAGAGACTACATGTATACACTTTGACCATATGCAGTTTTGAAATTCATGTAGACTTAGCATGAACTTAACAAACCATTTGAGTGATTTGTCAATTTGATTACAGGACACCTGCCATCCTTCACTCTTGTGTCTTATTTTAAGCTCACAAGTGTCAGGTCATTGTTGAGCTGCTAACGACTGAAGACACCCGAGGAGATGTGGCTTTAGATGTCATACCATCCCAATACCATTTTATCAAGTGTCCAACATGTCAACTTGACCTTGCTGGCTTTCTACATTACCATAGCAGTACATTTTATTACTGCAGATTACAAAATATGGGTGCACAGTAGCAGGAGGGTTAGAACTCTTGACTTCCCAATAAGGAGACTCCTGAGTCGAGCCAAATCAGCATCTCACAATCGCTCTTGGGTGAAGTTTGCATGTTCTCCCTGTGTTTTTGTGAGTTTTCTCCAGGTACTCTGATGTCCTACCTCTAAAAATATCAATGCTTTGTTAATCACTGTAAATTTCCTCCAGTGATAGAAAAAGAGTGAGTGTCATACGCCGCCCCCTAACAGAAACAAGCGGCAGACAATCTTTTCTGCCTAGTCTCCGGAGAAAAAGTAGATATACTGTACAATGAAATGTCAAAGACATACAATAACCAAAATTCTGATTGAAGCCACACGGTGAAATTTTCTTTGGGTTTAACAGGCAAATCTTAACATACTCCAAGTCAAGGTCCTAAACTTACCCATTTTATTAACTTAAAGCCTAAACGTGCTTGTTAAATCCAAAGAAAATGTGGCTTCTACCAATATTTGTGGTGAAGATACTAGAATCGAATATCGATGTCAATCTTGGAAATTTTGTTGGATCGAATATTGGCTCTATTAGTTCAACCGATATCCCAGTTGTGCCTTAATAGTTGTGGGTTAATGAGACTTTTTACAGGCTTATGTTGATCCAGAACTTCTCATATTGTTGACATTTTAGTCATATTAAGCTGTTTAGTTGTGACTTGCACAATAAATAACAGTTACATTACACAATAAGATCAAAAGTCTTATGTTTTGAAAAGAAAAAACGTAGTATTGGTTGATATCGGGTATCGACAGTAGTTATTTTATGTTTTTGACTTTGTATCATGTAAAAAAAGGCTTGAAAACGTACTTATTGTATGTTTTTGACATTTTGTTTTATATCTACGTTTTCTCTGCAGACTGTGTTGCTTTCATTATGTCTGTCACTATCGTTATATTTTGTTGTATGCTCATTTCTCAACAGAGCTCAATAAAAAAAACACACATTTTTGAGACGATAGCACTAAGCTTCCTTAGGGACACACTTGCCACACAAACATACAAACACATCAATATATTTCACCTAAAGACAGCAACAATATTTCTACAGTACAAATCTTTGGGATTCCTCACACCTGAAGATCAAAAATGTACTTTACCAACTTCTAAGCAGATTGAACCCTGATAGTAATCGTGACTTTTCTTCCCAGTTGATCCCTGTAGTAAGTCTCGTCTCTTGGGGTGAACCTGCTGCTGCAAATAAAACGAAAGCTCACTCCCCAGCTTCCGACTCTCTCTCCCCTGGGTTTCAATTACTGTGTGCCTTCACCTCTCATTATCACAAACAGGCCCGCTCTTTCTTAATACTCCAGATATGCGCACAACATGGCGGCATCCATTTGCGCAGTCAACACACTCGCCCAGTCTTGTATGTGCCGTGTCGGGCCGTGTAAACAGAGCGCGGCAGTTTCCCCCAGTGCATCTAACTTGTGATGAACAGCGACTGCCTCCACATCATTCATATTCATCACTCCATCAAATCCAGAGCGCCTTACCTGAAACCACACTGCATCCTTGTGATTGATGGTGATAATTATCGGGAGCTGATGTTTCACTCTCAAGGCAAATAAAGTTGGGAGTAAAATAGCAGAAGTGATGACACACTTTCAACTTTGTAATTATGTTGATGGCATTAAGGAAATTTCCTATTGATTTAGTGAACAATAAGCTAATAAGTGGCAGTAGTTGTACTATGACGACTGCAGATGTCAATGTACACACTTCGGAACAGTCAGGAGTATTATTTTATATTTATAAGTGTTCTCGATCAACTGCTGATTCTTTGGATTTGGTCTTGGGTGACATGTCAGTAGGGCTGGGCAATATGGCAAAAAAAGTATTTTCACAATTTTCTTGGAGCCAGATCATAATTTTGATTTTATCATGATTCATGTTCCTACTTGTCAATGACTAAATCTAGCTGTCTTGTTGTCAGATTTTCAGAGTGAAACAAGTGACCGAGTGTTTGAAAATAAATCGCAAAACTAGCAACCTCAGCCCTTCAATAAAAAAATAAATAAAAAAATAAATCAATTAATTTGAATGTTGTGTGTTGCCTCTAAACAAGTATTAATGATTTTGGCATGTCTTAATAGTTAGAAAAACTATTAAAACTAAACATGTTTCAGGCATAATTGATATATTTTTGTAAATCAAACTTGAAAAATTCTCAAAATAATCTCTTTTATGTTTAAATGTGCAGCCCAAAAAATAACAACCAAAAGTAGATTGTCACAGAGATGAGCTCACGATTACATTTTTATCACAATATTGCCCAGCCCTACATGTCAGAGCAATGGCTTTAGAACCCATTCAGATTTCAGAAACATGCAAACTCCAGAGTCTGAGAGTCAAACCCCTCTTGCCATGGGGAAGATCCACTAAATGCTCAATGAATCCAGGTCCTGTCTATTTTCCTGAAAAAGATTATATTTTGAATGTTATGGAATTGCTAACCGCTGGGCTTTTACTTTAATCCCGTATCCGTAACCCTTATCATCCGTCACTGTTGCTGCTGTGGCCCTTCTGCTTGAGACATCTGAGTTAGCCAGCAGGCTAATTCTGCTAATACAGATTAGCTCCCACGGGAGCTGCTCGTATTGATTGAACAACAAAGGCTGGGAGAAAAACGCTCCAACATTCAATTATCCACACCGATAGACATAATGCCATTGTGCTCCTCCCCGTCTCCCCCTTTCTCTTTGCTCATCTCCTGACTGTAAGGTCGAAGGAGGAGCACACAGGCAGATGTATGTTAACTGCCTTTAAAAGCACGCTGTAGGAGGGGTGTGCTATCTGCCCCTCTTCCATCACCTTCCTCCTGTCCACCCACACCTTTCCCCTGTTTGCATTGTTTGTTTATTTAACATTTTGTGGATGCAGGACTTTTTATTGTTTAGAGGGAGTTGTATTAATTCCAGCCCTGTGCATCCCATAATGATCCGGATTTAATGTCAGTGAGTGACATATGCCGTCTGTCAGGAGGCTCTGATTTCCCCGGAGCATACAGCTGTAATGTGGGTGACATCTCAGTTAGCCAGCCTGTACAAAGCTGCAGGAATGAACAGCATGCATCCTAATTAGTACAACACTAACACACACAGCAGTGTTTCAGCACACTGGAGAAAACAGTAGCTACTAAGCATAGGCCAGATTCTTCACAAAGTTTAGTTTGTCCTTTTTGTCTTTAAGTTTCTATGACCTATCCAAATGTTAATACTTCATTACTCATCGACAAAATCCCATATGAGTGATGTCAGTGTGCTTTTCTTTTTTCCCATTTCCTACTGCAGACCTCTCCAAATCCTTTCTTAATAATAGTAGCTTTAGTTTGAAAGACACTGCAATCAATGACAAAATGTAGAAAAACTGGTCAATAACCTATTCTCAGACAGAAGTGTTTTGTCAGAAATACATTTGATGGAACGACAAAAGCAACAATATAGCTCATAATTATATAACATAGCAGCAAAAGATTGGAGAAAAACTGAAAATACGCACATATCGTAAAAACCAATAGGCTAAGCTTTTAACTGACAACAAAATAATCCTTAAGCTGCATTTCTTTCTCTTTTTGATCTTGTGCGTGTCAAAGCCAACTAAACAAGTTCACATTAGCCCACAGTGCGGCCTCTTTGTATCGCAGTGCCCTCTCGTTAGCGCCCATCGTTAAAGCTGATTTTTTTTTTCTGCCTTGAGTCTGACCGCAATTCCGAACTGCACGAGGCAACGGCACCTCATCTCCCCGACGCCAATGACACGTGAAGGCGGCACAGGTAACAGATGCTGAGGCGCGAGAAGGACAAAGTTATATCCACACACACGCGCGCTTGGGTCATCACCATTAGCCAAGCAGGCGAGTGGTAAACGACTCCTGATCTGAGAGAATTATTAGCTAATGGCCGGGGCGCGCGGACAGGCCGTGATCTCTTGAGGGGGCCTCCAAGATGAAAGCCAAATGGGATGGAGAAGAGGCCGTAATCAAAAGAAAATTCTGCGATCAGCGTCATTGGCTCGTATTCGGTCACGTGATCAACCGGCGGAGCTGACGGTTCTCAAATGTCAAGGCTTATGAGCAGGTGAGAAGAGATGCGGCTTTACGGGGTCGGCCGTTTCGATGCTGCCTAATTTATTTCCCATTACAGAAAATGTTAACAAAGCATTAATAAGGTGCTGACTGCATCATCCCGGCTTTAAAACACTGTGTCGAGGGAGCATGTCTGCTTTGTATGCCACTGTGGTCTTCAGAAGGTGCAGCGTTTCCTAGCTAAAGTGATAAAAATATGTTATATCTGTCGCTAAAATAACGTGAACATATTTTTGGTGATTTAGGCCGTCTTCATTACATTCTACACTGTATTTCTCTAAGATGAAATGGCAAACATTTACTGCATGTTCTTGTCTTTTAAACATGCTCTTCAGAATTTAGGTTTGGCATCTAATGTGCAAAAAAAAAAAAAAAAGTTTATGACCAAAAAACAATCTGTGACCTGACATCACAAAATTGGCAAATTTCTACCAGTTGTCGAAGAACAGTATAATTTGCTATATTATACTTTCAACCAGTCGTTCGCAAAGATTTTATCACCAAGAACCACCAAGGAATAACAAGAACCACCAAGGAATAACAAAAATCTCCATAAGATCTAAATCTTCTTTGTCACACCTTTCCGGACCCAAATTAGGGCCAGACCAGATTTAAAGTAGAAATGCACCGTTTCCACAGTAGTTTTAATCAAGAATTGATTCAGGAAGGGGCAAGAAAGCAAACAAAAAATAGTCATAATAATAAAATGTCCTTTCAGTAAAGTAAACTCCCAAACTGAAATAGTGTCCAAGAACCATCTATAATGTCCATTGCTTTGCCAGTTTTCAGTCAGATACTGCAATTTTTTTAAGCAAATATGTACACATTTTGACATTGTAGTGGATTCATTTTGGCAAAATAAAAGCAAAAATACTCTGGTTGTGCTAGCTTATACTGCTATTCTTCTACGAGAGGCATGCTGAAAACTCTGCAAGGATTTACAATGTGTCAGTAGATTTTAATGAACTCAGTATTGCAATTTAAAATGTCCATTATATAACAATGATTCATGACACACTCCAAGTCTTTAAGCAACCCTTATAACATCCTTTTTCACAATCTGGCAAAGGCAAATTCAATTCTGATGCTCTCCATTTTGGGGCATGTGGTTTTGAATGCTGCATTTTCCTGTTTATAGAATGTATCAATACTATTTTTGTGTAAAACTACAGGTTAATTTATTGCATGTTTAAAACTCATTAAATTCCATTTTGTGTTCTTTTGAATCATTGAGTAATGAAGCTACAAACATCCTTTTTAACCATTAAAGTCACTATGCACCCTGCAGTAACAACTACACTGAAACAATAGCATTAGGAGAGTGGGATCTAGCTTGACTTTTTTTTTTTTTTTAAGCAAAAGCCTGCTACAGTAATCTCTCCCCAAGGGCCTTCTAACCCATAACTAAAAGTAGCATGAAAATCGTTGGTGAAATACAGTTATTTTTGCCTCTTTTATAGGAAGTCACTTTAACCAAACAAAGCTAACATCAGTGGGCAGTCCAAACGCAAGTACACCACAAGCTCCTAAAAGTAATTTCAGGGTTAGGGCAAAGGAGCCAACTTGTCCAAATGAAACGGCCCTCGATGAAGATAGGTGGCCATTTTCCCCCCTGAAGCCGAATTGACTGTTGCAAACAAGAGGCATGACCGAGATGAAATTGGCTCACCTAGATCTGTTCCTAGAAGGGCGTCGTGAAGGAGGGAGGGAGGGAAAGAGGGAGAGATGAGAGGATAGTTTCAAAGGCGTGACAGACAGTGGCAGAGAGAGACACAAGAAGACAAATGAGACCATGAAAGAGCCCAAAGAAAATGGTTCTGTGAGTTCAGGGCCAACGGAGATGACAGGCGAGTAACAGAAGGGGGGAAAAAACAGGATGTGATCGAGGTAGACGCCGGACCGCTGAAGGTGTCATCGGAGATATAATCTTAACACGACAGCTTGTTTTGAAGCATCAGACAGAGCCATATCCATTTGAGCATAATCTCTATAAGAAGGACAAGCCTCCAACAAGCCGCTTCATTATCAATAATAGGCTGCAGCCAAGATACTCAAATGATAAATTCACAGCTTTCTGGGGTAATGTGTTTCTGAGAAGAAAAATACAAATCTCTCCATATGAAACCAGTCAAATATTTTGGACTGAAACAATGCAGTGGTTCTCAATTTTTTACAAGTATTACTTAGAGCACTACTAGATTTAAACGTAGTCTTTTTAAAGACCAAATTTCAGCTAAACATGCTCTAAAATGAAACAGATTAGTGAATAATAATAGTAAACCCTAGGACACAGATATAAATAGATTTTCAGAGGTGACAAAACATTTACTACTCAAGTAAAGGTACACTTGTCTAAAAATGACAATTAAAATTACAGTCAAAACTATTACCGAAGTAAAAGCCCAACATTGCAAATTGACTTTGACAATTTGACCCTTTAGGCGCCAGAGTTTTTCTATTGAAATACAATCCAGTAAATGTAAGGGCTGTAAACTTTCACCTGGAGAATCTAAATTGATATCTTTGTGTTATTTTGTGCAACCGCTGGTACAGAGTTGAAACGGGAATTGTCCAAGCTACTGAAACTTACAGAAACTGAGAATCTGGAGTAAAGAACCTGGAATGACAGAATTGTTACTTTGGCGCCTAAAATAGTAAAACCAAAATGTTTGTGTGTAGTGAACTGGAATGTGAAATGGATTTTACGTAGCAATATTTACAAAAAAAAAAAAAAAAGTTCTGTAGAGATAAAAAGTAACTTACCCCGGTTGTACACACTGAATGCAAGTTTGGTGCGGGTCGAGACCCATGTAGAAATGTAGGAAGTACGTCAAACTAATGCGCCGTTATACAGATTTCTGAGGAGTGCGAGTGCGAAAAAGTGCGAAGAATCAACATGAAGTCTATTTTTCCCAGACGTTGCTGCGGTCTTTCAAATCATTATACAAGTATTGTCACCGGAATCTACAGGTACATGAATCCTGCAATAAACTCACACATGTCCCGACCCGAACCTGCCTCGCGGTCATTCAGCGTAACCTCTTTTTATGATGGAGGATGTAGGAAGTACCAATATTTCTTGAAACATGGAACAAGTAAAAGTAATAAGTGCCATTCTTTTAATGCTCAAGTAAAGTACAGATACTCAAAAACATACTACAAATACTCAAACCAGACGCAGCCCCTGTATCACTATATATTTGCACCCTAGTTTGAAAAACACGTAGATAATACATCTAAATATGTCTTTGACTTGCATATTGTTGCCAAGTCATGAGAGCAGTGACCAAGGCATGGGTCTCCTTCTCTATGAGTGCTACTTGAAAACCCAAAATGGCAGCTTGTGGTTGCCTGAAATAAAATCTACTCTAAAGGACAGTGACATGACAAACAACTTTATAGTTCTGTTCATGTGACATCACAGCTTTCGACAGGTGACTATTATTTCAATCAGGTGGAGAGTTGGTAAAATGAAGATCGTTTAAATGCAGATATTTCTTGGCAAAGTAAAGAATTATTAATAGCCAAAATTACCTCTTGCTCAAACTATAGAACATGAAAGGATTGTCTCTGGAAAAAACTTGGCAAAAAACAAAAAAAGAATAATAAATAAATGAGTGGCAAAGTAACTATAACCTGTTGCTAGTCAGAAAACAACTTGAAACATTTGTCGCCTTTTGCATGTTCAGTTATCGTTTCCCAGGTTTGAGCGTGGAAGATATTTGAATTTGAAATGAATTTGAAATTTGATCATCCTCCTGCTTCACTGCGAGCCTCATTTCTCATCACTCTAAAAGCTGCATGCTTAAACACATTCTTGCCTTGCTTTGACCACAGATAAAAGCTGCTGTAAGAATGATGCAACTGCTTCTTCCCATCATAATTGCACATCACATTTCTCCAATGAATTCCTAATCTGGAGTCTTCTTCTCAGCAATTTTGAAAGTCTGTGAAAGTTTGGTGCTTCGGCCAGTATCACACTTTTATAGCCCGGCATAATTGGGACCATAAACCTGGTCTGAGCCCCATTCTGTAATGATTCCTTGCCTCAAATACCTGCTGGCCTTTAGCAGAATATTACTTATTAAGCACTCCAAATTCTAGAGAAGGTATTATCCGTAAGGTCAAGCATGGAGAATCTGTGAGAGGCCAGGTTTTATAGGGCGGTGTTTCTCACAACTCGATGCATTGCAGATGGCATGCTAATGGACGCCGCCGCTCCTCCATCAACTGTGTGTTTGTTCCTGCAGCAGACTCATTAAAAGATACACTGATATGGAATGTCACTTTATATAAATCTAGAAAAGCGCTGGTGGTGTGTGTTTATTTTGGTAAGTTTTGAACATTTGAAAGACAACTTCTAACCACAGTAACGTCATTATGTGACACAGTTTTTGGAGTTTTTAACCATGTTATGGTGGTGTTCTCTTTTCATTACTTTACTCAAAGTTGTATTTAAATTAGGGATGGGCCAATTTTGTCATGATTCAATTTTCTCAATACTTGGGTCATGATTTGGGTATGTCTTTTTATTTTGTTAAGTCTTACAAGCACAAACTACTGTGTCTTTGTATTTCCTGCATAAAACATGCCTTTCAATAGATAACAATATTCCTGCTTCGATGTAGTTTTGGGGGGAATTAAGTGAGGAGTTTAAAATGAAGTTCATGCTACAGTAATTCAGCGGTCATTTTTGCGAAACAAAAGGGTCAGAATGACAAAACAATACGTCTTCTGTTTGCTTGAAAGTGGGGTCAACCTTTTCATAGCAGCACAAACATTACAAAACAGAGCTATGGAGTGACCGACAGTCACCGAAATGCATATTTACCACGTGTTATTGCCGTATCGTGAGCATGTTTCTAGCACTTTTTTCCATGTTTGTTATACAACATCTTTAATTCACGCATTAAATGGTGTGAAATAGCGCAAATAAGAGACGCCCATTTTCTTAGTGTATATTTTGGTTGAAGCCTAACAGGAGCAATTTTGCGGGGTTGAACAGCTAAGTTTAGGTCTGAAGTTACAAAAATTGGTAGGTTTAGGTCATATTATATCATAATAAACTACCTACCTTACGAGGTATGTATATACATATCCATTCGTATATATTTAAATTTGAATCCAATGCCTTTTTCCAATATCGTCTCATCTCTAAATTAGATTGATTCATAAGGTGTTCAAAAAGACCTGTTTTCACCTACCACTTATCCTCGCCTAATTGTCTGTATTTCTTTGTGATTACTCCAAAAATTCAGATTCAGTAAGTCATTGCAAGTTTTTAAATAGTCAAGCCACTTTTCAACAATATGAAAAGATTTCTTTAAAATCTGCTGCTTATTACAATAATAGTTGGACCAGTAAATAATAAACAAATTGTATCATACTGATCTACGCATTATGTTGCTTAATACATATAGAAAAACAATTGGTTTCTGGTTTACAAGATTAATTTATCAGACTTAAGACTGATCACTTATCACTTTGGAGGTATAATGTATTTTGTGTTTGAGTTGTGAGTGTCTATGAGTGTTAGTTCGGGGGATGATTGCTGAAAAAGATTGAGAACCACTGCTCTGTACGTTTAATCTTAGTCTAGACATACAGTAATTGTAATATTCCTATGTATGTACATCCAGCTGTCACTCATAACTACATATTTTTTGTATAAATTTTTTTTTTTCTGCCCAGCCAACATTTCTACTTTGAAAATGTTGTAATTCCACTCTTTCTTACAAGTCTGCAACCTTTTATTCCTTTTATTGCAGTGGTAGTTTGTGTAGAAAGCTTGCTTTTATGTATCTAACTACGCAACATCAATAATTTTCTCTACTTTGAGTGATCTTTTGGAAGATGTTGACAAAAGAAAATGAAGAAAAAGACAGAAAACCAACGCAATCCAGAGGTGTTGCCGAGACGCCGAAAAATACAAGCTTCCATTTAATTCCTTCTCATATCTTTCTGTTTGCCCAAAATTGAACCAGGCTTGCTTGTAATGTTTATATTCCTCTTCAATTGCCTCTCGCTCCGAAACACACGCACATTTGACATTGCCGTTGTATCCCAATCTCGATGGCGGATTTGCTTGATTTCTTTAAGACAACGACTTCAATCATCCCTGCTATCCTGTAGTGTCACTTCAGATGTTATCACAAGGGTATGCTATGTGATTATCCCCTTACAATAGAGATAAAATCCTCCTCTCTCCCACACGTACACGTCCAAATAGCGAATAAACCGGCTCCCATTGGGTCAACACACAATACAGAAGCCCATAGAGGTGCAATTGTTTCAGGATAAGACCAGTAGGGTGCCCATTGTAAACCAAGGCCATCAGAGAAGAGCATCACCTATGAAAGAATGACATAGATCGCTTCAACCAGCCCTTCACTCTTTCCTGTTTCCAAAGCGACTCCCGGGAGACTGGCAAAGAACAAGGCATCTGTCCGATCGAATGTCACGTAAATACAGCAGCAGCAGCAGCAGTCCTGTGATTGCTGTTGGTATACCCTGCTTATTGACCCGTGCTGGGAGCTTCAGAGGGCCAGTGTGTGTGTGTGTGAGTTCAGATAGAGAGGGATGGACTGGGAAGAGACCTTTCTGAAGACCAACAAAGAAAGGTGTGTAAACGTATAGAAGAAATGACGAAATAAAGCTGACGCATAGACCAAAACAATGGTCTTGTGTCGCAAATACTGTCATGTTATAATTCCAGCATCCGTTTGAAACACGTTAGTACAAAATTAAGGAACTAAGGACTGGAGACACATTTGTCAATAGTTTTTTAGCACCTACTCTGTAACATGTGCGTTCTTCTCTGCTTTCTTCACTACTATTGTGCATGCGGACTGCAGAAATAGACACTGTCCATCTAGTTGGCTGGGGAAATGTCTATAATTATAACAGCAAATCAGGATGAGAGCTTTTGGATCAGGTCTGAACTGGTCTCATAAATGTCTGGCTCCTGAAGCTTGAGACAGTGTTTTTCTCACCGTTTTTTTACTCACCGGAGTGTAAGGTGTATGGGTCGTAGGGTCGAATTTCATTTCAATTGTTGAATTAGCTACATAACTTTTGTTTTTGTACAGTCATCATCTTTTGTAGTGTTGCTGACAAGAGCGCTGGATGGTGTAATTATTGATTCATTTCCACACTATATTCCTTAGATGCTAATGTTAAAGCTAGTTAAACTTACAATCACCCACTGTCACTTTATAACTACGAGTTGGTGGGACTTGGTAGTTTAAAAATTTACAAAAGAAGTAGACAAAATAGAGACATGGGAATTGGAACATCTGTAAAGTTACCTCGATAAATATGTTGTTCAAAAGCTTCAAAGCTTCATCAAAACTCGGCAGCTCGCATCATCACCAGGACTCCATCATTCCACCACATCACGCTCATCCTCCAACAACTACAACTGGCTCCCCGTAAAACACAGAATCGACTTCAAAAGTCTCCTTACCACCTTTAAAGCTAACCAACCTGGCTCCTCCCTACATCTCAGACCTCCTCCACATCTCCACTCCCTCTCTCCACTCCTCCTCTATTCTCCAGCTCCCTGCTCCCCAGCTTTCTCCCTCCTGACCTTACATACATCCACTCTCTTCCATTTTTCAAATCCAGACTCAAAACTTACCCGTTCAGACAATCACACTCACTTTCATTTAGTTTGGTGCTTTGTTATTTTAATGTTTTTGAGTTCTTGTCACCTACGTACGGTGTTCTTCCTTCCTGAAATGTATTATTATTGTTATGTTGGTGAATTGACTGATTACTATGGTTTTATTCATTATGATTGGCATTAGGACTGGGAAAATAATTGAAGAATTGATAGATGAAGATTCAGTCATTATGAACTGATAATCATTTGGTTGTTTTGAATCCAAAAAGTGACAATCCATCCTTTGTTAGTAAAACATGTGGTTTGGAGCAGGTGTTAAGGCAGAATATTGATTCATTTTTTTATTTTAAATGTAACAATAAAAGTCTGTTACACTGTTTTTGAAACCAAGCGAAGCAAAATTTAATCAGAAATCAAAACAAGGGGAGAAAAATGTCTTCCTTGTATCATTGAGAACACTTCACTACACAAAATGCTTAGTTGACTATAAAACCCATCTTCTGTTGCACTAGATCTCAGACAAGACCAAGTTAGATCTTTCCAATCGAAAGTCACGCAAACCCAGCAGCCCTAGCCTGCATAAGCCTCTATAGCCTGCCCATTGACCCGTGCTGTGTGCGTTTGAGAGATCCGCGTCCGAGATGGATCGGGAAGGCCATCATGCGCCGAGCTGACCCTATCTGGAGGCTGCGTGGTGAGATCAGAGCCAAAGCTAGGCCCACTGTCTCCCACTGTGATGGAGGCAGCGACAGTGGCCATAGATGTGTGTTTGTGTGTTTGTAGAGGAGATGACATCGCCCAAAGCCCCTCTGCAGCCCGCTCCAAAAAGATAAGAGAGAAACGGAGATGGGCAGCTCCACAGATGGCCCGCGACTCTAGTCAACGTTTCCCTATTTATGTGGGGTGCGAGCTGACACTATTGGTCAAATGTATACGCATAAAGAGGCGCTTATGGTGACAGGAAGTTAAAGTCAAATGCAAAGCAGTCTGTCCAAAACTCACGGTGCGCTTAACAAGGTTATATTGTGTTGTGCAGCAGGTACTTTGAAAGATTTTGGAGTCAAGCTTTAACTGTCAAGAGGTGGAAAAATACTGGAATAAAAGTGAGAGAGTAAAGTGTATTCATAAACTTTTTAAAATGCACTATGAACAATATGTAGCTTTTCTAGTGGAAGGTCCAAAGGGATGTTTTTTGCTTTACCAGGAAATTCCTCAAAAGCAAAGCACTAAACCTATCTATCTTATCACGAGGGCCAAGTGCAAGGTCAGATCTGTGGAGAGGCAATCTCACTCATGATAAGAATATGTGTCGTTTTCTTTCCTGTAAAATATTTTTTTTTATTAATTTAAGTTATAGTAGTCTTTTTAGGATACTTTTTTTTTTTACATACTTGGCTTTGAACATAACATAGGTAAATTATCACTTTCCATTTTGATCTTTGTGACAGCAACAGCAGTGGATTGCACTTTACACATTTTTATTTTTGAAGTGGCTACATGACTCTTCGAGTACTGTAAACCCGACCATAGTCCCAAAATTTGCAGTACATTGATTTCGACAAGGATATGGGGTAGGCAACATAAGCTAAGATATTTATCTGACTATAAAGGAGAAACTCTGACAGCTGAAACTTGACAAAATGCTTAACAATGCATCTAAAATAGTTGTGCTAACTTGATTAAGAGTACTTTTTTCAAACGTTTTTCAACCTTGTTATACCTTTGTAGAACCTCAAATGCAAATCATCTTTAGACCTTCACGACCATATTTAGCTTTCTCCCCTTGTAAACTCTAAAAATAAAGTTCCATTTTACGCAGAATTACATCACTGTCTTCCAAATGTTTGTATTTCCACAAAACCAAATGTTGACAGATCCCGAAAGAATGATATGGCACAACTCTAATAGGTGTTGCATGGTAGCAGAGTGGTCTGACTTGCCAACAAGTCCACATCTCATGATCTTTCTGGGTGAAGTTTGCATGTTCTCCCTGAGTTACCGTGAGTTCTCTTCAGGTCTCCAGCTTTCTTCCACCTCCAGTGTTTAGATTAATTGGGCCTTATTGTAAATTTCCCTTGTGAATGAATGAGAGAGTGAATGGTTGTCTGCATCGAGTTGGCCACTGTCCACGATGTTCCCTCACCTAAAGCCCAAAGTCACAGGGATAGGCTCCACTCACTCCTCACTCATTGACTCCTAAAGGGTTGTAGGTGATGATGATTAAGATCCTAAAATTAGATACTGACAAGGAATCACTAACGATACAACAAAAGTGTCTTGCTAAAATACACATTAGTATCAAGATGGAACTAGAATACCAACTACTTTCAGACACAGTCGACTGTAATTGATCCTTTTTAACACCGATCATATTTAACTAGTTGATTTTGACAGTTCTTGCCTCACAGATGATATTTTAGTGACTTTGTGGCCCTGTTGCAGTTTTGAAGACTTTCCTTGATGAGAATGAATCTGACAGTTTTGACAGTGTGTTGTCACTTCACTGGCATGTCTTAAACACAGAGAACGGCATGACAGAGATGTATTATCATAATAAATCACTTGAACTTCTAACGCATCAAGTCAGAGAACAAATGATCTACTTTTGAATACATTTTATCCACTAAAAGGTGCCAAGAAGTGATGCTGGTGTAAAATGCTGGGTCAGAAGTCATATTGTTCTGTCTGAGAAGAGCACCAAAGTACTTTTTGTGTACCTTGGTATACAATATTTACACATCTGTTTTCCTGCAAGTTCCAGTTAAATCTAAAAGTCAGATAGTCATGACTAAACAGGTGCATCAGAAATCTTCAGAAAATAAATTGCTAATTGCAAATGCACTAGTGCTCAGTGTGGCACCATTAAGTGATCTACAGTCACACTCAGTGGAATGTATCAAACACTAAACAGACACAGGTCATTCTACTATAGATCTAAAGAGATGCAAGAAACCTGGGAATGTCTTAGTTATTAGTTCAAAGAGACAAAACATCAACAGTAGCAGAGTAAATGAAAACTATAAACAACTTTCAACAAAAATATTAGTACGCAGTTATTTTTCATATACAGCAGTGCGATTATTGTACTACAAATATTTCTACAGTTAATTTTATATTTATCTTTTTTATGTGATTTTGGTCTTTTTTGCCTTATATAGTTTATTTAAAAATGTTTTGATAATTCCTTTGAGGACTAGATTCTAAACCACATAAAATATAACTCAACTTAAAAAAGAAAAGAAAAACGATATCACCATAGTAGTTAGTGGCGGTTCCATATACAATTCTCAAGTGCACCTATCTAGATTTAGGCCTATTTCATTCATTCATTCATTCATGCAGGGGAACACCCTGGACAGTGGCAACTCATAGCAGGGTTAAACAAACAACCATTCAATCTCTCATTCATTCACAGGGGAAATTTACAGTGATGTCCAAGTAACCTAAACATGTATGTTTTTGGAGGTGGGAGGAAACTGGATGGAATACCTGGAGAAAACTCTATGTGGAGTTTGCATGTTCTCCTCATGCCTGTGTGGGTTTTCCCTGGGTGCTCCAATTTCCCCTGCCACTAAAAAAAACATGCAAGCTCCTACCAGAGAGATTGTGAGATGTTGACTCAACTCGACCTGGGAGTCGCACCCATAATCCCCTTGTTGGGAAGCCAGACGTCTAACTACTTTGCTTCTGCAAGTCAATGAAAATAAATTATTTATAATCTGGGAATAAAAATAACAATATTTATATGTAATGATTGCTTAGACCTAAAAACGTACAGTATTATCTCCAAGGAAACTTACATTGAACTATGATTGAAAAAGCCCGACCATACTAAGATGAAACTATACATAGAGATGATAAGAGAGTCTATGCATGCCCTGGTTTGGAATATACATGACTGAATTCACAGCTCACCACAGGACTATGGACACCTGCTTTCTCCTTCTCCACACCTCTGTTTGACACATACGACTGGTCCCTACATGGTACAGATGCACATAGATGATTCAAACATAAGATCTGATCATGAGACAAGCAGCTGGGTCTATCATGCAACGCTGTCAGTGCAGGATACTTTATGGGATTATTCCAAATGCAGAACATTTCATACTACAACTACATGTACTGTATTTCAACTCACACATTTGAATTAGTTTTATTGAGTAAGAGACAAGTGAGGTGTTCTTACTTGTACGTTGACATAACAACAGCAGCTGTGGCAAACTTGTCCAGCATTAAAAGTGACATGACCTCAAGGATGTAAGAAGGAAATCCAGGATCCTTTGTGACAACTGGCCACTTGTCTGACCCTTCAGCTGTGCAATCAGTAAATAGACTAAACTACTTTCACATTTAAAACTGACCTTTGTTTAAGCACATGTCAGACCAATCATTTAAACACAGTACTAACTTAATTTGTGCAATAAGAAACCTTCTCTTCGTTTCTTCACAAAATGCCTCTTTACTAAGAAAAAACTGCAAAAAATGTTGACAACAGGCATTATCCCACAAAAGAAAGCAAATAAAATGTTAAAATGTGTTATTAGCACTGCTCGGTAACTAAACGGAAAATCAATGTTTATTCATGCAGATGTGTAGGATCTGTGACTGGAAGGGAGATTTAAAAATAAAAGCATTGCCCATTTGATGCTGAATTAAGTAAAGTGTCTTGCTTAAGACATAGCAACAGTTTTCTATAGCTGCCTCATTCCGACACCTTCTAGCCAAGCAAGCACTAGCAAGACCCTGATATGACTCAGAAGTAACATATTTTTGAAAGAACATGAGATACACAGAATAGGAGTTAATCACTTTTATTAAATTTTCTGTCTTCATTAGTTGACTTATTTTTTAAATTTATTTTTCTATATTTAAATCTTGTTTAAACTTGTAGAAAAGAAAAAAATAATAATTTCTACCAAATCCCGTGCACCAAAAGTACCAAAAAGTAGCAAAGAAACAGGACTGGTGGGTCTGCAAAAATGAATTAAAGGGTGTGGCAATGGGCCAACCCTGTACAGGGATGTAGAGGCCTGTTACAACAGCCCTAATCTATAAAATGAAAACCTGAAAACGAAACTAAACCTGTATCAAAAGAAATACGAAAACGGGACCACTGGTCGCACCGGCCAAACAAAAAAAAGGCTAACTCATAAAAGGAAAAAAATTAACAAACAAACCAGGCAGGCGGTCTGCGAGTGCAGCAGCCTCGTCAGAGCCCGTCCCATTTAAAGGCAGGAAAAAACAAAAAGAAGCCTCGAGCTGACTACACTAAACTAAGAAAATCTTACTAAAAATACTCACACGAATGTAAAAACAAACATCAATTTCAAAAAAATATGAAAAATACAAAAACTAATCTATGAAAAATGTTACCAAAATAATAATAGAAAAAAAGGTGCTCAAACTTAACACCCTGCCTTACATAGCTGTTGCAATCTTATGAAATCAAGCATTGACCCTTAACAGCTTCAGAAAGTGATGCCAGGTGGCTTAAACCATTCGATTAAAAAATGCCAAGTTTGTGGAGCCAGACACCAGCAAAAAACCTGGTTGGACTATGACCAGTGAGGTATGTTGGCCTTTGCTACCACATCTGAAGTGATGACACGATCAAACATTGTCTCAAACTGACACATGAGCTCATTCTGGTGGCATGTTGCTGTTCCAATATTGGCTTATATTGTGAAACATTGTATTCCGTTTTTTGTCCGCCAAATGTTTGTTAGGAATGAACAGTTAAAGAATTGTGATGTTTCATGTGACAGCAAAACAAGCTTATACCCAAACGTATATATATTAAAAGAGAAATGCCTGAATGAGCTTTGCAATGATGTTAGAAACTAATTTCATTACCGCATGACTAAACCTTCCCTGGTACTGTTGTAGTTGAAAGTGGTTGGCACCCAGGGCAACAGCTGCTGTAGGCCCGAGGCTCCCCTCACAGCACTGTCTAATCCTTATGCAGGTTAATCCAACTCTGACCTCCTCTAGTCCTCCCTGGCTGATCATATCTCCTCCCCGTTCCCGCCCCCTTGCACCACGACGTACCACTATTTTCTGCCATCTACCATCACTTCCAATCTCCTCCTCCCTGCATCTCTGGCGCAAGCTCTTATCTCCTGATGTCGTCTTCTCCTAGTTTTGACCCTTAGCTTGCGGTTTCTCTGCACCTCTCAGTCGCCTTAAGGAGATTTCAAAGTCCGTCCGGCAGCAGTTCTAACCGCCCCAAACTGATGGCCAGATAAAGTCTCCATTTACCTTGTCCTCAGTTCCCCATTAAAGCCCATTTTTGGAGACCGTAACTTTAGAGGAAATGGAAGAAGCTTGTGTGAAGGAAAAATAAATAAATAAACTCACCTGCACGTAGCCACCCTTAAGCTCTTTGTGGTGTTTATTTGCAGCAGCATGAAGGAGGAAGGCGAGTTTGGGGAGTAAAGGAGAAGCGCTGAAATAGGACTGGGAAAGGTGACTTGAAGTGTCAGTGGCCTGGTCCCCGTAGGAAAAGCATAGCAGTGCGGAGCGGCACCCTCAGGCAAGGTAGCTTCATTGGCAGCGGAGATGGATGATCCGGAACATTGTACACTGTGTTCGTATATAGAACTAGTCTTTTTTTTTTTTGCAGCACAAGGGCGCAAGGCTCTCCAAGCGGCTCAATTAAAATGTATATTGCGCTCATTTACTAGTCTCCTGGGTGGGCTAGAGAGATGACAGTGAGGTTTTGTAAAGATCTTTTGGCAGGTGAGTGTGTTTAAAGGGGCACATTTTAGGTCAGGGGAGGGGGAAGGGTCTTGTTGGCACAGATACTCTCACACGTTCAATGGTGCGTGCCACAGTCTCTCTGAGGGCTTGGCGTTTGGCCAGTTCAACCTGGCACTGTCACCTTCACTGACTCGGGCAGCACTTTCTCCACAGGGCTCTGCTTTGTGTTTTAAAACAATGCATTTGCCTTTTGGCCACTGACATATTCAAGTAATCATTCCTTTCAATGCTTGCACCCATTGAGAAATGGGAATGTGGGTTGAAACCTAATGAAACATTGTTGCAGAACTTTTCAAACTCCCCCCTGCACAAACACTGGTATTCATTCTTTTATATAACAACTATATATTAATGTGATCTTTGTTCGTTACCTTCACATCAAGCTCTTTATGTTGAATAATCACGTAAATGTCCTGTGCACATGTGTAACTCTTTGGATAATAATAAATAGTAATTCATTCAATTTTTATAGCACATTTTAAATTTCATTGCATTATTTATGGCTGCTATTGTCACAAACCATCACTAACCACTCCTGCACTCAACAAATCTAAGACAGTTTCTCTTCCAGCTTTTTTTTGTATATGTAACAAGAAACTATGGCATATGCAGAAGAAAAATTCACATTTTGTTCAGTGCAAAAACACAAACTTGATTGGGAAACGGCTTAAAAATAGAAACAGGTGACTTCCTGTTCAAAATTGCAGAACTGATAAGCCCCGCCACTTTGTTGGAAAGTGACTATGTGACAAATTTGAGCATAATTACATTACATACATTACATAATTATCATGCACGAATCAATCCAAATACAACCTTGGGTAAAGTAACTACTGTATTAGGGAACACTGTATAACATGGCTAAAAACTCTGAAAAGTAGGTTGTATATAATAGGTCCCCATTAAGGTTCTATCTGTCTCCCATCAAATACTGCCCAGGACTAACCTGCTTAGCTTGATGTTACCAGGGCGTCCAGTTATGTTATTACTTTGCCTGGAATGTTTAAACTTAAAAAACCTTCACAAAGACAAACAGATGACAACACATCAGCTCTGTGAAGAGGTGACCCAGTATACAGGTAATTGCATATTTTATAGATATTTTAGATCATTAAAAACACATAAAAGACATATCTTAAATTACGCTTGTTCGGTGCATCTTCATAAACTGACAAGATTTATATGCTCACACATTAATCTTGGCCTAACAGTGCTTAAGTTATGCATCTTTATCCCTATTTTAGTCATGATTTGGTCTATTTTGGTCTGTTTTCAGCAAGTCTTGGGTTAGTTCTGCTTCGTACTGGATTCTGACCAAGCCATAGACCTATATTTTATCATGCATCAAACCTACGTCTGCTGCTTTGTCCCATAGCATAAAAGGAAGAGCACATTTGAACCGCCGCACATTTTTAGTCTGTTCTCGGGAGCAATCAGAGGCCCAAGAACTGGCTGTTAGTCCAGGATTAAAGCAAGACCTCTTCACATCCATCAGGGATAAGGCACTCACAGCTCGGCTACTCAGGGCACGATGGACTCTGCCCCGGCCTGGACCCAGATTGATCTCTGCGCTCATTTTATAGATTGCGGAAAACCTTCACTTTCTATAGGAATGCTGTCAAGGAATGCTGTAAAGTCAAAGAACAGAGGACTCGAGGTCCAGAGCTACAGTATGTGGTGCATAAGGTATTATCATTTTTGTCAAATTATCAATTATTACACAGAAATGGCAAAGTTGGAATTTCAGTTTGAGTTTAAATGTTTTTTGTTTGTTTATTGTCATATTTTAAATTGTGTTGTTTTTTTAGCAAATATCAGCTGATAATGTTTTCAAAGCCTTGTCAGGTTATAAAACTAATTGATACTAAAATTACTGAATTAACTGAACAAATATAATATTTCTAAAGCAGTTCTAAAGTTACTTAATGCCAGGGTTGTCAAGCTGGTGGCTCCCAAGATGATTTCTTATTATTATTGACAGTGTTAAGCTTTACATAGCCTAATTGCCACATAATATAATACATCTGAGTATACACAGGTAGACCTAAATGCAGTCCTTGCCCCACTCTGACTCCTTTCATTTTTGTCCCAGCTCCAACTGAATTTGACACCCATGCTTTATACTAATATAAGTCCAAAAAGCCTTAAGAAAGTGCTGCAACACAATAATAACTAAACCTTAATTAGTCTTAGTCAAGTGATTTTCTAATCAATCTATAGTTCAAAACCTTTATCTGAATGGAGCTTTTCAATGATCACTATGGTATTAAAGGTGGGGTAGCTAACTTTTTTAGTTGTAAACTAGTAAACTTTGTGTTTTTCACTAAAAAGTATATAATAAATACCTTTGTATACTGTTTGAATTTAGTTTTGAAGAATTTTAGTTTTCATTGGGAGTTGAATGCAGCTCTCTCATTGACTGAGCTTGGGTGGTCATCTCCAGTTTAACTTTGTTCTTTGTTAAAAGAAGATTTTAAGCTGAAATTGCAACTAAAAATTAATACATATTGATATCAACCATGTGTCAAAGGATTTGACAAGACAAGACAAAAAACAAATTTTATTTTACATTAGTCCAAATAATGTTGTCTTTTGTTTACTGCACCAAGTCACTTTTTTATCTCCCATTTATTCAGTTAAAGCTAGTATCTTGTTTTGTCCCACATTGTGCTTGACTGAGATATTGAGTTCTCGGTGGTGCAGCAGGCATAAGAAATATTGTTTTATTTGGAGGTTGTTGTTGAAGAAAGTCAACATATTTATCCATTCACACTATCATCCTTTAGGCCTGGAGGAGTGGGATTACTACTTGTTTGTCATGCGGTGCCCTTTGCTCACCCAAAACAAGCTCTCTTTATGATGGACCTCCATATTTGCTTGATCCGTGCATATTTCTGCATTAGCCCTTTCAAATCGAGGTTACAGCAGAGATAGCCTTGCCTTGTCTCATTCTTGTTCCCATTTCCCCTCTGTCAAGTTGGAGATAGAGACACAGGGTTATGCTGGGGTTAGGACAATCTCATGCCTTTACCCTGTCCTCGTAGCACTCTTTGCATTCAAGCGCCGCTAATTGCAACAGCAGCCTCAACATCTATGCATTATGGATAGTGTACGGCCAGTACATAGGTCCAGGCTTTAAAAATACCCACACGTGATCTGTATTTTGGTCTCAATTGTTGGTTTTAAATAGTTTCTCTTCAGAAGCGTCTGGTTTCCACAAGGATATTATTGCACTTTTAAGAAAAACAAAACACTCTACTTCAGGTCGTCCACCGAGACATGTAGGGGGAAAAAATATTAAATCTTCAAATGATAACAAGAAAAACATTTACTTCAAAAGAGACTGGAGCAGAGAAACAGCAAAAGAAAAAAGTAACACAATGTAATTTTTGTTGTCATGATTCCATTTAAATAGAGCATGTAAACAATTCTTCATGGGGATGTAGGTTTTCTATCATAGAGTGAAGAACATTTAGCTAAGGGAACAGTTCTTTCCATGAAACCTAGAAATATGATAATCTTCTCCAACCCTTTACGGTAAGAATCAACTTTGTAGCCATTTCATAGTAAGGGCAAGGTTTTAGTGCAACAAACAACAAAACATGGTGTGAAGTTGGGGTAATAAGTCATACTTAAGACTTTTTTTTGTTCCAAAAATACTTAATAAACATGTTAAATTGTCAAGCTTATAAACATGAACTATGTGAACCTCTTTGAGATAACAGATGAAACAATTGTTTCATTTTTCTTTTCTCTTCTTTTCTATTTTTCCAGGTGTGAAAAAGATCAGCGCATGTGAAAACTAGTGATATGTACAAACATTCTTGAGCTCCAGATGTTCTTTAAAGGAGACCTATTATGTTAAATTCACTTTTCTAAGTTTTTAACTTTGTTATAATGGCCATTTGAATTGATTCCTGCATGTTTGAGTAAGCTTGTATTGTTCTTCAGCTGGAGCTCAAGTGCTCTGAAATCCTCGTTCTCACCTACCACCTATCCCCTCCCACTTGTCTGTATTTACTTGTTATAATTCAAAAGATAAACACTCAAAGTGAAGCACATATGGTTCAAAACTGTCCCAGAGCCACTTTCCAACAATAAAAAATTGTTTTAAAAAATCTGTTGCGTTTTAGTTACATTTTAAAATGAAGAGGCGGGGCTTATCAGATCTGCAGTTTTAAACAAGAAGTCAGTAGAGCTGTTCCTAAGTTGTTTTAGATCAACTTTGTGTTTTACAATGAACAAAAGGGAAATTACTGATCTGCATTTGTTCTAGTTTCTCACTAAATATAAAAAACACACACAATAGGTCCCCTTTAATTTTCCCAACATCCGGTTAAGGTTAGATCTTAAGTTTAACCAAATGAACTTAACATAAGCCCAACGCTAAACCTAACCTTAGCCCGAACCTTACCAATATTTTTGAAGGAAATAATGCAAAATATGAAAATGTATTTGCCTAGCCAACATTGCATAGTGATGTTGTGTGGCATAACTGGGTAAGGGGAAAAGATCTGGCGTTTTAGAAAGGTTTAAATACCTACTTCCTGTTTTTGATGTTAACTGTTTATTAGTTCTAGCAGCTTTAGATGATCTTGACAAAATAGGATGTACACAAATGTGAAAATTAAATACGCTGATTTGAACAAGAAAGTATAAAAGCTGGAAGACATAGCCCTCTTAAGAAGTGGAAGTTTCCAAAAGCAGCGCTATGACAGCAAAATAAAAAACAAATATATAATAAGAATCAAATAAAAAATGCTTGGCCAAAACTATGATTTAACGCAATTTAATATTTTCTCCACATATGATATTCTCTCATTATTGTCGACCAATTCTGAAAAAATTGTGTCCTAGTTAAAGCCAAAAACTAGGTAATGTTTGAAGAGTGTTATTTCTCCTGCATTCCAACACTTCTGCCTTCAAGGTTGTGAGATCCACCTTTGGTTTGGGCTTAAGTGCCCTGGGGTGTAGGTGAGAAGACCCAGCCTTCTACATTTCTTTAGTTGGTCCGGTCTTGGCTCGGACTTTCCTGTGATACGTGATTGATCTATGTGCAGCTGGACTCAGGTGGGCTCTTTTTGTCCGACGCGTTTCTCAAAGAAGACTTGTGCTTTTCAATGATTAATGACTGCGTGCTCTTTCTATGTCGGTGTAGTGTGTGAGCTGCATGCATTTTAAGCATCAGGTTTGCGTCATGAAGTCTCTATAAATATATAGCAAACCAACAACACACGAATGTTCACCTCGGGCAAAATACAAAATGCATGATCAAAGAAACTGGGGGTCTACAAGAAGGTTTTTGAAGTATTGTATTTATTCGTTTAGTCTTAAGAAGCTAGAATTGGCATTATAGTGTGAAATGGAGTTGAGAGCAGAAAGGACATTCAGCAAATTGTTAAAGTCAGATATCCTGGCATATGTGCTGTTGCCTGGCCACTGGGTAAAGAAAAGTACTGAAAATAACTAGAGTTTTTGTTATTGCCATGATCTGGTTATGTCCAGCACATTCTCACAAAAATGTATTTTTATACTACGACATGTTAACAGCGTATCATAAGCACATTTCTAGGCATTTTTGGCATGTTAATTATACAACATTTCTATTTCAAGCTGTGAAAAGCGCCAAATACTGATGCTATTTTCTTAATGTCTTATAAAGATTTTGTTAATATTACTTCATAAATAACAGCACATCTTTATTTCCACAAATAAACTGGGGCAGCAATGCATAATTTAAAAAGAATTTGCGTGGTATAGGAGCACCCAATATACAGAAAGAGCTGCCGCTGATTGACACAAGCTGTAGCAACAAGTCAAGCCAGCGCTGTTGGCCTATCGACCCATACACGTTACATTCAGGTGAGTGAAAAAACGCCAAGAAACATTATTTCAAGCTTCAGGAGTTGGGCGTCTGTCATACCGGTTCATACCTGATCCAAAACAGCTGCTCTCATCCCATTTTGTTGTTTTAATCAAAGAAGTTTCCCCAGCCAAATAGATGGACAGCATCTCTTTCTGCATGGGGCATGTGAAGTATAGCGGATAATGACATCAAATAATTATCTCTGATGGCGATATAACTCACAAAAACAGTGGGGAAAAATACTAATAAAACTGTCTGTGTACTTCATATGCCTACTAATATCAAGAATAAGGAAGCCTGATTTGATCTCATCTTGACAGACACCTTGTAGTAGTAGTGGATGGCCACATGGTTGGAGTGCAAAGGTCCTGATCCACATACAAGACTCCCATCCATTAAAAGTCTCTTCGTTCCCAAAAGAGTTCACCAAACTAGGGCACAGTTCTCACATCCGCTGACCACCCGCGCCATGACAATCTGCCGGAGACGGAGTGAGAGGCTTTTGTGTAGCCCTCGAGCCCCCACGAATCAGGTCAATCCATATGATGTGTGCACAAGTGAGCTGTGATTGGTGGATAGGGTCATGTGTGCGGAGGCGTGGATTTCCCCATAAGTGCCAATTACAACTTTTATGCCAAGATGGATTGAGACCAAGGTGTAGTTAATCAAAGGTGAGTTCAGAGGGTCAAGCAAGAGTTGTGCAGTACTGAAACATATATTTGTGTGTGGTGTCATACAACAAACTATACAAGCTCTCAAAATCTCTGCCAAGGATCTTCTGATTTCCTGGACTAATTGAATGTTCTATATTCCACACACAGAACACACAGAACTACACTGCAAGTCCATAGTAGCTCATTTAAAGCCATTAAAGATAGGCCTATAGATTGTGGTCCAAAATCAAACTACTTGAAACTAAAACTAATCCCAAGCTATACATTTACTGAATATTGTCATGTGATTTCTATATTAGTTAGTTCTTTGTACAGTTTGTTTTAACATATTTATCTGTATGTGTATGTATTCTTGCTTTAGCATAAACACAATTTCATTTCCAGTTTTTGAGAGCAGATAGGACCAGATACATGGTCAATTCATGGAGATAATTAGTTTAAGACCATTTGCCAAGGTCATAAAACAAGAATAAAACTTAAAGACATGTTCATGAAAAAAAAAAACTGCCGACAAAGGTAAAATAAATCTTATCATTTCTCTTCAAAACTAAGACTGAGCTGATCACTGAGAGCGGCTTTACACAAAGGAAAAGCCTATTAAATGTCAGCCTTACATTTCGGCCCCAAAATATCAGCTTATATGTTTAAGTCTTGAACGCTACAGTTTTTCATTTGAAAGTACTTCAGTAGCAGATCCATACTTTGTCTGTTGATCTGTATGAACCTACTATTTGGAACTTGCACAATTTGCTTTCAATCTTTCCTGACAAAGCAACACTTCTTTCCTGTCTTGACATAATGCACTTGGTTCACCATGAGAGAAAAGCCACTCTTGCTTACACTAGTAGTCATTGTGTTAGACGTTCTTTGTTCCTCCTCTTTCCCACACCCCGCTCTGTTCTGTTCTACTGTCACTTTAGATCTAAAACCACCAAAACACACACAGCCGGAGATTTAGCTGACATGTTGTGAAAGGAGCGGGACGGCGACCTAAGGAAGCCAATGCTATGATTAAGTAAAATGAAGTCGCTGTGCTCCTACATCCCAAGTAAATGTCAGGCTCTTTGATATTCTGATGGTTCACCTTGATTTCTCTAAGCAGATGATGCATGGCCACTGCAAATGAGGATGCACTCACTGTTCCACTGTGATGAGCGCCGAGCGAAGCAGGGGCACTTAGCGGGCACATCCAGGGTGAGTCTAGGTGAAGTTTAGAAGTTAAAGAAAGCAAGATTTTCTTTCTATTTGAAACAGCTTATTTTAATGCATAACCTTTTGACACAAGTTTTACTTTTTATCATATATCTCTCCTGAAATGACAGACCAAAGCATCAAATCTCTCACATGGAATAATCTGATTATGGTTGTGTAAAGGTACACTGCAACTTTTGTGGTAAAGACTCCACCGCGTGTCTGACTGACTCCATGGTATCTACACAGATCTAACTTTTATTTGGCTTGGAGTCACCTCATTCTCATCTGGCAGCAGTATTTTTTACCATTTACTAGTCTTAGAACTAGTAAATGGTACTTAAGCTGGACTCCCTTCATAATTAAACATTATATCTTTTCAAATCTTTAAGAATAACCCATGTGAGTCACTACGTGACTTTGTTTTTTTATTTGTTTATTTTTTAATTGACCTTTATTTAACCAGGGAAGTCCCACTGAGATTCAGAATCGCTTTTGCAGGGGAGCCCTGGGGAAGGGTCAGGGGAGGCATTAATGGACATGTTTTTAGTTGTAGGAGGAAACTGGAGTACCCGGAGGAAACCTACGCAGACACGGGGAGGACATGCAAGCTCCACAAAGAAAGGCCCCGGGTCGACTTGAACCCAGAACCTTCTTGCTATGAGGCCAGAGCCACCGTGTCGCAGCGGTTAGCGCTCTTTTTTTTTTTTTTTGTATCAGTTCAGATAGACTGGATTACAATCTCTGCTTCACTTTTCAGTTTAAAAAAGATGTTCTTCATTTGTACCAGCTGTTGAAAAGAATCCATAAAATTTATTTCAAATTAATTAAAAATAAAAGTACTATAAATGATGCTTGCTTACTTAAAATAATTAATTTTTATTTTCCTGAGTCACATGTTTTTCTCACTTACCTAATGCATTCTGAGCCTCCAAATTGTTGTGTTTTAGACTCTTTTTACAGCTGTTAGGAGCAAGACGTGACTTTATGCTAACAGGAGTTAGCTACAATGCTAACAGATGGAGTAGGTGGAGTTTGGTGAATGAAAGGGACATTATTAGACGTAGACAGGGCATTGGGGACTAATTTCCTCCTGAATGGATACATTAACAAAATGTGCAGGGGGGGAATATTATACTTTTTGTTTTTTCACTTGATAATGAATGATTGCATCAGTTGTACAGCATAATATCTCCAGATTTTGTGTTTAGACCCCGGCAGGATATAGGACTCCTTCCCCAGAACCTTAGACCCAATGGTTGAAAATTATGCTCTATAAAGGTGGAGCTTGTGTGCAAGCCAGTCCGGCTAAATAGGGAAGTAGGCTAAGTGACGAAAGGCTTGTGTTTGGGGCAGATGTGGCAGGGGCTTTAGTTTTCTGGGTTAAAGTTTTCAGTTTGTGAGTGAGAGCAAGAATAGACACCTCCTTGTGTGTTGTGCTAGCTAGTTTTAATCATACAGGTGGTCTTTTAAAATTGTAATTTCCCGTCCCAATTAACCTTTCAAAACTATAAATTGAAGTCTAAACCTGTAGGTAGCAGTTATCTAACACTAAAGCAGATATCCCTTGCTGGGCTTCTGATTGCTCGACAGCGTGCCGTGGTGCCGATTGCCAGCTCTTCAACTTTTCCTCGACTGGCTTCTCTTTGACAGTAAATCCCTTTGTCCGCGTTCTCAGGTGTTTTGTTTCTGACATAACAGTTGCTAATCTGTTTCGGAGAAGATTAGTTCATGAACTGCTGGAGAAGAAAAGGCAGAATCGCAGCGGGACACCGATAATGCCGTTGGAACCGTTGCTTTGCACTTGCCCCGTTTGGAGTGTGCCAGACTTGCTCCGTGCACCCTCTGCCGTCCCGCCTGCCCCCTGCCAAAAGTGTCACATCACTCACTCCGTATGTTGCCAAATATCTGAGAGTGCGTGCGAGGTGGGGGCCCTAGTATTAATTCAACCACTGTGAATCAGGTCCTTTCTTGCGTTTTTCCCTTCCTCCGTCTTGCTGTTGTTCGGCTCGGCTCAAGTGAGGTAAAGTTCACGTGAAGGGCGAAGCGGCTTTACAGTAGGAGATAGGAGAGAGTCATGTGTCTTTGTTGGGAGCTTAATTGACCCCTCCCACAGTGGACTATTTTATTTTATCTGATTCCATTCCGACCAAAGCTGGTGTTGACAGGACAGAGCGCAGGATGGGAACAGCGAGTCCATTCTTCCTGACGCCTCCTAATCAGCAGCACTCCTCCTGCTCTGAACCCGAGCCTGGGGAAATGAAGACAAACACGTACAAGATCGGAAAAATGAAAAATGTAGAAAGGAAAAAAAATATAGTTTCAAACCCAACAAGAAATCAGTCAAAAATGTGGAAATGGAGTTAATTACATACTTAAATGAGTGTTGTGGAGTATCCCCATCTGCTACTCTTCATGAATATGTTATTTGTTTGCCTTTTTGACTGTATAGCTTCAAAGTTATTTAACTCAGTGAAGCTAGGTCAGATCTTTGGATTGGGAAGAGCGCATACAACAGGCTATAATACTGGTTCACTAAACTACATATCTAAAAAATTAGGCCATGGGTTATGCCATTGTGCTTGTAAGCTGCAATTTTCTTTAGTATTGCATTATGTTCTGCTCTGTGTTTCAGCTGTCTATGTGTTTTTGGGCTTTTAGCATCAATTGAAAAAGTCCTGTTGAAAATGTCTAATACAAATGGAGACCTTCTTGAAAAGTATTACGAGAGGCTCTCACACGGCAATCCTTCCGGCGAGCCAGGTGGCTGTGCTCCTGTCGTTCAGATCTTTTACATTGGAAGAAACTTTTTTCCCTATCAAGCCCTTTTTGGTGAAGTTGTGATAAGAAGACACGACAAACAGAAAAACAAAGCGAGCATATCCAGTGGTTTTCAAAATAAAATCATTACGCTACTAATACTAAAACAAATACGCTAAAAATCTTGACATTTACATGACTATATAACAAGTAGAATGTAAATAAACCTCCCGGCGCGAGTGTTTGTTTTTTCTGTGATGAAGTGAAGTTCCAAGTTAAGCGTGAATCCTTGTGAATCGTGGTCTCACTATGCCGGCAGTCTCCGTACATACGCATGCACACTCTGGTCGTGAGTGGCCACTGCAGCCAGGCGCATCAGGATCTGGATAGACCACTGTGTTTATTTAGGACTAGGTCCTGCTCTTTCAAGTTTGATTTTTGTATAAAAATAAGGTTAGGTAAGGTACAATTTATTGTCCCCCAACCCATCCTTCAATCCTTCTGGAGCATCTCCTCAGGAGCAGAGAGTTTAACCAACAGTGCAGTGCAGGAACTTATCTCGAGATGTTATTGCTAGGCTTGTTCAGGATATGATAGCTGGAGCATATTTCTAAATGTGTATGTTTTGATTGGTGGTTAAAACAGTTCCTGAGTTCCCGAAGAAAACCTACCCAGGCACGGGGAGAAACATGCAAAACTCACACAGAAAGGCCATGCAGGAGTCGAATCGACAACCTTCTTGTTGTGCTGTGCTTTAGAGTTTGTTTTTGCTTAGTCCTGCTTTAGTCCTGTTTCTATGTGACATAGCAAAATACTTTTTGTGCATTTCAGTGCTGACTTGTTATACCTGAAATGAACACAGTTCAGACACAACATGTAAAGCATAAGCAATGAGCAGCCTTAAGATTGCTGTTTTTGTGCTGGATTTCAAACAAGTGATTTACAACAAAAAATATCTCTCTCTCTCTCTCTCTCTCTCTCTCTCTCTCTCTCTCTCTCTCTCTCTCTGTATATAGATATACATATAGATATGTATATCTATATGTATATATATATATATATATATATATATATATATATATATATATATATATATATATATATATATATATATATATATATATTATATATATATATATATATATATATATGTATAGATAGATAGATAGATAGATAGATAGATAGATAGAAAAACACAGACATATACAGTATGTATATATATTTAGCTTGAACAATAGAGTTGAATTATTTATTTCAAACAAAAAAAGGAAGAAAAAAAACTGAATTCCACCTTTGAGTGGCAGGCGCAGTGCAGAGTAGAGATAACGGGAGACAGGGATATAAAAAGGCAACTGAAATGAGCATGCCCTCTCAGGTATGAAGGTGTCGGTGTTGGCTGTGTAATATTTAGGCGTGCTGCAGCTCGGGTGATCAGGGCCTTGTCTGCATGTGTTATCTACCCCCTCCTCTCCCATCCCCACCGCCCAGAGCCAACTCCACCAACCACCAGTCAATCTAAACACATACAATCGCTGCGGGCCAAAACAATGCACACAGGGAGAGGTGTAGCGGGCGAGAGCAGGACAATGTGCTAGCATGATCTCCGTCAAATGCATTTCAATACATGTCGTTACCTATTGTCATCATGACATGTTTTATATAGATGCATATGAGTGTGCAGATAACAAATGGATTACAAGCAATGAGAATGATTAATTGGATTGGTAAAACGTTGGATCCATGTCCTGTATGAATATGTTAATAAAATCATCTGTCTGCAAATGTAATGTGTTATTATTAGTAACATATAAACTCAACATTATGCTATTTCTAACATAATGAGGACTTATGGAGGCATGGCGTTGACATAAGAGCAGACGAGTGACATGAACCACCTGGTAAATCTAATCTTAGGACCTGCGTTTGAGTGATTGTATAGGAGAAGTCTTGAGATGGGAAAATAATTCATTTAAAGGTTATTTTTAGTTCTATGCACTTACTGTGGTATATTTTTATAAGTCCATTGTGTAGCTCTTCTGATGGAAGGACCTGCTTCTCTCTCAAGGAGAAGGCATTGATATTCAGTTAGTAGATTTTTCTTGCTCTAAATACACAGAAGATGACACCAATTGTACTTGAAGACATCACCAACTGTCCCAAGTTGGTATTATCTTCGAGTACTATTACACTACATAGTAGATTAAGAAGCAGGATCTCACTATGAATGTCCCTCTAGCTGATAATTTGAACATTTAGAGGAACCTGAACCTACTAGTGCGGTTCTAACTGATCACATGAATATGTTTTAAGATGTATGGAGCATTGCAGAGTTGTTTACTAATGCAAGAATTTGGAAGACAGTGAAATGGCTTACTTGTTGTTGAGGTGATAGAATTAGACAAGTCCTGCTGGTTGAATTTGTCCTTTATCTTCATTACTCTCACTGCTTTTACAAGTGGCAGAAGAAACATATGCTACACTGGTTATAAATGGCACTCAATCTCTTAAAGCAGCTCTTACTTCCCAACTATAAATACCCTCCACACAACATGGAACATTTCCGTATGCACTGCACCATGTTTAATACACACAATTACACTTAATTTGCATAGACATGTCGTCCCATTCAGGCGCTTTGATTCCACTTCCATCACATTTGAAGCACATAAGAGCGCCTGACAGATTCATTAGACTGTATACATGCACAAGGGCCTCGCACTGATGCCATGGCACAAAATACAATGCCGTGCCACTGCTAATCTGGCATTAGAAACCAGGCAGCACATTGGTAGCCCTGTAACACAGCTTATGTTCTCTCAACAGGGAGTCTCAGGGTGCTGGCTGCGCTCCCCCCTCCGCCTCTCGCTTCTGATTTCCTCTCTCTTAGTCTCTACGAAATAAAAACCAAGGCCAAAAAAATATACCGCATTGTTCCTCTACCTAATTACAAGGCAGAGCGAGCACTAAAACTCATTTGGAAAACATGGCGAGGAAAGAGGAAGTTAATTAGGACACAAAGAAAGCCCCAAAAGTGAATGAAATAATATCTATTTATTGAGGCAACTTGAAAAGGGCACGTCAGATGATGGAAAGTGCCGGACTGACAGAAGCAGACAGCCCCCAACTTGCTAAATCGTCGGGTTGCTTTATTATTAAACCATTTGTGATTTTCAAAGATGACAATATGAATAGTGAGCGTACATTGATGACACCCATATTAGCCAGAAACCATCTGACAAGAATCTCATCTTCTCCTCCCTAACAAGCGCTAGCTAATTTGACCGGCTATCTCACCAATTTAATCTCCATTTGCCAGTATCTTCACTCATTTCTATATGTCTTATAATTGATTAGTTGAGCTCATAGTACATGGCTCAGTGTTTTTTAGATGTTAATCTGAATGAAGCAGAATACATTCCAACTCAACATATGCAATTGTCCAGAAAAAATTAATTAAAAAACACGGAACACCAATGTCTACATGCAAGCTTATTTCGTGCTCATATTATTTTATTTCAACTTCTGTACTTAAGAGCATTTCCTGTCAGCGTTAGCATTTAGACACAAACATGTTTCTTTATAAACTCACTTTGGTCTTTTACTTAACTGTTCTCCTGATTTGTAAAGTTAACCGCAGTTCATAATTCACTGTCAGATCTTAAATAACAGGAAATGAACAAAAGTATACAAGTGAGCTATTTTGAACATAAACAAGCCTACTGACGTTCCGTGCACAGAGCCTAATGTGAAAGATAAATAACAAAATAATAATAATAAAATAACCTTTAACACCACAAACTTGAAATAATCTCTTATTCTAGTGTTGTATGTACCTATGTAGGAATGTTCGCCGAGCCAACATGTGACGTCAAAATGGTTGGCAGAAACGCAAAACCAAAGCTGTTATTGTTTTTCCCATTGGGATCTAATTGCCGAAATTAAAAGCTGAACACTGTAGAAGCTCTATGGGTTGCTCTTATCAAACCTGTTAGCATGCCGAGTCACACAGCAAGAGACAAACATTGTCTTTCTTCGTGTTTGTTCAGCTTGCCACCAATACGTTTTAACTACAGTACTTGTAACGACACGGCGAACATCCCTATTGTATTTTATGCCATTACTTTGTTCAAAACTAATTGAACATGTCATTAAAAAGTGTTGTCAAATTTTGGTAAGCAACTTACTGTATCTGTACTCATGAAAAACATTTTAAAGTATTGTTTTAGCTGTCTATTTCCTTGAAATTGCGTGGTTGATTTTCACTTCCAGAAAGTTACACATTGATATTTGAAACCAAATTAGCCCCCGATGATCTCCTGTCATCATCATCAATATCAACTCTAATTGTAGTACTGTATCTAATCTTTTGGTGCTGTAAAAACCTTTTGTGAACTTTGACCTACTTCTGTTAGCAGTTGTAATATTAATACTAGCTGTTCTGTTTTATGAAACTTACAAATATATATATATATATATATATATTCAGTAAATATGAAAAACATGCAAACAGTATTACTTGCATACATACATTTAAACATACAGCATACAGTATATTCATTCTTACTACTGATTAGCTGGTCTAATGCTACTTTGCATGGTCTTTTTAGATGTTAAACTGGATGAAGCAGAATCCATAATTCAACACACCCAGTTCTAAAAGTGGGAAATGCCCATGTCTAAATGCAGGCCTGTGTGCCAGCTTATTTTGCGCCCCTATCAATTATTCAAACTGACAAAATGGCCACGGGCCGCCTAGCGTTTTGGCCAATTACAAACGGGCATACTGCGGGGCTAAACAGGAGCCGCTTTGGCCCGGGGCAGTTCTCCTGACGCCTCGCGCAGTGTGACAAGTCGGGACCCAAAACACAGTCATCGCCACAGGTGGGGTTTGCCTGCCTGAAATCGACCAAAACAAACAATTCCCAAATGTCAAAAGCTTGCTGCGTTTGTGTGTGCGTGGTGGAAGCCGGCTGCTAGAGCATAATGTTTATCTCACAGCGTGTTAAAAAAGGAGGGACTGGCTTTTTTCAGAGTAATTCATGGAGTGTGTTTGTGCTAATGTTGCTACCATGCTGGCGTTACAATAGCCATAACCACCACTTTCCCATTGCTTCAACTCATGTTTTGACCGTTTCCTGACATTTTCTGGGGGCCGACCTCAAGGCCTGTATTTATGTTTGCTTTGTATGGACAACACTGACATTCTGGCTCACATCCACATAACAAAAGTGGGCAGAACGCTCTAGATTTATCCTTCGGAGGAGGCTTGTCCAAACAGCGACTGTCACGTTTTACATGGTCCAATAGCACAATGGTCCCAGTTTTTCTGACACAAATGACAATATACTGCAATGTTGGCATTTTAACCAATCATGTGCCATTTTTTTGATTGAAGAACTAAATATTTTGATGAATAATTAGCATCTAGCATATATAATATTCTCCAATTAAACATCAAATTTACATGTATTTTCGATCACACTTATAGTTAATCTACATTTTTTCTTAAAGCCTGACCAAGAGCCCCTGTGGGCAGTATCGGATGATCAAAACCACCCATGTTTGAAGCCACGTTTAGATGCCCCATGTATATAGACTAGTCACTGCAAAGAGCAACCTCATCTGCTTAGCTAGTCACGTTTCAGGTTGTTGTAAAAGAGCCAATAAATGAACACCTTTGACCGCCATATCTAGATTTTAATGTTAATGTACGAACTATAGAAATCATCTCTTATGCTGGTGCTGTAACCTTAATGTTCTGGTTCATATTCACGCAAATATTACCCACTAAATATAAAAGATTATGTTCTTTTTAATGCACTTACCTTTTGTTACTTTTGTTTTATGAAAGCTCACAAAAGACTAAAGACCATTTTTTACTCTGAAGACATCTTTAGTCGACATTTATTTCCTCCTGCTTACTAAGCTCAGGTTCACGTATCTGCTTGTCTGTCATTTATATTACAATATACTGTAGTTTTTTTTTTTTACTACAACGTTAGACCAGGGATTGTTATGCGTGTGAAGTTTTTTATTCTGCAGTTCACAAAATACTCATATACAGTGGTTAGTTGCTTCTATTTGTATCTGTCCAGCCTCTGTTTTTAAGTATCCAGAGGCAGTCACTCTTGATATTTCTGGGAGTGTCTGAAATGTGAATCACTTTGCATTCAGTAAAAACAACTGTCCTTATGATCAGCATTGATTTTAGTCTCCTGGGTTTGTGACTTGAATGGCTCTCTTCTCCTCTGGCTTTCTCTCTTTCCCCAATTTCTTGATTGATTACAATTAAATTGTTAAAATTATATGAATTGGACATAAATTATCTATAAATTTTGCTGGTCATGATCAATATATAAATTCATCCCCATGTATTTAGGAGAGATGAGAGTTAAAACTAAAACACAAACATTCTTCTGTTGCTTAAACCATTTACAATAATGGAGTGACTTCATCTAAAGTTAATGGTGCACTTTAGATTCCGCTCCCTGCTTCTCTGTGCTTTGTTCTACAGCAAATATGTCCAAACTACGGCCCGGGGCCAAAAGTGGCTTTTAGACCAATTTTTGTTGTCCCTCACACAAAAAAATGACTGTCAAATGTGAACATTTCTTCTATCATTATTGAAAATCACAAAATTTTGAATGATTCAGTTCATTACGTCGCCCTACATTTCATCAGTTTCAAAATGCGGCCTACTATAGAAAAAGTTTGGACACCGCTGTTCTACTGCATTCATATACGTAGGTTGTAACTTTTATTGCTCAAAACACCTTGAAAAACATGTTTTCTTACGATGAGCAGGCGTCTCTTCACAGGTCTGGCTTTTAGCCTGGCCTGGTAGTGCCACAGCTCGTCTCCATCGAAATAAAACAATTTAAAGTTGAATAAAATTAACAAAGCAGTAACATTTCAATGGAGAAAAGGTCACAGCAAACTCTCAACCAACAATCTTACACTGAGATAAAAAATACAGCTCTAAACAATGTTTGATTGTTGTTTTCGTATCCATAGTAATTCTTTATTCCATTTCCAAAATTGCATTTCTTTTGATTTTCAAGTGTAGTTCGAAAAATGCTTAGATTTGCTTCTTTTCATTCACCACATCAAAACTAAACTTTCCCCTTCTTTCATCTTCTCTCTTTCGACTCTTTCTCTATCTCTCTTTTCATCCTCTCCCGCCTCCCTCCCTCTCTCTGTCTGTCTCTTTTATCTCCCCTCTCCAATCGAGTGGTGTGACTGATTACGTAATTCGCCCGGTCCACCTGCAGCGCGTGGAGTGCACTGTACTATAATGTTTGCATAAGCAGCAGCTATGACGTCTATGGAAGGTTCGTTCGCAAGAGCCAAACAATACGATTAGCCAATAAGTCCAGGGGGGCGCATGGACTTTTACCACAGGGGCAGGCAAAAACTAGACTGCACGCTGACCTGCACATGGCCCTGCTTCAATATGCAACTGACATGTTCGGAATACTTGCACAAAACTTGTTTTAAATACAGTAGACATTACTTTTAATTGATTTAGTACCTATGATTCAGAGCAGTTGTCTCGCAAGGCTTCATCAAACACAGTTGATTTGACTGACCTAAAACCAATAAAAGATAAGCACAGGCCCACATTCACACAGACAATTGATAACTGTCCCAATTTTGTCCATAGACTCAAAAATATTTTATTATATTAACTTGGTAAAAAAATGGAACCCATATTTAATTTCATTTCATTAACTTTATTTTGAAACATGTGTTGTTGTTATCTATAGCTTTTCCAGTTATCTCCCCTATTTACATCTCATATTAATAACACAAACAATAAAGGCTCATTACAAGATGCAACAAAAATGCACACAAAACTTCATACATAACGCTTATGGGCAAAGACAAGACTTTTGAAAAAGCTCTTTTAAATTGCTGAATGCTTGAAATTTTCTGAAAGTCTCCAGCAAACTGTTCCATAGTTTGACACCTCCGATTGAGACATTAAAACTTTTCATTGATCTGTTTTTCTGAGGTTTTATTTTCCCTCTCTGTCTGTGAACACATTTTGAAGACTGTAAAGAAGTAAATTATATCTAGCTTTATACAAGATTTTCACAGTTTTATAATTAACCAAGTCAGTAAATTTGAGCACACTCATCTGTATAAATGCTCTGTGGACCTTTTGTTGTTTACCATTCTTGGGGCCTTTTTTTGCAGGACAGCTAAGGCCTGGACATTGGTTTTGTAGGTGTTGCCCCACATTTCCACACAATAAGATAGACAGGGCAAGAATAACGAACAGTATATCATATGAGTTAATGTATGCTTAGCTTTGTTCATAACTGCAAGACATTTCACCAATTAGGACCGAACATAATTTATGTGGGGTTTCCAGCAGATTTTCTTATCCAGAATCACACCTAGGAATTAAATTTCTAAAACCTTTTGTAATTCTACATTTTCAATTCCTTTTTTTTTTGTTTTTCCAAACTTAAAGATAATTTGTTTATGTCACAGCATTTTTTAATTTTTGTCATTTCTTGTGTGACTACATAAATAGCTAGTGACATTTTTGGTCTGAGAAATTTGCTTTGCTTGGAAAATTTCATTCAAGCTTGACTTTGTTTTACATTTTTTACAATTTGTGATTGCAAAAATAGCTATGGAAGTTACACATTGCCAGTGTGACCTAATCCATTGTAAATGATAAATAGCCTTTTGCTAATTCCCTTTTCTCACTGGCCTTCACTTATTGACTCAACTAGTCTCAGTCTGGTGGCCCTTCGGAGGACCATCCCGGTCTGACTCAACCCCCCTCCCCTACAAGCCAGCACACTTTGAAATAATGAGTAACCTCCTGAGGTCAAAGGTCAAGAGCCGTGTGTGTGCTAGATAAACTAAACAAGAGGGTTAATGACTGGGGGGGGGGAGACACAAGGCCAGAACGGGTAGGTAACCGGCCTGACTGGACGGCTAACCTGTATTTATGCTTCTGTTTTTGGTGTGCACTGTGGCGAATTACGTGGAATTAAGATGTGAAAATATCTGTCCCAATTTCCTGTTTGGAGGAAGATGTTGTTGGCTGTATTAGTCATGTTGACAATATACTTTTAGTGACATCTGGTATAAATGGCAAACACCAAATTATTGTCAGTTTAGCGGTTAAAAATGTACAGTTAAAGTTGTACAGTATAGTTGAAGCAAAGTGTATCCTGTTTTGGCTTTGTGTTGTTTTGTTCTACCAAAGTGACTAAAACACAGACTAATTCATCATGATTTGGTCAGGTCCCTGGAAGCTGCCGGTGCTGTGTAAAGATGTTTTAATTATGGCAGAAGTGTTTGTTTTGGCCTTGACCCCGGCATTTGCTCAGGAGCCGGTGGAGACAGTGGACCAGGTGACTCAAAGCGTCAAACTAGGGCCCCAAAATAAGTCAGTGACCACCTGCCCTTTCGCCCAAGGCTGCAGATGAACTAACATGGACAGTTTGTGCCGAGGTACTTTGTAGCTTTATTAGTGTAAGGCTTGGAGAGAGCTACAGAAAAGAACAAAAATGTTTATTTAAGAACATTTTAAGTGATAAACAAAAAATTATGAAATCTTATGATGCACCAATTCAATGCTGGGATCAAAATATGGTGTTGATCCATGACTTGGCTGTTTCTGGCACCAGTGCCATGATATTGATTAGGCCGATATCCTGGTTGTGCCTTTAAACTGAACAGTTTTTTGGGCTGAAAAGACAAAATCGAGTGGCAAAAGGTGGAAATAATTTCCTTTGCAGGGTGGCTGGGCATTTCCTTACAGATAAAGTGAGGAGCTCTGTCACATGAAAGGAACTCGGAGTAGAGACGTTGCTCTTCCACCTCGTGAGTAGGCAGCTGAGGGGGCTTGTGCATCTGTTCCGGATGCCTCTTTGACGTCTCTTTGCAGAGGTATTTCAGGCATGTTCCATTAGGAGAAGGCCCTGGTGAAGATCATGTACACACTGAAGGGACTATGTCTTCCAACTGGCCATGGAACACCTCGGGATTCCTCTGGAAGAGCTGGAAGTGTGAAACAGGAAGTTTGGACCTCCTTGCTCGGACTGACACGACCCAATTCTGAATAATGTGAAAGAAAATGGATGGATGGAGTTTTTGAAAAAACAAACAATTTTCAGTTCCCTATCGATCCTTATCAGAATATTTAAAGCAAAATTATCAAAATTAGTATTGGAAATTAAAAAAAAAAAGAAAACACTGAAACCTAAATCAAATTAAAAAAAAATAATAATACAAAATCTACACCTAAAACTTGCACTGTACCACACATTTCAAATCAGGCTAATAGTGTATAAGATCTTTCTCCTTACTCAAGCAGTACAGTGCACAGATTTCTGTCCCTTTAATACATCAAATACCAGAATTCTTTGGGACTACAAAGAGAACAATTCTGTGGCTGCCGTTTCTAATAATAGCTCCATTTACATATCCTACAGGGCCCAATCTACGGGGAGATGAGAGCTGGCATGTGAACAGGGAGCTCGGGATGAGAAATCTAAAACACATCTCCAGAAAAAGTGGAGGTGTTTCAAAATTTGAGTGAAAATATCACACCTAATAACATTTTGATAACAGCGTTTGTAAGAGTGCGGTGGTTGAGTGGTTGGCCCAAAACTTTGAAAAATGGTCAGGAATTAAATGTGATTTAACAGTCAAGCCTCTCGTACCCTGACTGCAAGGCGAGTTTCTTGTGCCTTGTACACCAGGTTCAGTCTACTGCGATCTGTATTTGCGTGCATGCAGATTCATTTGAATGCTCGTATTATGATTTGAAAGCCATTACAGACCACTGTGTTCTGAGGTTTGTGTACGAGGGCGCATGGGTTTTAAGAACTTTCTAAGTGACCGAACTCACACTCAGGGTAGCAATATAAGTATGTATACTTTTTAGAAGAATTGTTCATTTTGGCAACAGAAACTGTACTGTCTCACTCAAACCGCACAAATGAATTGCCAACTTACAGCTGCAATAGATTTGCTGTTAGCCGAATGCCACCCACTCTCAAGCAACTTTAAAAGCCTTTGATGCGACGCCATGTTAGGTCACCAAATGTGCAGTGAAGGCCAAAAGGAGCATCACTGTTTGCCAGTGTTGTCAAGTCTCAATTTGATGAGTTTGTCTTTGTTTTGCCCACTCAGAGCAAACCACGCAGCGTTTATCGGATCAAATGGTCTCAGTCTGAGCTTATCTGCTTGGCCGCCGCACAGCTTTGTCACATTTCAAGATGCTCCGTCCTGATGGAGTATTTTTCTCACCGTTCTCTGCCATTTTTTTCACTTGTTCTTCAAACAAATCAATACCCCCATAGTTTAGCCTTTCATAGGAAAGATTACAGAGAAATGGCTATTAAGGGCTTAGCCTCTATCACTTCTCCCATCTCAAAGCCACTTAAAGACTCTGGCAGTGCTGGCTCGGGACACAGGACCCGGTGCCCCTTCAGACTGCAGAAGGAGTGAGAAAGCCCGCCGACCACATGGACTTCAGAGATGTGTGCGCACGGCCCAACCTCGCCTCCGGGAAGGAACTGTGAGACATATGGGACAGACAACAACAAGGACAAGGGCAGACAAGAGAAGGAATATCACACAAATGGGCTTTTTACTGTTATTGAACTTTTTCACTGAGTCACCAGACACTTTTATTCATCTGAAGGCTCAGACCACTCCTTTAAAATGCCCCCTCGAGTGTGTGACCAGAATGAGCAGGAGGACGACTGGCCTTTGTGCTGCGGCAGAATCAGAATAGAAACGATCGCAGCCAATACAGGAGCATTTAAGAGCTATCATCACAGCTACAGTGCACAATTAGGTCTGCTTAATGGCTGCAAGGAATAAAAATCAGAGGTGTTAGTAGTCTTTCCCCACACCTAAAGCTACATTGCACAAGATTACTAAAAGAAAATATACTGTATAAAACTCTGTATTGTGTTGTTGGTTCTATGTTTTTCATGATTGCATCTTGTTGTACAATAGTACGATTGTAAGAACCAACACATCACTGTGTTTTAGTAATGCCATTTCATAATTTTCTGTAGAAGTAAGACATTTTGTATGTTAAAACTGCATCTATGTTGGGGCAGCCAAATCTGAAAACCAGACTACGAAAAATGTAAGTTATTCAAAGGATTTGCAGAGGGTTTATTGGATAGCATATTGAGTTAATTGGTTGACTGAAAATGGACCTCACATATGCTGACACATTTGATTTATTCATCTATTCATTCAATTTACTTTTTTAATTTGAGAGACACACACACATCTATGTGGGGGTTTGCTTCAAATCAAATCAATCTATTTTATATCGCCCAAAATCACCACAACAGTTATTTCTAAGAAATTACAGATTGTTAATTTAGCAAACATCAACTGTAGAAAATAAAACCATAAACATTCAATAAAGCAATAAACATTTAGAAACAGTGATTGTTCAGGCATGTTAAAGCAGATTATGAGTAAACAAGCAAATTAATAATCGTACAGATCCTCTGCCCTTAGAGCCTCCTTCTTGGCAAGGAAAAACTCAAAAAAAAAAAAAACTCAAAAAAAAAAAAAAAAAAAAAAAAGGAAAGGGAAAAAGAAAAACCTTGAGGAGAACCACAGTGAAGAAGAGATTGACGAACAGGCTTTAGATGTAACTAAGACTAACACAGATTTAACTGCAGATAGAGAGTTTAAGTCTGTGGAGCCAGAATCCATTAACAGAGGGAAACAACTTGTCTAGCAAGACAGGGACAAGCTAATCCTGGAGAAGGAAGAGGGGAGTGCGATAGGAGGGAAGGGTCCGGATGACTTGTTTCTCCCTGTGTCTGGCTGGGTTTCCTTCGGGCACTCCTGTTTCACCCCCCAACCAAAGAGATCTGCAGTTGGTTCCCTGAGCGCTGGACTGAGGCGCTCACTCCACCTGAGGCATTGAAGGATGGATCAAATGCAGACCAAAATGCAAGACAAAAATCCCTACAGGGAATATAAAGTGTACCTTAATCTTAACTAATTCTAGCAAAACACATAGATTTTTAGTATTCTATTCTATGCTTGACTTATGTGGAAAAATCCTCTGGCATCACGCACCCAGTCTACTTTCATATGCAAGAATTCAAATTCCCGGTCACATCTGCTGTTAATTGACAGTTGCTAGAACGAGTTTTGATTTGCTATTATTCCAAAAAACATTGCTGGCCTGTTAAGTCCTTGAGCTTAGCAGTTTAATTTCATTCTCTCACCACGCTGCGATGGCCTCAGAGAGCTGCTCGTGCACTGGCAGCACAGGATGTCGCTCACACAATTAGGCCGCGTCCGCAAAACGACTACATCAGCTCTAGTTTCCCCTGCAAAGTGATGAGCGCCAACATGAATAGCATATAATTAGGAGTGTTGGCATTGCTTCCTTGTCTTCTAACCACTGTTTGTTCTATAGTCTTTTCCCATTCTACCAGGCTGAATGCCCCGACGCTCATTTGAACAAAAAGAACACGATTTGCGTTGTTTTGGAATAAATTGCTGTGGCTTATTTGCTCAGTATTTCTGGCACTTTTGAATGGATTGGTATTGTACTCGCTCTCTCTCTCTTTCTAGCATTCTCTCTCTTCCTCTCTCGCTCTCAGTCACTAACACACTTAATCCTCCTGATTTAAAGTGAAGCAAATAGGGTTTTCGCCATCCTCTGCCTCATCTTCTGCCATATAAAATGTGTTGTCAGAAATGAAGCATAAACGATCACCAGTGGAAGGCAGCGAGGGGTAAAATGAAGCCACCGAGGCAGGAGACTCAGGGGCGGGATTAGCATGCTGTCAATCATTCGCTGATATAGTCCAATGAGCAGTCTTCAATCAGTCAGTTGGCCTCCAGTCAGGTGAGAAGTTCCAGGGCTACCTTCAGTGACCCTCCGCACCGCCATTTCAATTAGCAGAACGCTCTGAAGTCAGCAGGTGAAATGTTTGATCATTTATGCTCAAAAGGATGCCACTTGACCCAGTCTTAGAGCATTTAATTTGAAGTGCAAACGCTTAAGCTTAAGTGAATTCTAAGACTACGTGCACACTTATTGAACCAAATTACAGCTAGAAAGTTTGCATATTTCACATGTTGGATATTTAACTGTTGATACGTTTGTAAAAGATCTTCTGGTGGGTTCTGTTGGATCAAAGCTATGAATAGTGTCCACTTTAATGTCTTAGCGGTTGATGCTCATGCTTCTTTGTTCTGTCTCTATAATTGACTTTTTTTTCTTAGCGCTTTTAAGACAGGTGTTTTTGTTGAAGCCACTTGAGGACATTTTCTTTGGGTTTAATGGCTAATTTCAAGTCTGAAACTACAAAAATGGGTAGGTTTAGATTTTGTAAATATTTATTTTGTAAATATTTATAATTAATAACACATCTTTGCTTCCATCATGAACTGGAGAAATAACTCTTATCATAGACATGGAAATAAAAGATTTTACGAGTATACATATGCATATGTGAGAATGGTTTGGAAACAAAATGTGCAGTGGTTTTATATAGTTAATCATTTTTAATATTTGTTAAGTCCTTAACTGTACTTACCTACTCAAAGATTAAAAATACCCATTTGTGTATGTGTTTTAATGCATGCCACCATCCTTCTATCAAAGCCCAAAAGCCTCAGCAGAAGCCCTAAAACATTAACAATGACTGCATTTCTTTTTTGCACATGTTGATTCAATAAAGTTTCTGCCATGTATCCAAGTTTCTGAGGTTATTGTCATTGCTAGTGAATAAAAAATGAATCAATAGCTGGCAGCAGAGTGGTTAGATCTCTGACTTCCGAATTAGGAGATCATGGATTTAAATCAGGTCGGACCGTATTAGCATCTCATAATTCTACTGGGTGGCATTTGCATGTTCTACCTGTGTTATCGTGAGTTCTCTTAAAGTATTTTGACTTCCTCCCCCATCCAAAAACATGCATGTATAGGTTGATTTGCAGCAGTGTTATGGGCTCGATATACAGGGCGCAGCTTCTCCATACATTTCCAATGGAACCTGTGCAACTATGCAAAAATTGCCTTCTCTGGACTAGGCGTAGGTGAAAGTACTGCACGTGAAAACCTCATTCCAATTTGAGCGTGCTTCTTTGACATATGGAATCATATGACGTGAGAACTGTGAGAACTATGCAAGGTGGCTCTTTAAAGGCATTTTATCTCTGAAATTAAACTCAAATGCTAAAACTACCTGCATTTCCTTGAATGAGGGTCGCTGTCACTTCCCGTGTGTTGAGCCCATTACCCTGCCTCAGGCCCAAAGTCACTGGGATAGGCTCCAATCACCTGCTACCCCAAACAGGAGCAAGCAGTGGAAAATGAATGGATGAACAATGGTTGTTAGTTGCTTTTTCCCTTTTCAATTTTCAACAATAGAAAGCATTCATAATTGCATTGGGGCCCATCATTATGCACACTTGAATAGTTTTGTACACTTGAATTCATTAACATTTTTTATTTGTTTTATGCTGAGTTAAAAAGAAAGATTCCAATAGGTAGTTTTGACCAAAATTGAAAGTCGTAGCACAATATCTTAGCTCACCTTAAGCGACACCTCATCTAAATGACCTTTCTCTGTAATCACATGCTTTTCAACTCATTGTCTTTCCCGTCTTGTCACTGGCCTTTGGAAACAATATACTCTTGCGAGACATAATACTGCCACTACATGAGAAGAATACAATTGTGATTTGATCTACAATAATATTCTGACTGGCTAAAACATTTTTGATCCGACTCCCTTACGATAGGAACACAGAGCCGGTCTATTGAAAATGATGCCCTGAAGCAGAACTCCACAATGGCAGTACAGTGGCAGCATGTTGGCCTTGTGCTGCTGCCTGAGCCCACAAAGGTGCGACAGAGAAGGGAATAGGCTTCATAGTTTGGCACGTACAGTGAAAAAAATGCCCTACTTTTGGGTACAATATGTCAGACAATGTTTGCTGAAGAGATTTGCTTGGTCTTTTAGTTGGATTTACATAAATAGTTTTGGTTAAGAAGAGTTATTTTATGTCGAAGCACCATTAAAATCTTGAATTAATTTTGTACCAGAAAAGATATATTGAATAGCATCTGCTCAGATAAAAATTCATCTACATCTATTAATATACCATTTGTTTCCCAAAACTTAGGATGCATGATTGTTTTTGTTTTTAGAATGATTAGTTCTGTTAGCTTTTACAGGAAACCAGGAAGTATGATCGGCCAATTAACAAACAGAAATAAAATGGTGTATTGGCCATAAACAATCTCAAGTTGAGTAAGCAGACTGCAGCTGTTCTCCTCCTTTATCTTTGTCAAAATATTATTAAACCGGGAATTATATTTTGTACTTGTAATGCATAATATTACCCTATCGAAACAGAATGTCTACTGTACTTCTTGGACTACCCTGATGTGTTCGGGCACAGCCAATGGCCTGTTGGCTAATCGGAGAAGTCGGAACGTCGGCTGCATGACTTTTGGGCTGGTGGCCTCCATGGTTTGAGAGGGAGAGAAGAAGAGAGGGACAGAAAGAAAGAAAGAAAGAGGGGAGCCCAGCCATTACAGCATGCAGCAGGCAAATGTGCACAGTGGTGGGAGGGGTGGGGTCATCTGCTGCCTGTTAACTCTTTCCCTGCCAATGACGACAACGTGTCGTCATAACGAACCCAACCGTAGCCTGCCAATGACGACAATTGTCGTCATAAGCTTTTTTTTATATGCGGCGATAGATGGCTCTCTGACGCACGTGTTCGGTGCACCATTAGTAAACAATCATGTTGCACTTTCATATATTCACCACCGGAGGGCAGTATCACATTAGCACAAGGGCGCAGAGGAAGCCAAGGACCGGAAAAATGCACGTCTTTCCTGTTTACATTAGGCAGCGCAGTCGGCTGTGTTTAGGTGATCATCCGCATCTAAAGGATCGTGTTTCTTTTCAAACGGATTACAGGCAACACATCTTGGACTAAAAACATTGTTGAGTAAGTTTAGAGCAGATATTTGATCTTTAAAATGAAGAAAAGACGATCCTACTGGACTAGGACTCTGAGGAGAACGACTTATGCAGCGAGTCTGGAAGAGAAAAACTAAACTTTTTCTTCTGTGAGCGATCCAAAAGTGTCAGAGTGAGTAAAACTACTGTATTTCTTCATGTTTGGAGGGTTTAATAATAATCTTTGCACTGTGAAAGCATCTGAATCTATAGAATCTGCATCAGAAAGTAGAAAAACTACCGTGATGTCTCCTCGTCTGTAACACAGGTTTTGTTGGTTTAAAGATAAAAAAGACACTCGTCCTCATTGTTTTAATCACGTGAAGCTTGTATTTTTATCCTAAAGACATTATTTCATTGTACTGGCTAATATTCTTTCACTAAAAAGTTGAACAGACAAAAATAACAATGACATGAAGTTTGATTTAGAAAAAGGGCGTTATCTCAAAAGTTTCTCGTCAAACACTGAAATGTAATGAAAACAACGAATTTCAAATGCCTATAAAAAGAGAACGGAATAATGTAGAATAACATTTATTTTTTTAAATGAAAGTAGACACTTGTAGGTCTCATTTGATGTACAACATGTCATAATTCCAGTTGCACAAGGTTTTTGTGGAGCTGTGAATATTGCTTAAAATTAGCAAAAAGTCCTGGCAGGGAAGGGGTGGAAAGTGAGAATAGGGCTGGCAGTGAAAGAGTTAAACTTAAGTCTCAAGTCTATGATGTGATTCCCAGCACGGCACATATTCAATGACTTTTGACGTATTTTGGAAACATGTTTCACGTTCCATAAGCTTTCATATCAGACTTTGTTTCAGGTAAATCTGTTGTTTATGCTCTGTGTTATGAGCAAAAATGTCTGATGAACACTCAGTTTTAAATGAACAACTCAACATAAAAAAAGCATAGCGCTTTTTCATACAAATGCGACAAACGTTTTTCTGTCTGCGTGAGTGCGCGCTTCATGTGCGTGCATGAGTAAACTCTGCTGTGAAGCAGGTGAGAGGACAGGAGGAGGAGAACTCTGAGCAGAGTAAGGACCATGTATTAATTATGTTGTGAATAAAACTGGAGTACAAGAGAGGGGAATGTATGGGAGGTGGAGTAGGTAATAGAGTTAAAAGATAAAATTTAAAAAAAAAGAGCCGAACTCAAACATGGCTGAATATACTCAGTTCTTAACAACTAAACTACAAACCTAAATCACAAAAACTTTGGAAATTGACATCATTGTTTAACATGTTTGCCTTCCCAAAATAAATGAAAAATAATAGTAGGCCTGTCAAAAACCTAAATTTCTCGGGGTTGAAAAATGGTCCCAGTGGACACAACGATTGGCTAAAGCTAAAATGTACCCACCTGTGGTGTGAACCAATGCCAATGACGCGATTTCAGACAGTTTCCACAAAGTGAAAAGAAACCGGCTGATGCATCAGGCTAACACTGGCTAAGTCACTCATGCAAAAGTGAGCTCAATGTTCTGAGGAAAAATAAATAATAAATAACCGTGAATGGAAGAAGAGATGTATAGAAATCAATACTGATGCTGCCCAATTGGCTAGTGATAAATGATGCTCTATATTCAGAGTTTTTCAAGGCAACAAGTTCAAATCTTGGCTTTTACAGTTTTTAGATTGTCTCTCATCACTCTTTAGCCCCATTTTCTCTTTCAAAAATCCCTCCAAACAAAAGGAAAGAATACAGATTGTGTGTTTAGGTGTGCATCCTGTATGTATATGCTTTATATAAATCTATCTGTATCATGAGACTGAAATGTTATAAAACTAGGTCATAGTGTACTCGTTGAATCCTGCTTGTTTCCACTTTTGATAGCTTTTTTAAATGTATAATTCCTTTCGGTTGTTGGTTTTTCTCCTCCAATCATGGTTCCTCTGCCTCTCTGGCTGCCTGTGGCTCTTTCTGGCCGGGGGTTGCCAGGAACACGGGTGCTATAATATGGACAGCTGGTCGCTCCATCTCCCAGGGCCCCAGAAGGTGTGAAATCTGGGATACCTTTCATAGCACATTACCCTCATTTTGGCAAAAAAAGACCCAGACAGCACGAAGCCAGGAGAGCAAAACAGAAGGGAGCAAGTTATTTATACCAACATCAGATCTTTTAGTTCTTTTGAAGGATCATAAAGCATCTCATCAATACTTCCTGCACTTGGCCAATTAGTCACTTGAATTGATTAAGCGAACACTAAGCTAATATTTGTCATTTTGACACAGCCATTACAGAAGTGTAGTCCTGTCCAATGAAGCTTCAGATAGCTGTCAATAGATGAGAATTAATAGGTGGAAGATGACGTGTCTGAGGAAGCTGGGTTAATAGTTTAGGATGAACTCTATCCGCTGTATTGAGTTTCTTTTGTTCAAACAAGCATTGAAAGGGAGAACTTACATACAGAATAATATGTATACATTTCTTACCACAGTTGGAAAATAAACAAGCTTTTTTCAGTAGTGCACATGCTAACAGGTTTAGCTTATATATTCAGAGGCTCATAATTTGTGACCACAATGTGTATAAAAGCACATTTCACAACTTTTAGAAGTTAGCGTCAGCCATTTTGGTGTGCTAACAACATTGGCGCTGATCCCATGAGTGCTGCGGCGCTCAAGCACCCACTCGAATGTCTGAGAACCCAGGTGAGATTTACGTTCAAAATCAGGGTTCTCTAAATGAGTGCGCAAATTTATTCAGTCATACAGCGTCTTTCACACTCTACTCTCGCTTTCTTCCATCTGTATGCGCGGATATAAGTGTAATATAGCGTCATACAGCATCTCTCCACTCTCAGATTGCTGTCATTTTGACTCGTGGTTTGAGCCACTGTGCTGCTGGTCTGCCCCCTGCCGCGTGAGATCATGGTTTCATTCACAACTGTGGTTTAAAGCAGCACCGGAAATCAAGTCAGAAAAAAGTGGGAGACGAGAATATTGAGTTGCAATGCGATACAGAACCGAACAACAGACATATGAAGTGATGAACTTGAACTTGTCCTGTCTGTAGGGCCAGGTGCCTAGAGAGCTGCACTGACAGGCAGAACAGACCTGGGGCTCTGCAGGACTTTATGTTCTAAATGGATTCTGTTAACTGGGAATAGAATGCATCAGCGCGAGCCAGAAGTCTGTTAGTTGCAGGTAGAAAAGAAACGAAATGAACGCACGAAAAAAGAGACACGTGCATGTACGCGCATATTATTTTGGGCACCCACCCAAAAACACATAAATCGGCGCCTGTGGCTAACGATGACTAGGTCAATCCTGGCAGCATAATCAAAGATTCCTTGATTCCTGGATTAGAACGCTGTAGAATCTGATTTTAAGTCATTTACGTAAAAAGAAAAAAAAAAAAGGGATTGAACCTTCAAGATTAGGAAATATTTTGTGTTGTGCCATGTTTCTTAAACAAATCTTTGTCATAACATTCAAATTTGACCAAGTAAACATTAACCTTTCACCAATCTGAGAATAATAATAATTTGTTCACATGTTAAAATATTATTATTATTTTCCTATTTATTTATTTTTATTTTTTGTTTTTTATTTTTATTTTATTTATTTGTTTTTAGTTTCTCTAGACACTTATCTTAACTTATTGGATATCTTGATCTCTGCACTTGTCAGCAATCTCTGAATAGTTGGAAGGTGACAAGTGCCTTACAGATCCAGTGTCTTGTAAAAAGATTCTTTAAAATGCTACAACTGTTCTCTCCATTTCCTTTGTATATGTGAACTTCTGCCCTTTATTTTTGGCTCTGCTTGTTCTTGAACTCCAAAATAATCTCTGTCCTTGTGCCCACTGTCCAAAGGTGAAGTTATTTATTTACTTCCTTCCCTCCTGACGGTTGGTTTAGAAGGTTGTTTTTTGAGAAATGTATTTCAACAAGTGGCCCTGGTCAAATGTCAAACTCATAAGTCCAATGAGTTTATCAGCTGCTGTATGTCTGCCCGACACAAAGCTGCTCCTTTTATGGACTTGTAAAATAAAGGCAACTCCATTGTAACCCACTTTCAGTCCGAGGAAATTGTAATCAAAACAGACTCATTTGAGAACAGTCAGATCGTTTTCTACAATTCTTACAATAAGCTAGAAAAGTGCTGTCAAATTAACTCAGCATGGGAATCCTAACCAGATTTGGAGATGTATCTATTTTGTGCACATTCTTCTGTCATGGCTTAACTCAGTTTATCAAAGGTGGACTATTTAAGTGTGAAAGAATGAATACAGAAAACCAAAGCCAAAAGTTATTGTTTAGCTCATTATCACCAAAGTTAGTCTTTTTAAACCTAAAGTCATGCTGCACTTCTCTCTGCTTCTTTTTCTAACATTAATCAACCGTCTAAATATACATTTGGAGTAAATATTTATGGAAAGAAAAAAAAAGTGAACTTGAGGTTTCTCCCATAAGGCTGTTCAATTATGCAAAAATAAAAGGCACAATCATTTAAATTAAATATAGAGAACATACTGTAGGTGTGCGCTGAGCTGTTGTCAATGAGGACTGTTCCTGTGCATCTGCTCTGCAGGACTGTATCTCTTTTCTGCCGTACAACCAAAATATGGATCAAGACTATTTTCTTTTCCGCTCGAGTCCGGCCAAGTCAGCTCCGCAGATCAGAACGCACTAAACATGAAAAAAGAAAGTGAACTATGTCCATAATTACAAAGTAAAATCACACCGCAAGGACTTAATTTTAATCAAAGTTTGAAAAGTTTCTAGTTTTACAAGTTTTGTTGATAGACACAGCAGAATGTTAACTACATAACATGTCACTGAAACACAGATAGAAAACAGGTTATTGAATTAGTTCTCGTAACAGTTTAAAGCCTATTTCCCCTCAAAAGCGGAGCAAAACACATGTAAACTGTTTTGATTTGAGCTAAAGAGTGATCTTATGAAACAAGGGAGTTGTCTGTGCTCCTGATTTACAAAATGTACTTATTTGGTCTTCAGCAAGGTTTTTTTTCACAGATTTATTTGTGTTTTTGACACATGCTCTTCTTGAGCTCCTTGGGGCTACACAGCTCAGCGGAGCGGACTGGAGCGGAGACAGTGAGCGAGGGGTCTGCGGCAACTTTAAAAACACTGTGTTGATTGTCCTGGATTTGTGATGTTAAAGGTAGATCACCCTCTGGTGTTTTTAACACCTTAAGTCACCCAGACATGTTTGAGCTATTCTGTAGAATTAGCATATCATACAAGATCATATCATTTTCTTTGCAGCACGCATGACTGTCGAGTGGTTTCTTACACAAGTTTGAATACATAAAATACCAAACTATATGTCTTCATGAGCATATATTAAGTGTAAAAGAGACTAAAACAATGTGAACAATCTATAATAGCTAACCTTTAATGTTATAAGATCACATTCATGCCATTATACAACTGATTAGTGCAATAATCACATAATCTCACAGCTCTAGTTCCACATATGACAACTCTAGTGACTTAAAGTGGGCATGCTCATGGGCACTGCATAACAGAAACAACAAACCCACCTACCACCATAATGATCTTGTATATTACATTTTTCACATCTACTAAATTAGGCTTGTGTTTCATGCTGCGTCCTATCTTCATTCTATCACAAACTCTACCTCCATTGTTCTTAAAAGCCAGTTCAAACACTTGCTTCAACATTGACACTACTACCATTCACGCTGAGGAGGAAAATACATGGTTTGCCAACAGAGAGGGAAATGCAATCCCATTGTGAGCAAATAGATGAAGATGACTGAGCCTTCTGCACAGATATCAGAGGCAACGTCGAGGGGAGGAAAAAGGACCCAAGTTTCCTGATGTGTGAATGCAGATAAAGTTTTGGACTAGCTTGCAACTTTTCCTTATCTGATGCGGACCGTTCTAAATCTATCAGAGCTTTCTTCAGCCCAGTGGCCACCCAGCTGGAGGAGAAACGGCCAGAGATCCTCAGCGTCGATACGGTCATTTCTCATTCGATTAGCCCACCCCGCGGACCCCTGCTGTATTCGGATTAGAGTGGACTGTCCTCTTGTTCGCGTCCCGTTCCAGGCTTGTCAGTATGCGCGGGACAACGTGGATCAGTGTTTATTGAATCATTTTGCAAATAGGGGAAACGATAATTACAAGAAGTGGCGGCTCGGCACATTATGCAAGTGCTGTGCCATGACTTTGGAGCCAAACGGGCCGACTTATTAAAAGACGCCCGGGCCAGAGGAGCTCCTAATCTATTTCCAGGATTTCCGAAGCTTCAGCAATCCAGGGATTAGGCATTTTCTCACAGATTGAGACCCCACCACCACCTTCTCCTCCTTTCTCCAGCCGCTGCTCGGGGCCCCCGTCGTGCTGGTCTCGTTTGCTGGTGTAGTGTTGGCGTCTGCATTTTGTCAGCCTCATGCCTTTCTGTTCTCACACATTCACATGATAGGCTCTGTGTGTGTGCGGAGTCATGTGAAATACATATTTGGTGATAGTTGTGTCTACAGACATCGCTGCTGGCTGCTGGGCAATGAATGTGAAATAGACTTAGGTCTGCAAACCAATCCACCAGAGCTGGGCTTTTTATAAAATATGTATCTGTTTCTTCCAGGCCATGTACAGGAAGTGTCAGCAGTAATAATCAGTGACAAAAAAGAACTATTCAATGAATTACATGTGTTTAAAACCCTTAATATTTTGAGGGCCCACTGGCTTTTTCTTGACATTTCTGTCAATCATCAGATTAAACTAAATTATCAAGATGATGTGCTTTTTAAAGATGAAAAAATGTGTTTGTCAAACCTTTCTGGGATGAATAGGACTCTGAGCCCTAAACCTGAAATAATCAAAATCAAATAACATGTTTTATTTTTACTATTGTCTTAAGACTCAGCTTGAATTATCTTACCTTCACATTTTAAAGAGGAATTAAAAAAAAAACAACAGCCAAACTATTGTCATTCCGGCCCACTGGTCCTTTTTTTTTTTTTTTTTTTCAAAGAATTGCTTTTACAGAACAGAAATTGTGACTTTTCTCTGTGTAGAACTTGTCAGTTATCAGAGGCCGAACTACAGAACCTCTTCACAGAGTCCAGCAGTTTGTTGGTCCAGTTCAGACTGTATAGAAACAGTCTGAACTGGATAAGTAGGTAAGTAAGTAATGTTTATTTATATAGCACATTTACACAGACACATGTCTTCCAAACTGCTTTACACAGCAACCCCCCTCCTCACTCACTGATGGCAGTAGCCCTGGGGCAGCTCAGCAGAAGCAAGTCGCCCAAACACCTGGTGCCTCAACCTCTGACCACCACTAAGTGCTAAAAAGGTGGTGGTCCATCATTATAACACTTAGTGGTGTTATAACTAAGTGCAATGCAGTTTTGGTTGGACATTTTAGGGAAAATAGATCAAAATAATTACTGTATATTGGGAGCAGACTTTTTTTTTTAATTTCCACCAAATAATCTCAATGTCAAGTTATTGTTATTACTTGCCATTAATATTTTTGCTTCACTACCTTGTAATGTATGTAGGACTTGAGTCCTACATACATTAGATACATTTGGTGCACGTGATGTGAGAGCTCATTGAGATGTGTTGCCAGGTCTTATTTATGAGGCTGTATTCTGAGCAGGTTCAGAATGTGTGAGACAGGGACAGCAGGCCCAGAGGGCAGGAGCAGGGTCAGGCTGTGGGCAGTCACAACGGCAGCGGTTATAAATATAAACAAAGACGTAAAGCTAACATGTGTGAACTTTGGACACACATGCAGGCCTGTTCTCATGGAGGAGGCCTACAGGGCTCACAATGCACTGGAATAACATTACATGCTCATGTACACACAACTCATTTACATGTTCTGTTCTTTTCTCTTGACCATGCTGTCCAAACTGGTCAACATCAGACTATGCTGAAAAATATTTTCTGCCTAACTAAATTACGGTGGAAAAAGTAAACATCAATAACTTACCTCCATATTTATCAATTTAAAAATTATAGACAGGTTGGGGCATCATTGATTTGTTTTATACTTTTGTCTCTGCATTTACTGTAGATGTTTCTTTATTGACCTACTCAGATCAGAGCCTGTTTTCAGGGGAGTCTTTGGAAGGGAAGTGAGAGAGAGTCTATAGGGCTGGGCAATGTCGTGATAAAAATCTAATCGTGAACACTTCCCTGCGACAATCTGCTCTTTTGATGAAATTATATTGATTTAGTATTTCTCAATTGAATGTGTCTGTCTGTTCAAAGACAGTCGCCTCAGAGTTGCCCAGTTTTCTTCATTATCACAACATTGGAGTTTTTATTTATTTATTTTTTATTTTATTTTATTTTTAATGGAATGTCTGTTTTAGTGAAAGCGTGACAGTGTTTTGGGCTTGCTACTGAGCAGCACTTTCACATAAAAAGTAGATTTTAGGGCCATTTTCAATATAAATATTTATGATCGAAACATGAATTTTTAGCATATTTTTATGTCAAAATCATGAACATAATGTTCTAATTAATGATAACTTTTTAAAGCCGTTTCTCCTGTTCTGGGTGGATTTAAACAATGACAGTGAAGCCACTAGTAAAAAGATGATTTAAAGACAGTAGGAAATATATGGTCTACACAAACTGTATAAAATTGAAATTGTGATATTTATAATTGGCCATATTGCCCAGCCCTAGTCTAACATATGTTTTCAGTGGTAGAAGCCACTGTAGAGCGTCTGGAGGAAATCTGAGCAGACACAAGGAGAACATGTAAACTCCAGGCCAATTGCTCCCAGAAATTAAGCCCAAAACATTCTTGCTCCTAAACAAGAGCGGCAATCAGTACTTCACCCAAATTGTTACCATCAAAATACAATATATGTTACATTTCTCATCGACCCATTCACTCTCACTATATTTCTCTTATCTCTAAGCTCCAAACCCAAAGTGGAGTTGATGATCTTCTGTCTGGAGGGGCTGTTGACTCACCACTGTCAGCAGGATCAGGCCGTTCCATGCTGCTCTCACGCCTCACCAGTTCGGCAATGTGGCGTTACAGGGATGGACATTTCCAGCCGCCTCCTGCTCTCTGAGTTAATTGTAAAGCAGTTCATCAGCTAACGCATGCTGCTCCCTCCCTCTTTTAGCATCACAAATGCTGTCAGTGCTTTGGAGGACACCCAAAATACCCCTCTGCTCATGTTTACATACACAACCAGTTTAGAAAAGTTGGCCACTTACTACGTTTACTCACTAACAGGATTTTTTTTTTTTTTTTTTGCTTCTTCATAGAATGGTTTACATTATTGTCTTGATCTTTGCAAGTCAGGAAATCAGATAGGTGCAAGCAGAGCCTAAGAGACTCTTATAGGGCTTTTCACCTACTCTACTCTACTCTACTCGGCCCGACTGTGTAGCTTTTCCATTTGGGGCTGATCCCTGGGAGAAGGTAACTTTTTAGTACCTGCTTTACCCCAGGGTCTAAGCAAGACGAGGAGATACTAAACCTGACAGAAGAATCAACAGATCCAGAGTTTCAAATGATAATCAGTTGAAAACCATCTCTAGTTGAAGCTTTCTGTCTAAAAGTCTGCATGTTGAGCTCCATGAAGCCATGTAATCCATTTGCAGTCTGAAGTTTATGCATTAGAAGACCCTCCTGCTCAATGCTCCAGTTGAAAGCTTAATCTTAAATGTAAACCACGCCTGTAATGATGTAGCCAAACAGGGAAGAAAAAAAAATGTAATCCAGCCTTCTCCATTTTCTTGTTGTCTATAGGGGCCACAATGAAGCAACTTAAGTCATTGTGCCTTCAGAACACATTGCATAGCATGGAGGTGGTGCATGAGTGAATGATTTGAGGGGTTGATGGTGCAGCCTTGCTTCTGTCAGTCTGTCCAGGGACGATGTTGACTATCACCAGGTGTAATGTGAACAAACAATAGTTGAGTGTCAAGACAATTAATTATTTCTGTAAACATCCAAGCACATTTTAACCCATTTCGACTTAGATTTGTTGATGTGATGTTGCCAGATGCATGAATTTAGATAATCATGTTTTTAATGCTGTTAGTTTGTGCTGTTAGTAGTTTCTTAGCGTGAATGTAAATGCAAAGATAATGAATTTCTTGCTCCTTTATGTGCTGTTCACAAAATATACGTAATTAGTTTGTTGGCTAGCATTACTGTAGCTTTATGGCATAAAGGCCATCATAACATTATTAAATGAAGATGCAAAAATGAAAAGAGAGAAAAATACAGGAAATTGAGCTGTGCCTGTATGGCTTTGGGCGCGATAAGCTTATCTTACTTTGTTTTAATTTAAAATCCGAACCAAAACAAAAGGCATATTTGATCAAACTGCAGAGTTGAGTTGGCCACTTAAATAAAAGAACTGTGGCACAGTCGGACCAAATGTGAGCAGCTCCTCCAGGGACGCAGACTGAATGTGACCAGATAAGACAGTTGTACACAGACGTCCACAGTCCACTCTCTCTCTCTGTGTGTCCTCTCTCTCGCCCCTGCCTCTCCCCGCTGCATGGTGCTCAGGTGGGACGTGGCTGAGGACGGGACATGTCAAGACTCACCTGATGAGATCCACGGGAGCGGAATAACCTGCTCCGACAGACCCTCCCCCCACAACTCCCTGTGCCAGTTTGCCAGTTCTACCAACTTAACATTCAGTTCTTATGGGAAACTAGATCATCTCTGAATCATAAAGGTTTGTTTTATGGATTAAATTAAATATACAACTACAATTAATTATTTTTGTGGTTAGAAAAACTTTTAAAATCTAAAGCCATTAGTGTCATGCTCCACTATAAGTATACTCAAGTGTAAGTGTTTGGTTGACCGAGTTGGGAATATCGTCTGGGAAGGGATTTGGGATTAGACCTTGATCCCTTCGACTTTCGGCACGAGGCTGGAGGAACGTCTTGGGTAAAAAGAAAAGAGACATTCTATCAGAGAATTAAACTAAGATTCAGTCTGGGCTTATGTGATTAAAAGGGGAAGAGGACAGCATCAATTAACAAAATCCCTCCCCAACATTTTGGCCAATATTTATTTGAGGACGTGCTGTCTGCCCATGTAAGCCGCCGCTGATGCCGTGCACAAATATTTGGAGTTGCTTTCACTGACTGGGACATCCATAGAAAATGAGGCTTTTAATGAGGATGGGAGTTTGAACATATTATTTATACATGGAAAAGATAAGATGTTTATGCCTTAAGATTTAACAAGCGAGAAGCCAATGCCACAAAGTGGACTTTTCCTTTGGAGACAGCAAAACAACCAAACTGAATGAGACCTGTCTAAAGGCTGGCACATTTGCTTCTTTTTTCATTCGCAGAAGTTGACTTTTGTCATTTTCCCACCTATTTTCTTGACTGGTATAAGACTAAATCATATCCAAAAACAAAGAATGAAAAAAAAACAAAAAAACATAGAGTTGTGAGGACTAGCTTTATGAACCCATGTACAAGCCTAAACTCAAATGCACTTTTTGGGGATTGGTTTGAGAATTCTAATATGTTGTTTTGTTTGATTATATAACATACCAAATATTTCTCTGGTCTTGATTATCATATTGAGGAACTATAGAAGCTTAGATCACTTCCCTAAACTAGCAGTGCATACACTACACTATTTATCCTCAAACACTGTCTCCATGTTGTTATGTTTTCACTATTATGATGATTTAGTTGTACGCTTCTGACTTTTTCTTATTTAGTAATGTTTGTATTAGTGTGGATTAGCAGGTTAGGCATCATGTACTCGAAACAAAATCTCAACTGTTCTAAGCACTGTTCTTATTGTGGCTATGACACATTGAATAGCAGGCACAGAAGAAAAGTCAAAACAAGGAGGAGTCTAGAAAGACTCTATTGAGGCACATAACTGACTTTTTGAGTTTTGAATCCTGTTTTAACATTGCTTCGTCGTCACAAATATAACCAGTTTTCTGTCTGCAGATACACTAGTCTTTTTCCTCTGAGCCTCAGAAAACACTTGTCTTAATGGGTAGCTCTCTGAAATCACTATTTTTAAGTCCATAAATCACTCAGACTAGTTTTGAGCATTTCTGCCACATCAGTATTAAATTGATTTAACTTTGTCCACTGTGTAATTTCCTTTGCAGTCAGTAGACGGAGTTCTAACTCAATTCATGTGGGGAACATGGCTATAAAGTGTGCTTTATTGCACTTCTCTTTTCTCTTCCTTGTTCTGTTGAAGTGCAGACATCTTTATTGCTCTTGGCCAATAGGACCTACTTAGTGGCACTGATGTTATGGCTTTGTTTTTACAGGCCTTTCAAACTTGAATTTTCTTGTGGGTAATTCAGCTTTCCTCCTTTCTTTGGTGATTTTGTGCTGCATAAACAAAGATTACCTTCCTTCTATTTCTAATGCATAAAATGGCAAAGTAAATGTTCTCAGGAGCATGTTTAAAAGACAAGAACTCTGCAAGTAAAATTTATCTCGCTAACACTGATCTTTGTTTTAAAACTTCCTCTTTCTCCTCCCAGCACCTTCCTTTGTGTTTTGTGTGCGTCACCTCAACCTGACCCTGCCAAGATGTCGGGCCGCAAGCTCTGAAGCATCACAGAAAAGCCTTTTACAGCACCTCTGTGTACAGTGTGTCACTATCTCATTAGCCCTACAATATGGTGATCTGACATCCCCAAGGACCGCTTCTACCCAGACATTTGTTTATAATCTCCGCTGACACCGCTTTCTCTGGCTCATTGTCCCCGCGCCGCCATTGTTCTCACCGCCACATCACCGCTAGATAAACCGCGGACATGTCAGCTACAATTGGCCCGCCTGTGATTAGCCGAACACGAGCGTTAATAAAAGCAAATGTCATGTGCGTTACAAGTGGCAGTTATACCAGTGCATCCTTAAAAGTTGCAGACTATTAAGGCTAATTAATGTGGCTGGCGTGGAGGAGGCGATAACCGCTAAATAGTGATAATCAGGCAGCGTGACATGCACTCTATAAAGCAGACAGGAACACAGGAAAAGCCTCGGCTGCGTTCAACAGGGTAAAAGAGGATCAGACTTGGAAGGAAGAGGAAAGAAAGGCAATAAAGGAAGGAGTTAAAATGACAGAGTGATTGAGACAGCCAGTTGTTAAAACAGCAGTGCTTGGAGGGAAGCCAGAAGAAGGGGGGAGAGAGGTGGAGGAGAGAGAGGGGGGGGTTCTTTATCCACGGCCCCTGGAGGATGGACCGGAGTGTGAGCGGCCAGATCACAGGGCTGTGTGCTGGCAGCGGGGGTTCACACTAGAGAGATGGCACACATGGAAGTGGCCTTTGCAGACAAATGGGAAATTAGGCCTGCAATAGAGGCTCGGAGTGGTAAAAAGAAAAATGAAGCCCACCCAAGGAAGAGAAATGTACCTGGCTGTGACTGGGATTGTATCTTATGTAAAATGTACTGTCAAAAGGGCTAATGGTTATGAATATTGATTGTTTTAGTTATCAGCTCATAGTGTTATTTTGTAACATATATCTTGTTTTGTTTTTTCTCCTCTTTTTGCATATGATGTTTATTATTATTATTATTATTATTATTATTATTATTATTATTATTATTATTATTATTATTATTATTATTATTATTAGTGTTTAGTATCGTACATTAAAGATGCTATACCCAATTTTTGCTTCCTTGAAAATGCAACCAAGCAGAACTTTTGAAACACTTTTTAAACCCTACACTCCTCACTTACCTATCGCATTTTTGTTCACCATGAAATGTTTTAAGCTTTTTCACAGCTTCTATGAGTGAGGTATGTCGTTAGCCATAATGCTAACAACTAAAACAACAGACAAACTTTGTATTTGAGACATCATTAGACACAGTGCAAACTAGTTTTCACGTGAGATATATTAACAATCAGTAAAATAAAATTTTAAGCTATTTTATTGTAAAAAATCAGGAATTCACCTTTTTCTGCCCCGCCCCCTTTTACTGGTAATGCACTTCCTGTGCTCTGGCTAACATTTTTGCTTAACTGTCTTGCAAAGTGATCTCAAACAGAAATATTGACAGTTAAAATAAACCCACCAACTGAATTCTACAGGCTAAATCCAGCTAAACAAGAAGTGCATGACCAAGAAAAGTGGGCGGGGCAAAATACGGTGATATTCAGTTACTGGGTTTATTTTATCTATCACTATTTCTGTTTGGGATCACTTTGTAAGACAGAAAAGCAAACATGTTAGCTACCTTAACAGAGCTAAACAGGAAGTGTATTGCCAACAAAAGTGGGCGGGGCAGAATAAGGCACCTTTAATAGTCAGAGGATTAAACAGAATGGTTGAATGCTTTTAAATAAAGCCCGATTTGTGTTTGTTTTTAGTCCGGACAATGATTATTATTATTTTTTTATTCTATTTTTATTTATTTGAATATTTATTTAATTATTTATTTTTGTCGATTAACCCATTTTAGCTCTTCTGCCTATTTTTTTTTTTTATTTCAATTTATTTGAGTGCAACAAAGACAATTTCTACATCTTAAAAAGCGTGACTCTCACTGCTAAAATACTAAATAAAAATACATTTTGACAGAATAAAACCCACATTGATTTGTGTTGACTTAGCCTAAGTCCTTTTTCCTTTATTCTACCATCAATTTTACTTGAAGCAGTTTGACTCTCCTGTTCTGTAGCCGTGTTTATGCTGCAGAATGTGGCAGTGGAATCCCATAGGTACACACTTGGAGATGGAGCTAATGTAAACCCTTATCAGATAACACAGCAGGTTTTATTAGGTCCATTTGCATATAGACAAAGCTCTGACAGATTCAGCGCGCTGCATTGTAGAAGCTGCTTTCACTAAATAATCACTTCACTCTTTTACAGATACAGCCCTTTTACGTTTCTATTCACTTCAAGCCAAAAACGAAAGCACAAAAAGGAGTATTTACTTGTAAGATTAGCGACTTGCTGCCATTTTAGATACATTTCAGTCAGCGGAAAACCGAAAGGTCGTGTGATAGCGACAACTCGGGCTCATTTTAGTAGATGTTTTGCTTTTGGCCATTTTAGTTCAGTGCAGCAGACCTCACATGAATCCCCATTTATTTGGAGCTGACATTTACGGGGCTAATGTGTGAAAGCAGTGAGCAGGGGGCGACACCGGCGGGGCCAGGAGGTGACTCTGCAAATGAGCTTGATGGCTGCGACTTCTTTGCATTTGAGAGGGTCATTAGGAATAAAGAGATTTTTTTTTCTTCTTCTTTTGCCCCCCACGCAGGATGTCACACTCAAAACCAAGGGCAGGCTATTCTCCCCTCGCACAAGGCCGTTGGACGGAGGTGTTGTTCGGCAGGACATATGGACCTTTCATCACCCTATTCCCTCATTGTAAAGTCTGGTCTCAGCTCAGCGTGAGACCACCTTGGTTCAGTCTGAGGAAGGAGGATGCTGCTGTTTCAGGTGCAGCTAAAAAAATGAGGAAATACACAGTTAATGGTGGTCTCGAGCCAAATAGAGAGCTGAATATTTTGACTTTGGGTAGGTGGAGTTTTTAGTGTAGTACTGTAGTCTAAATAATGCATTAACCAATGAATCTTTTTGACACTCTAAAACTTAGTTTAGTCATGGAATAAAATCCAAACACAATATCAGAAATGCCATTCAATGTAATGCAGAGCTAATTTGAAAATGACTTAGTAGCGACTATATTCCTTTGTTCCAGTAACAAGCCTGGCTGAATGGAGATGTTGCAAACATCATGAGGCAGATCACAACATGACCCAGGAAAGAACCAAATGAAATCCAGTGTCAGTAGGCTGTTGGTTTGCTGCAGAGCTGTATCCTGTTACAATCTTCTGATGACTGGCTTGGGTGCGTGGTTTGACTCTTGTTGCCAGTTGAGCTGTTACCTCGAGCCATGATCTGCCAGGCAAAGCCAGTTTCCTCCAGCTTCATATTTATTAGCCTTGATGTGTGTGAGCTGGCATGCAGCATGAGCAGCCGAGCGAAAGCGCACAGGATGCAAACCATGCTTGACGTGGCCATCTCATGTGGAAGGCGAGAGTAAATAAGATTCCAACAGGGAGGAAAATGCACAATCATTGCCTGGGAACTGAGGCCTCCCATCATGAGGGTCATGCAGACATAAGCAGTACTACTTAAAACCTGCAGACTGCACGCTCTGCCCTGTTAACCATTCTACAGTGGTTAAGAATTGACTTTAGGAATGTGCCAGCTCTCTGTCCGCTTTGGACATACTCGCTAATACCACTGAAGGTTGAGAAATCCTCCACAGCCCTCCCCCTCAGTCTCCAAATGTCAGTCTCCACAATATCTTCCCTATACGGAAATTCTGCCTTTCAGCATGACTGAATTCTCTCCGGGAGATGTGAAAAGACACTGCTATCAATAGAAATGTTATTACAACACTGCGCGCTGAAGAACAGGCTATAAGTTAATCTTCATGGGGAAATGATGTTTAGGATCTGGGAACGAAGGAGGCTAATTTGCAAGTCAGAGTGAGCGGTTACATTGGACCTGAAACACTTGGAACACGTCTGGAAATCTGGTTCCTCAGCTATCTCATATGAGGAGCACAAATGACTTAAAATAGCCAGCAGACGAGCCAATCGTAATACTTTATTTTGAGAATGTAATTTTCTCATGCCATGCCAGTAATTAACCTCCACACAATAAGCCATTGGAAGCAGCACAGACACAATCCCAGCTCCACAGCTTGTTTAACAGAACGGGCTATATGATCGGCTGTGTGGAACAGGGGAACGAGGCCGGCACAAAAAAGGAGCCAAGACTTGACTTTATCTTGGGCAGCGAGCCTTTTCTTCTGCATTCTCTGGCCACTCTTATTCAAAATTGCTGTTTCTTCACTTCTGCTGAATTGGGTTTTGTTCCTAGCTAATTCCAGCCGGTCTCAGCCCAGGGCTCGTGGGAACCGCCGCGATCGCTTACAATCACTTCAGTCAAACACCTGGGAGATAATTGACTGGGCTTCGGTCAAACTTGTTTTTTCCCTCAGTCCTCACAATGGAGACAAAGAGCATAGGCACAAAAAAAAAGATCAGAATCACTAAATCCATTCCCAGAGCAGGCACTGTAGACTCGCACAGGAGCCAAATTGCCTTGCCCTGCAGTGGCCAAGTGAAGATTCACAAGAAGCAGTTGTGTTGCTGTGAGGCTGGCAGCGTCTCAGAGAAAGAGACTAAATGCATTGTTTTGTATACATATGTTCCACTACATTCATGCATCGATTGGTAAAAAGGATTGATTTGAGAATAATGTGACATCTACAGTATGTATGTAACATTTTTTTTTTTTTACTCAAATCTCATATTGTATTTCAGTACAGATGTAATGCAAAACCTTCTATTTGGGAAAAAAAAATGTCTAATTGTAAATATAAAACTTTTTATCTTCCAAAAACTAATAAGTATGTTGATTGAATCCTATGTTCCTATGGTACATCCTCTCTGCTGAGCTGGCCCAGGGCTGCTTACGATCACTAGGTGGGGAAGGGTTCATCTCACTGTGAAGCGCTTTGTGACTCTGTCTGTGAAAAGCGCTATACAAATAAAGATTACTTATTGTTAGCTTTATCATGACAGGAAAACTTACCCAAGTTTGTAAAAGTTGTGAATAGCACATTAAGTCATTAGGTAATTTGTAGACTGTTGTAAAAAGATTCAAATGAACATGAGTTATGATTTTTTTTTTTGGAGGCTAGCTAAATTCAGGTACATTGTCTCTAGATTTTTTTTTTCATAATTTTAAATGTTTGCTTTTCCAAAACAAGACAGCTTAGTAAATCAAAGTGAAGGAGTAATAAGGTTAGTGTACAGTTCAACAATTATAAGAAAATACAAAAGTAATTAAACCTAAAATATAACCTGTTTCTACCAGATTGCTTCAATATGTTTATTACTATTTTTGTCACAAATTGGCCATAATTTCTTGTTAAAAGCCTAATTTTGTCAGAACTCAGAAACTAAGGAAGTTAGGGCCAGAACACCAGGTGCCACAGTGGGACGACAAGAGTGAATTGTGGTTGTGTCCTTGGGCCAAACACTTAACCCACATTGTCTCAGTGTCTGTATGGGTGAGGGGTTCACTGATTGTAAAGTGCTTTGAGTGCCTTGAAAGGTGGAAGCGCGTTAAATATAGAGGGATGTTGTAGAATTACATATTATTTAGACTATTGAAAAATATGCACACAGAGATGATTTGTGCATTTTGTTGGATGACTAACAAAAAACATGACTTCTCACTACTTCCGCATGGGAACTCTTCAACCAATCAGATTAATATATTGTCATGACAGTCCACTTTATCCTGAAGGCTTTCAACGACAGTCTATGTGACATTCATGAACAATCTAATTCTTTTGAATAGCTCCTCACTGTAAACTATGAGACTCAAGTCACAGTGGTGAACGACTCATGTTGATTCAAATTCTTGAGGATTCAAAAGTCTCATTACTACAGACTACCCAGAAATCCTCATGTGTAGAACTCAAATCAGAGTGATGCACATGTCAGTTTGGTCGTGAAATTTCTACACTACACTTTTTTGACAATTTGTATGGAAACCCTTAAAACTCCTCATCACTAATTACACAGTGCTCAAGAGTTTCCCTGTTTGGCCTCATCACAACACATCCCAGTCTCATTATCTAAAGCTTGCATTTATTACAAAACATTTCCGCAGCATGTTCTTATCACGGCGTCCATGTTATTGACTCACTAATCTTATTCAAGGTCACAATTCACTATAAATAAAAAGCCGTTAAAGGGAATCTTGTAAACAACAGCGACCAGAGTTGACTTCTTATCTTCCAAAGTGTAGTTTCCATACATATAAAGAATGATTTATCTTGTATACAGCTTGTAGCTCAGACTCCTTATGCAAAATCATAAAATGAAGAGGGTAAAACCTTGGCCTGGTGGCGAGGTAAAGGGTAATTATTATTAGGGGATGGAAATTCTACAGCTTTACATAGCCTTGTTCAGAAGATGACATACAGAGCACATATGCACCTGTTTAAAGATGACTCCGGACTTGTATGGGGGGGGCTGTCTCCTTAAAGTTCATGGCTGTGATCATGCTAACATGCTTGCATAGTTAAGCAAACTGTTTGTTGTAAGGACAAAGCATAACAAAAATATTAAATTCTAATTTTAATTTATGTATGATTGTTTTTGTTTTGCAGATTAAATTATGCACATCTTAGTTTGTATCTGAAGTTTTTAAATTAGCTGTTTGTTTGTCATTCATAATAAGTTTGATAATGTTATTTTTGCCAATACTTAGAACCAAAAGTTATTTGTCTCTCCCCAAGATGATTTGTTGAAGGTACTCTGCCTGCTTTTGCTTCTTTAAAAATGTAAACAAACAGAAGTAATTATTTTTAAACATTTTGCTCATTGACCTCATGCATTCTGAGCCTCTAAATTGAAACATGTCAGTATGCTAACGGCAGCTAGCCACATTGCTAACTACAACAACACACAAACTTAGTGGCGTTTGGTGAATAAATGAGAGATTATTACATGTAGTCAGGACATTGTGAATTTTCACTTGAAAAAATACATTTACAAAATATCTGTACTGGGGGAAATTGATGTTATTATTGTGAATGAAAATGGAGTAGCCTATAGTCCTATAAGACATGCAGCCGTATCTCAAAATCACAACAACAGCCGTCTCAGAGGACTTCCCAAAACTGCTAATGTAACAAACGTCAATGTTGAAAGATTTTCTCTCTTAGGGTGGTCAAAATCGTAAGAGAGAAATCAAAAAAACGAATTGTTCTATCTGCTTCAACATGCTTGATCCTCCTTTTTGCAGCATTTGTAAACTCACAAACTCTTAACCCATCTGGGCCTCCCCCGGTCTGTGTAGAGACTTTGAACAACTACTTCAGGCCAATCACAGCCCAGTGGCTGACCAATCACACCACACAACTTTAGTATTTCAGTCTGTTTTAGCAGAAATACTTTGGCTATTGGAAAACAATCATACAGAGGTGCTTTTGTATGGGCTTAGCAAGAGTTAGGTATCTGTCCTTGTTGCAACGTTTTAACCAACCAGACATTACAAGTGGTTGGGTTCAAAATATTGTTATTGGTTTGAAGTCAACAGAGAGATTTGTGGTTTAACTGTCTTGTCTGGTTCATTTGTCCATAATTGCGTTGCCAATCCACAGAAAACCAAAACAATTGTCTTCTGTGCTGCTTTATTGAAATTATCTTGGTCGAAAGGCAATGCAGTTTCCACCACAAAAGGAAAGACATTGTTGCTGTGGGTCGGAGCGTTGAGAGCCCAATTCGAGATGACCATCAAAGCCCAGCAGCACATGTGATCTTCAGACGTTGTAACCTACTCGGGTTGCAGTTGAAAGCATGCTTCTACAGCTCACGTCTTAGCACTTCTCCTTGAGCCCCCCCCCCCCCCCCCCCCCCCCCTTCTCCTCCCTCGCTATAAAGAGCTTGTACATACTACATACATAATGATGTCATGACAGACGGGATTCTCAAATGTCAAGTCAGCAGCTAATATGACAAATATTACAAACTACAACACAAATAATCAAAAGGGCCTTATTAGATTAGGTTACTATTGGACGTCGTGTGTAGCTCGCATGTTTACATTCTCTCTCCTTCATATCTGTGTAATATAAGGTGGGAGATATGCGGCTCCCGTGATATCCTTGTTTTCCAGGCTATTAAAAGGCGGCCAGTGTCTTGAAATAGGAATGGATACATCAGATCATTATCAGGATGGCTGTATATAGAGCATTAAAAGATTTTCTTTCCGATATCAGGTGGAAAGAAGATGTTATCGTCATAGCCCAACCTCTGTGTGATTACTAGACCTTTAAGGCTGGATTCAAGGATTCTTAGATATGTTTCTATTATTTATACAGCAAACAGAAAAATTTAACCGTACAACAGTATAGTTCACAAAGTTCATATCTATGAAAACAATATTTTGCAAGTAAAATGATCAAATCTGAAACTAAAAACCAAGCCAACACAAGAGTCTTTGTTTACTCAATGATGAAACGCTGGAATCGGTGGCTATAGTCTTAAATATTCACAGGCTGCGTTCATGTTCTGAAAGATGGGCAGAACATGTCTCGCTCCTAACAGTTGTGGAAAAAGCTTGCCTGGAAAATCCAGACGATAGATATAAATATATTGTCTGGCCACTGTATTCCTCTTTCGGATTTCTGTAGCCGTGATTGACAGATTAATTAGCCAATCAGAGACACGCATGCCATCTGAAAACCAACATGGCTGCTCCCGACGAAAAAAATACATGAAAAAAATATCAAATGGAACTGAAAAACATTGCGGATTTCAGCAGAATCAATGAGCGAAGCAAACAACGATTTTAATGTGAGGTGAGTGAAGTAGATTTTGGTCTAAATGACAGACGACCAATCAGCTCCTTTGTTTCATCTGCGTCACACAAATACACTAATCTGGTACGATGTAGATTTGAGCTGAAACGCAGGCGGGGGGGCGTGGTGACCAGACCCACTCTTTGCAGTTTGCTGAAGGTGGGTTCTGGATCCCAGGCAAGAAAAAATCTACAAACTCATTCACTACTTACTTTACTTTTTGTATTACAAAAATATATTATTCACTTTAAAATGTTTGATATTTATGAAGAAATTGACAACTAAAAGTGGAAAATTACGGGAAGTATGTTCTAAGTTCTAAAATAGAATCCCTCTACATGTGTCGTCAAAAAGCACAAAAATGCAAAGACAATTTAGAGATATTTAACTCAATTAAAGTATGATAACTTACAATAATATGTCACGTCACTCCTTTGTTATTTATGTTGATTTAAGCCCAGATTTTTAGTTGCTAGGTAGCATAGGTCACCCTCATATGTTATATTTACTGGACAAAAGACAATAATAAACTTCACCAAAACAACCAAATTAGGAAAAAACAAACTAAATGTGAGTGAAATCTTAAACATTTTCACGTTTACTATGTTTTACTAAAAATGTACTCCAACCTGTCATACGCACTTTAAAAACAGTGCAGAACACATCAGAGATACCTATGATGTCACTAAACAGGTAAATTTAAAACAGTGTGTTCTGGGGTTCAGAGGAAATACAATAGGATCTCACAGACAGAACTCCAGATGTGCTTTTGATGAGAGAGCAATGTTAGAATACAGTATGTCTAAAAATTCAAGTTTCTATATGCATATTTTGTTCCATGGAAAGCATTATGAGTTCCTCTGATAAACAGATTTTACTGTAAAAATAAAGAAGCTTTGCCTTCCCAAGAACAAGACTAAAACAAGTTTACACAAACATGAATCAAAGCAGAACTTGAACGCAGCCCATGCCGCTCATTCACATGTAACAGTAAGCACATGATGTGGATGGTATAACAATGTAAAGATAACATGCAGAAACTCAGTATAACCACCATTTGTTCTGCCGCTCTTGCCTGTTCACTAAATCTCATCTTGATATTGCTCTGACTTGTGGCAGAATCTTTCACATTTCTGGCCCATTGCGCTCGACTGGGCCTTGATGAAGCCAAAAGTAGCGACTTTAATTGCCGTGTTTTATAGACTCCACACAAGGCTACCCTCGCTAAATACACCATGCTTAGATTAATGGCAGTGTTCAGCGTTAGTGCATTTTTAATGAGGACTCCGGGTTGCCAGACTTACTGTTTCTATAGGCACACTTTTCCTGTGTTTGTGACATTGACACGATGCGTTGTGGTGCGCACGATGCCTGCCATCTGAAGTGTGAGGAGCCAGCAGGAAGAAACAGTTTGGGTTTTTTTGTTTTTACAAGAACATATATGAAGATATACAGAAAATGTATATTGTATGTACAAATTTAAAAGTCTCTCAGTTAGTCTGTACTTTCTGTATATGTAAAAAAAAAAATTCAACTTGAATTATTGGAGTAGAGAGTATGTTATGAAAATAATTCAGTTTAGTAGCAAAATTGTCACATTTCTGTATATTATTTTAAGTATTTGTTTAACTTTATTTAACTAGAAAAGGCCTAAAGGTATTCAGAAGCAGGAGAATTCTCTGGGAAGTTTGGGGGTGGGGATTTTTGTATTCTCTGCATGAGTATAGAGTACCAAAGCAAAACCAAAGCACCCAGAAGAAACAGACACAGGCAGAACATGCAAACTCGATTTAGAAAGGTCATGCGTCACTGTTCTGGACCTTCATACTATGAGGGGAAAGTGCTAACAACTGCATCTTGTGTCGCTAGTGCTTAATTTGTAAATCAAAGGCTGCTGGAATGTATCTTTTAGACCGGGGGTCCAGACAAGGTCGAGCCTTTACCGGAACAAATGTAATAATTAACATACGGGCTTAGAATTGCTAAATTTTCGACTCAACTGTCCATCTTATTCAGTTTTAAGCGAGGCGAATTTCATTTTGTTATTGTTACACAAGTTTTTTACACGTCACACCAAGATTTTCATTTATTTTGACAAAAATCCCGAGCGCACCTGACAAATCCGATCCACAGCAACAGGATGCCCTACCACACACTTGTCCTGCACCGCATCGCACTGCCTCTGCATACGTTTCTAAAGAGCGACAAGTCAGTCACCACACAAACACAGGACAAACAGCCTTTACACTGGAGACACAGCCCCAACATTGAGTTTACCAAACACATGCTGACATCAAAACATTACAAGCCTCTGCCATGTGACAGTGCTCGTGTATCAGAAGTGACCGCCAAAACACACATTAAAATAGTTGCACTTATGAGAAAAAGCAGACAGCTGTAATTACGTTAGTTCTCGCACTCTTTATTGATCTGTACACTCCAAACGCATGTGACACTCCCGCTGCTGTTTCTGCTTTTAATGCAATCAAAATGAGTCGTAAAATAACAAATACGTTGGATAGATACAGGAGGGCGTCTTGCCTGGAACTAAAGTAAAAATGTTTTAATGTCTTTATTAATGATCAAATACTATCTATAATATGCCAAAATCATCAACCATGATTTAGCTGAAACGCATAATGTTTAATTATTGATTTTTTGAGGGTCTGAATTTGCTTGTTTGGGCCTTTTTTCAATGTTACTCTCTGAAAATCTGGCAACTCTGATTCAAACCCTCAATGCCCTTAGTAGAAACCAGAACTTTGCACAGCAGCTAACCAATAGTACAACCATTACGCAATAGAACAACATTAAAAAGCACGTTGTACATTGCTGTTTTCCATGTTGGCGTGTACGCACACTTCAGCACCTGTTGTTGCTGCTGCACACATGCCCGCTCATATGGCAGAACATGGAAGCTTATCAAAGCAAAACAAGAGTTTACCGCCTGATATGTTACGGGATACGGGGAGCGACCCTCATTTGAATTTGCATGCAGAGGGCAGCCGGGTACACAGTCAAAACGCAGTCAGCACGTGCAGATAACCCCAAACGCTTGGTCTAAATTTATGCCAGTATCCCGTTCCCTCACGCTGAATTAATGCTTTAATCTCCCTCTCTTTGTTGCACTGTGTTGCATGTTGTCAAGTTTGTGTGTGTATGTGTGTGTGTATTATATTTCTCTGCAGTCACTGTTTTAGTCATTCTTTCTCAATGTGAAAGAAATTTACCGCAGAGGGAAGTCCATTTAGCCAGCGCTCCAGAAATGGCACTTTTTTTTTTGCACTTACCAGTCCTTTTCCTCTATTCAAAGTCACAGCAATGGGCCCCATCAGTTCTGCTGTCTGTGCATTTCACTGCTCACAAAGAAATAGCAGGTATTAATGGGAGATTGCATTCAAAAGTGAGCTTAAAAGATTATAGGATTTTATGTGTCTTTAAAGTCCACTATTTCATGATTTGAAACATTCTTTTCAGGTTGCATTGGTATTTCATTCCATACATTTTTTTCTATTTAGGAGATTCAATATTTTGTTCGGATTCGAAAGAAGCCTTTTTACATCAAACTATGGATTCAAATATTATCAGATTTATCAGATCATATTAAAAAAGGAAGACACTTTATGCTTTTTAAAGTGACACTGTGTAACTTTGTGGTTATGAAAAATTAAATGCATAATCCTAATGAAAAGTTAAAACATTAGTTTGGGGGCATTCTTCATAAAAATGCCATACTGTGGAATATTTGCTAACGGGACGAGATATCCATGGAAACAGGCAAGAGTAGCCCCGCCTAAGACACAAAAGATTTTATTTTAGATCTGGTCAGAGTAAAGATACACATTTTTATGTTTTAGTAAAAAAAAAAAAAGAAAGAAACGAAAAAATTATCTAACAAAACAAACAAAAAATGTTTGTGTCTATAGATTTGTTTAATTAAACTATGATATAAATAGATGCTAATTAAAATAAACAAAGAATGTATGCATTAAAGAATGTATGCATGGTCGATACAGGCATTCAGTTTTTGTATAAAATACTGTACACAACTATGACAAAATTATTCCAAATACAACCACAAACCAATCATAAGAAATCACTTTTGTAACCAGTTAAAAAGCTAATACAAGTAGATTTTGCTCAATCTACTGTATCCTGTTTAATTTGCTCTATCTGGTATGTGCAATTGTTTCCATGAAAAGTTATTTACTTATTAAACACGTAAATCAGAAGAAGTAATTTTTAAACTCTGGATGATTGATAGTCTCACTTAAAGCTCCAAGTTACAGCAAATGTCTTCCGTGACTTTTAGTTACCAAGTGGAATAAATTTAAGTTGGTTATTTATTGTTTATGGAATATGTACATTATGAACAGCAAACTGTTTATAATGTATTCCATCTTAAAATGAAAAGTCAAACACATGCGGTAATCTTCATTTGTCCTGCTGTCAGCACCTTGCCTGACGTATAGCTTTATAAATTATTGTGACTGTTGGTTTTGATGTCCTGTGTTGGTAGGCCATTACAGGCGCAGGGCTTAATTCACCCGTTGTTAATTAATAGCTTCTTTCTTAGCGGGAGTAATAAAAATGCTATTAGGTAAAATACCTCCATCATTAAGCTAACTTTGTTAATATGGGTATCAGTGAGCTCGATAAACAATGCAGTTGCACCTACAACTGCACACGGGTAATTAAAAATGCACTGTCATTAATTATATTGGATAGGAGATGGGCCAATGAGGCGGAGCCTTGTTGGCTTCCACAGTGTGGTGCTATAGGAAGAGCTTCATACTGTGAAGTTCATACAGGACATATCACTTATGTTGTTTGTGATTGATTCAGTTCAAGTTAACACTTTATATAAAGAAAAACATTGAAGAAAAAATATTGCATCATGAACATATATCTAGATGCATTTTGATTTGATTGATATTTGTTTGAATAATATTGTATGTTGCCCTGTAAGTCCAACAAAAATATCAATATAGTCTCAGAAATAGTAGTAGTAGTAGTAGTAATAGTTTTACTGTCACCCCACTGCAAACAACTAGCATAAGAACAGCATCTTTAATTAGATGCAGACAGGACAAATCTTTCTTATTTTAAAGAATGCTACTTTTACAAGAGCAAAACTAAAACTAAGCAGCTGAATTTGTATGTGATTACAACTTACTTTTGTTGCCATAACTGCTGGATCAAGTGACCTGCTCTGTCGAGTCCCTTCATAATGTACCTTTTGTACTGTACTGTGCTGTAGGAATTCTCCACTCATCATTTTACAACTGTTGTGAACTTTTCATATCAGAACATACTCTACTATTGAGTCACAAAGCGACAAAAACAAACACTGAATAGATGAAAGAGAGACAATTATGCAAACCACTATAAAATGTGTTTAGCCAAGATGCCATAAAGCAATTGTCCCTTATCTGAGCTTGTTTAAACAGACACCTGGAAGTGGGAACATGTTAGGAAATGTAAAGGATTTTTTGGTGGAATTTTCCATGAAGTTGTAACAGATAACTTAAGCCCAGAGAATGTGAAACTATTCATGGGTTTAAAGTTTCACATGGTTTTAGTGGAAAAACACAGTTAGTTACATAGATTTTGTAGCTATGATGCTTTAGATTAAACAGTAAGTGTTCTGGTTTAAGAATTTTAACTTAAATGTTAGAAAACATACATACACACACAACAAACAACAACACATTTAAAGGCACTATGCCAGACTTTTTAATAAGACAACTTAAAATGAGTTTTGTCCCGGCAAATTAACCTAACCCTAAGAATGGAAATAGAAATTATTGTGTTTTGGCATTGCACTTCTGCTAGCATATTGACTTAGCTCAACTTTCTCTGGCTTCTGAAATTTGCAAAAAAAAGTGCTTCAGAAGACATCATGAGGTTGATATTGCATTAGTTAAGTGACCAATAGTGTTACAACTAGAAAATTAATAGTTCATGTTAAGTGTCTTTGCACTTTTAAGCAATTTTAGGTTCATGCTTTGGCTTGCATTCATGTAAGCAGTTTTGTTTAGTTTTTTTTGTAGATGATTCTACAAACAAAATATCCATAAAATAAACTAGAATTATACAAATGTAATTTAATTGACTTTTATACAAAGAGCCAAAGTATTGACCCCCTCCTACCCCCGACCGCCAATTTTTGTGCCACCCTTGTAAGATTAATGGCCCTTGCCTGGCCACCCTACAGAAAACTTTGTACATCCGTCACAGGCCATGTCGTTATGCTAATGTGTGCTAATCACATGCTAACAACAAAAACATAAACAAAAACGCGCTACAAGACATTGTTAACTCAGTTTCACTCAGATTCTTTGACAATACACTGTTGCTGTATTGGAGCAAAACCGTATTACAAAACAACAATATGTTACTTCATCAATTCCCCACTGGTAACTTGATCTTTTTTGAGTCCATCATTTCAGTTTGACAAAAATGAACGCAATGAGAGCAAAGTGGTGCCTCTCAAAGCGCAGTTTTCTTTTTGCTGTTACGGTCATGCCGTTGTCTTCTCTCTGCGTGCCTCTGGGCTTTTCTGTTGCGATCGAGGGCATACTGCAAATTAGCCAGCAGCTATCTGAGGTTACCAGTCAAAACGCACGGCTTTGAACGCGAGCCAACTATAGCCCACTTTAAGATACATTTTGCTTCAATTTGTCATATGCAAAACTTTTTCTATTTCCTGAGCAGAATGAATTCACGGTAGAATATCTAACCTGCGTGGGACTCTGAAAAAAGCAAATTGTCATTGCCTTGAAAAATGGTCCAGCGCTGCATTTAAGTATCTTTGAAATAATAACAAATAGGTTTATGTCTAGAGAGCTCAGATAAAATATTGCCTAAATGCCTGGTGCCGAGTTTCTTTTGCATTTTCCTGGCATGTGGAAATATGAGGTGCAAGGGCAAAAAGGGAAACCGGCCCAGCATCTCACATGAGCCATGAAATCTAGTCCTCACGTTTACAAGCAGAGATAAGACCCGTTCAGACCTATTGTTGCAACCAGAGTGACCCAAAACATGAAAGGGCATCTCGGCCATCTCCCATTGTATTCAAGACTCTCCTATGCTGTATATTGAGCTCCCATAAACCTTTGTGTGGAAGAAGCAGTGAAAAGAAGCACTTAATTAAACAGTAACTTTCCACATGCATAAATGGATACTGTTAAAAAGGCTGCCAGAGAGACTCATGCTGGCCCTTTAAGGGGCGGAGTTAAGACTACCGGTGAACTGGGAGCTGTTCGGCTCATGAAGAAGAAGAAGGAGGCGAGTCGCCATTAAGAGTTTGCCGTGCCAAAGTTTTATGTTTATTTTCAAGTTGCAGTTTGTTTGCCATTTAAGTTACTAGAGTGTGCGTTATAAAAGTAAGTAGAGTGTGAAATGCATGTGGATTTATTACGAAAGTTGAGTGTTGATTGTGTTCGTCATTTATGCATGCGTTCATCACGTGCAGACGCCATTAAGGCTATCGCCATTGTACATATTGTTAATTAATAGTTTAGCCCTTAAAGTATGTTTAGAGTGTAAAGTGTGATGTTGTACATTGATACATTGTGTTACATTGTAGTTAGTCAATTTGTAGTTTAGCCAGATTTGTTTATTGTAAATATGTACAGTCCAAGTTATTATTAATAAGCTAATATTTATTTATCTTTGTTTTTATTTTAGGACCACACACACATCTATACCTGCTACCACCTGGCTGCAAACTGTAAATTACCTTTATCAATAAACCACCATTAAGTAAACTGACTCTTCATTGAGCTCTGACCGGGCTCACCACAGTGATTCGCAATATCCACACCAGCAACGCAAGATACTCCCTTTCAATGGTCCTTCGAGCCGGATAATACGAATTGCTGTTAAAGATGCATAATCCAGAGTCAGAAGCAAGTGGCACTCGACCCAGAAGACGCGCCTCAGTGCCTTCCCACCTGTCAGATTATGACCTCAGTGGACCAGGGGCTCAAATTCGATTTAAGGCACCTGCAGTGGAGTCTACACATTCTCCAACTAGTTCCCTGTCACCACCTATTAGTCAGCACCTTGATATGAGAGATATGACAGTTATAGATGATTTAGAGGAGCGAGAGCCCAGCCAATATCCACTTCCAGCCACTAGGGGGCAGCAACTGACTGAAGTTGTCCCAGAGTTTAGTGCTGCCCTCACAGAGATGCGCCAAGAGAATGCTGAGCTCCGTAAGCAGTTCCAGAGCCTGATGGCTGCATTACAAGTCAAGTCCCAGCCTGCAGTCCACCAGCCTCATTCTCAACCTCCACTTCTCAGTGCTTACAGTGGTGGTTATGATGGGCACTCACAACTCCAGTACAGGGCTCCAATGGCTGTCACAGCTCCTCAACCACTTTATTATCCCTCTCCCAGACCTGTGCAGAATATGCCTCAAGATTTCTCCAGATTAAGAGTTTCTCATGGGCCCAGAGACCTGCCTTTCAGCCCCTACCCGGCAGCAACGCCCCAGCAGAGAGCTCCCCGTGCCGATCTTTATGGCCAAAAATATGAAGCATCTTCATTCCCAGCAGGTGACTCACAGTACGGTGCTTCATATACAGGCAGAGACAGTTCATTCCCCCAGATGTCCTATGCTAATGTGACACAGACAGAGCTCACATACAGAGGACCAAAGCCCACAATACCAAGCTTCACTTCACCAGACCCCAGGCTGTTTGCACGTATGAAGATTGCCTTGGAGAATCTTTTACCAGAGGATGCTACAGAGAGGTACAAATATCAGATCCTCACAGATCACCTCAAGTGTGAAGAAGCCTCACTTGTAGCCGACTCTTATTGCAACTCCTGGCAGCCATACACAGACACAATGCAGGCTCTCACCAAGATGTATGGGCAGCCCCATAAGCTTGCTGTCCAGCGCATTGCAGAGTTAATGGATGGGCCAAATATTCGCAGTGGTGATGTGAAAGGCTTCAGACTATTTGCCCTCAATGTGCGCTCACTAGTGGGTATGTTACAGCAGCTGGGACTGAGAGGCCAAGTAGAGCTAACTTGTGGCTCACACGTATCAAGGCTGTCAAGTAAACTTCCTCATGATCTCAATGCCAGTTTTAAGAGATTTATTCACCCACTCAGAGTAGCCATTCCTACACTAGTGGACTTTGCTGATTGGCTGGAATATGAGCTCGAAGTGCAGGAAGACAATGTTAGAGCCCCGAGAAGAGAGGAGTTGTTTAGCAAGAAGCCTGAAACCAAACGTACTCCTAAGCCCACCAGTAAATCTGCTACTATTCTCCTGAGTACAGAGAAAGCTTCAGGACCAAGGACAGCGCCACCACCTGTACCTGACCCCACAGTCAACCAATCCAAGCCAACAGAAAAGGTGAAAGCCTATTGTCCTTATTGTGACAATGACAAGCACTTCCTAAACAACTGTGCCAACTTTCGTGACCTAAGTAAAGAGCAGAAGGTGACATGGATAAAAACTAATAATAAGTGCTGGCGCTGTGGCCGTAATCATCAAGCTGCAAAGTGCACACTTAAAGCTCCATGTAAGACGTGTAGTAGGAGACATCTGACAGTGCTACATGAGGTGAATGAGAGAGCAGAAGAGGAAGCCTCAGCTTCAGCCCCACCCCCAGCTGAGAGTTGCCTCATTAATACCACAAACAAAGTCCTGTATGTTGATCGCCCAGTGTACAACTGTAAAGTGCTGCTGAAGATCAGTAAAGTGTTGCTGAGGAGTGAAGACAAGTGTCTAGAGACATATGCTGTTTTAGACGACGGATCTGAGCGAACAATAATTCTCCAATCAGCTGCTAAACAGTTGGGACTCAAAGGTAGCAAAGAGGTGATGGCACTCCGCACAGTCAGACAAGAGGTAGAGAAACTTCATGGAGCAGCTGTATCTTTCTCTATCTCTCCAGCTGCCAACCCAGACAAAACCTACACAATCCAGAATGCTTTCACATCTGAGCAACTGAGTTTAGCAGAGCATTCCCACCCAGTGGCTAGTCTCAAGCAGAAGTACAAGCACCTTTCAGGTTTGCCCCTCCCACCTTTGAACAGTGTCCGTCCCATGCTTCTCATAGGTGCAGACTACACGCATCTCATTACACCCATAGAGCCAGTCAGAATGGGACCTCCTGGTGGACCGGCAGCCATAAAGACCCTGCTTGGATGGACACTACAGGGACCAGCTCAAGCCATCAAGTCCAGCTCCAATGTAAGTCACTGCCTATTCACGTCTGCTCCCTCACATTCAGAGCTGTTCTCCTGTGTCGAAAAGCTGTGGCAGATGGATGTGCTTCCTTATCGCAGTGAGAAGATGGCAGTAAGGTCCCGGCAAGATCAAGAGGCAGTAAAGCTTCTGCAAACCCAAACAGTGAGAGTTAATGTTGATGGCACAGAGCGCTATGCCACACCCCTTCTGCGAGTTAAAGACATGCCATTGCTCAAAGCCACTCCAGAGTCTGTGCTGCCACACCTGAGAGGCACAGAGAAGCGCTTAGCTAAAGCTCCAGAACAAGCTGCTGCATATCAGAGAGAGATCGAGAAGCTAGTGGAGGCTGGTTATGCAGTGAAACTAGCACCCCACCAAGTGGAAAGCAGTGCTGAGGCCTGGTATATACCGCACCATATGGTTGAGCATAATGGGAAGAACCGGGTGGTATTTAACTGCTCATTCCAGCATCAGGGTCACAATCTTAATCAGCTTCTTTTACCAGGTCCCACTCTTGGTCCCGCCCTGTTAGCTGTGCTACTACGTTTCAGGGAGCATGCCATAGCCTTCAGTAGTGATATCCGCGGCATGTTCCACCAGGTGAGGCTTCTCCCAGCAGACCGTCCACTGCTGAGATTTCTGTGGAGAGACATGAAGCGAGATAACCCACCTGATGTCTATGAGTGGCAAGTACTGCCTTTTGGAACAACATGTAGCCCGTGCTGTGCAACATTTGCACTGCAGAAACACGTCATTGACCACAGCCAGCAAGAAGAAGATGTCCAGGTTGCCATTAACAAGTCTTTCTATGTGGACAATTGTTTACAGAGTCTTACCTCTCCAGTTGCTGCCAAGTCTCTTGTTGACAAGCTGCGCCATCTGCTGGTCAAAGGGGGATTTGAACTGAGACAGTGGGCAAGTAACACTCCAAGCGTTGTCAACCATCTCCCACCAGAGCTCAGGTCATCCAGCTGTGAGTTGTGGCTCAGCCAAGGTCAGCCCGACATTCAGGAGCCAGCTCTAGGCCTGCACTGGAACTGTAAGTCTGACACCCTCACTTACAAGCACAGACACATTGACTGCTCCGTGGCTACAATGAGGAACATATACAGAGTTTTAGCTAGCCAATATGATCCTCTTGGCCTCATAGTTCCATTTACCACCCGAGCCAAGGTCATTGTGCGCCACCTGTGGGAGAAAAAGAGGGACTGGGATGACCCACAGCTGCCAGAGGAGCTCCTGGAGAAGTGGCGTACATGGGAAGCTGAGCTTGTACACCTACCTGAGATAACCCTCCCCAGGTGTTACACCACCGCCCGCCTGGACCAGCCCAGCAGCATTCGAGACATCCACGTGTTCTGTGACGCCTCAGAACAGGCCTATGGATCTGTGGCTTATCTAAGGACTGAGACTCCAGAGGGACAAGTTGAGGTTGCATTTCTGGCAGCGCGCTCTCGTGTCTCCCCTAAGAAGCAGCAATCAGTACCCCGCCTGGAGCTGTGTGCGGCCCTTACAGGTGCTCAGCTCTACAAAGTCATTAGCACAGAGTTAACCCTTCGTATTCACAGCTGCACCTTATGGTCTGACTCAGCCACTGTTTTAAGCTGGTTGAGCTCAGATTCCTGCCGCTATAAGGTTTTTGTAGGCACCCGTGTGGCAGAAATACAAGAGCTAACTGAAGCAGCCACATGGCGGTACGTCCCCTCGAAAGACAACCCAGCAGATGACATCACTCGTGGCCTCACCCTTCAAGACATCAGCAGAGGGAATAGATGGACAGATGGGCCACCATTTCTGAAATCAGCCCCAAGTGCATGGCCTGAAGCACTCCCTTCTCCCCAGGCTGAATCTGAAGGTGAGCTAAAACGCCACATTGTCCTAACCATGTCTGCTTCAAGTGTTCCAGATCCACTTCAGCACCACACCCTGGACAGCTACCTAGAGGCCACAGCCCGTCAGTTACACGGGGCGGCTGACCCCAGTGACCCCCTGGACGCTGACTCCTATGCTGCTGCTGAACGTGAGGCTCTGCGACAGGCCCAGATAGAGTCATTCCCAGAGGAGGTGACCCAATTAAAGGCCAGTAAACCATTATCGAAGTCCAGCCGCATCCTTCTACTTGCACCTGAGTTTGATGAGGCTACAGGACTCATCAGAGTGGGAGGCCGCCTGCGCCGTAATCCTGACCTGGCAGTAGAAGAAGTGCACCCTATTGTGCTGGACCCTCGACACCCTCTAACTCGACTTATCATAAAGCATTATGATGACAAGCTCCAACATCCCGGGCCAGAAAGAGTGTTTTCTGAGATCAGAAGGAGATACTGGGTGTTACGTGGACGTGAAGCAGTGCGTCGCCACCAGAGACACTGTACTGAGTGTAAGAAGTGGAAAGGTCACCCACATCCACCCAGAATGGCCGATTTGCCTCCAGCTAGACTGCGTCTCTTTAAACCGGCATTCTACTCCACAGGTGTAGATTGTTTCGGGCCTTACATAATCAAGATTGGCCGCAGAAATGAGAAAAGATGGGGAATATTGTTTAAGTGCCTGACTACTAGGGCTGTTCACCTAGATTTAATCCCCAGTATGGACACCGACTCATTCCTTATGGCTCTGAGACGCTTTGTAGCCAGACGAGGAAAGCCCAAAGAGATTCTCTGTGACCAGGGAACAAACTTCCGTGGAGGAGAGCGAGAGCTGCAGGAAGTCTTTCAAGCTCTTCACCCCGAGATCAAAGAGCAGCTGGCTCCACAACAGATCACGTTTGCGTTCAACCCTCCAGGAGCACCTCATTTCGGAGGGTGCTGGGAACGTGAGATCCGTTCACTTAAGACAGCACTTCAAGTCACCATTGGAGCACAATCAGTCACTGAAGAGGTGTTGCGCACAGTTTTGATTGAAGTTGAAGGGATGCTCAACTCAAAACCCCTTGGCTACACCTCCTCCGAAGTAGCTGACCCAGACCCCGTGACCCCCAACTGTCTCCTCATGGGGCGGCGGGATGCCTCGCTGCCACAAGTCGTCTATGAAGGCCCAGAGATTCTCGGGCGAAGAAGATGGAGACACAGCCAGATTCTGGCCGATCATTTCTGGCAACATTTCCTAAAGCACTACCTGCCAGGGCTCCAGGCTCGTCAGAAATGGCGGACTGAATCAACCAATCTACAAGTGGGAGACGTGGTCATGGTCGTCGATCACCAACTACCTCGGGCACTTTGGCCTGTAGGCAAAATATCTCAAGTCTTTCCTGGACCAGACAATAGGATCAGATCTGCAGAAGTCACGGTGAAAGGAAGGACATACGTTCGACCAGTGGCGAAGCTCATTAGTCTACCTTCTTTACCAAAGGACGATTAACCATTGACTCAGCCTTTTCTCAGTTGGTCGTATTCACAGGTGAATCCGGGGGCGGCTGTTAAAAAGGCTGCCAGAGAGACTCATGCTGGCCCTTTAAGGGGCGGAGTTAAGACTACCGGTGAACTGGGAGCTGTTCGGCTCATGAAGAAGAAGAAGGAGGCGAGTCGCCATTAAGAGTTTGCCGTGCCAAAGTTTTATGTTTATTTTCAAGTTGCAGTTTGTTTGCCATTTAAGTTACTAGAGTGTGCGTTATAAAAGTAAGTAGAGTGTGAAATGCATGTGGATTTATTACGAAAGTTGAGTGTTGATTGTGTTCGTCATTTATGCATGCGTTCATCACGTGCAGACGCCATTAAGGCTATCGCCATTGTACATATTGTTAATTAATAGTTTAGCCCTTAAAGTATGTTTAGAGTGTAAAGTGTGATGTTGTACATTGATACATTGTGTTACATTGTAGTTAGTCAATTTGTAGTTTAGCCAGATTTGTTTATTGTAAATATGTACAGTCCAAGTTATTATTAATAAGCTAATATTTATTTATCTTTGTTTTTATTTTAGGACCACACACACATCTATACCTGCTACCACCTGGCTGCAAACTGTAAATTACCTTTATCAATAAACCACCATTAAGTAAACTGACTCTTCATTGAGCTCTGACCGGGCTCACCACAGTGATTCGCAATATCCACACCAGCAACGCAAGATACTCCCTTTCAGATACTATGTCACCTCGGATGTGGATAAATGAGTAAGTCGCAGAATGCTAGCAGCAGCGCTAAGTGGGTTAGCATGTAAATAAATGAATAAGCTAGCGAATTAGTGTTCAAGTGTGTTAGCGTGTAAATAAATGGACGAAAGAGTGAATTACATTGCACACAGCAGCAAATTACAGCAAGATATTTAGTTGTGATTATTTTATTTTGATTTATTTTTATGTATGTCTTGTAAATATAGTTTTTGTACTTTATTCATAACTGTTGCTTGAAATGGCAAAATGTCATTAGGATTGTAACAAAATCAAATTGTACTGTCACGTCTTGAAAACCTAGTTTGTTTTGTTCACTTTGTCCATTCTGGCGTTACCATGACGGCAAACTCGTTCAGGCTTCTGAAAGATGGAACAAGCACTTATAAAAACATAATGGTGACTACTTAGGAGGCTCAGAATTTATTAAGTGAGCAGAACATTTGAAGTGCTGTCCAATATTTGTTGTTCATATTTTTGGACTGTAAAATTCAAGTCTAACACCTTGAATGTTGTTTCTGCATCAGATTTTTTTTTTCTGTGAAGCATGAATCAAAAAAGCTCATTGAACATCTGTCATTTAAAACAAACTCTACCTCACATGATTTTGCAAAAATAAGAAAAGTTAGGCATGTTCCTGGTTAAGTGGCGCACAGACAGTTTGTCAGACACTTCATTGAAACTCTGAAAATCAATGTGGCAACCAGACGATGTTTCTCTGTGTTAAAATAGGGCCTACAGAAATATACCATCCTGGACTTTTAGGCATAATCTTGACATTGCTACTTGTACTTTCAAAAGACTAACCCTAACCCTACGCAATTTTTGCTTCCTTAAAAATGCAAACACAATTAATTTATTTTAAGCTTTTTACATCAGTCCACATGTTTTGCTCATTTGTCTATTTTGAATTGTTCACCAGATGTGTTTTAAGCTTTTTTAACAGCTGTGAAAAAAGCTGGAGCGAGGTGTGTCAGTTTGTAGATAGTACAAGGCAGACTAATTTTGACCTGAACATTAACAAGATATCTGCACTAGGAGAAATTAGAATTTTAAGTTATTATGGGTAAAAAATCGTCTATAGCACCTTGAATTGAACAAATCCTTCTGTAGTATAGCCTCTTTATTTTACCTGATAAACTAACTTCTTGAATTTCTATTCCCATACTGTAATTCCAAGATTTCAAGATTCCAGAATTGTGATACTGGATAACCAAATAACTGGAATTGTAAAACCATATATTCCAGGAAGGAACTGGTTTGAAATCAATCCCAAGCTTACAGTACAAATCACTGCACAAGGGAGATTATTTACTGTGGTGACTCAACAAAGAGAATAATACAGCCTGTCATTCGAAAAGAAGAAAATTCAGACCTCAAAACCCCAAATTAGGTTTTGTTTTTCTCCACAACAGAAGCAGCAAGGCCCATGAAAAGAAGACATCATTAAGCCACAGAGGACAGCGTTGTTCTTGTCTAGTACATCTGGCTCGCACGTGTCATATTTTTTCATGTACAGATGACATGCCAATTACTCCTTAATTACGCGCGTCATCTGGACTAAAGTGCCCAACGCCAGCACTGATTAATCCTGTTTATTGTGGCCGCCATGACAGTTCCCCAGCGGACAGAGGGAACGCACACACAGCGAGGCATTATGGGAGACAGCCAGGGCAAAGGTAAAGACAGATTGTAGAAAGAAGCATCATGAAAAGAAAGCAAATTTGTGATTTGTAGATAAAATATAGAAAAAAGTTGATGGAAAAAAGAAAGCACACAACAAAGTATTTTTATACCACAAGAATATATGAAAACAGTGCATTAAGTCAGGCTTTTCTCCAAACCAAAATATGGTAGTTTCCCAGAAGTCATTTCCCAAACTAATAAGACATTTTCCAAAACAGCGGGAAATGACTCTGCAGAATCCGGTTTAACCTAATGCTCCACCCCAACTCTAACCTTTCCCAATAGGTTTTGTAAACGAACCAAGCCCTGGTGATCAAAGATGGCAGGCACTGTGCGTCAATGGCTTTTGCCCACTAGCGTTTGCTGCCATATTTGTCGTTAGCTTTAGTCTTTTGTTAAGTGTTCTATGGGCTGTCGAACATGCACCGTTGTGCTTCCCTTGGGTTAGGTGCGGGCCTGACTGTTCAGACCAATCACAGCAGAAGTTATAGAGTGAGCAGTGGTAGCCTAAAAAGCTGTTATATACAAACTAAAAACTTTTGCTAGCCCATACTGTGTCCAGATACTATAATAGATCAATAAAATGAACAGAGAGTTAAATTTTCAGTAGTTGTTGTATGTCTCGTGATAATGATCGCATTACTTGTTTTGTTTTAAACTTCTGCTCTATGAATCTTCACAATTTCAAAATTGTGTATGGCTTCTGGAGAAAACAACTGAGAAGGTTTTGATTTGGAGATATCATTTAATATTTAGTTTGAGTAGATGTACAAATATATTGATGTAGGCTATTTGTATCAAATACATTAATGTTACTTTTATTTTTAATGTTTAGTCTGGTTACATTTTCAGCTACTGCTTATATCATCAGAGTTTGGTATGCTGCATATTTTATGACTGAAAATAATGTTGAGTTGACCTTTGGCTTCTGACAAACACTCTGATAGAAAGAGTAACATGGAAACCACCAGTGACTAAGGCAGTTGCAATTTTTCTCGTCCTTCACTGTGTAGTTTTTTACAATTTACTTCAACTTGAGTATTTTACATTGATGTAGCCTCACTTGAGTAAACATTTAAATAATTATGTTTTATACTTGTGGCTAGTCTCCTCTTTGACTGTCTGTACTGTGGCTGCTTCTCTTGCAGGACTTTGGTGAGGAATGTGTCAAAGAAGAATTTCTGTCACCTGCTGAGACAGACAGTGTATCTGTTTATCTGTCACTACTATTGTCACTACCAACATTGGAACCACAGCAACCACTATATATCTGCTTTTATTATTACTGCCACACTTTACAATCATTGCTTAATTTTTTGCTTTTTCAAAGAGAAAAAGCCAATGCAATTTCATGTTATTTGAATTTACACACTTCACAATAGCAACACAAAAAACTCATCAAACTACAGCTATAGTGACAACATTTCAACTCACACCTGAATATTCAATCAGCATTTTTTTATCGCTTGCACACCAGCTGCCATGTCCTCAAATGTCTCCTTTATGAAGCCGTCTGACGTCACGTATTCTCTCACACTGAATACACAGCTTTTCTCTCAAACCGGTGGGAGTGATGAGGTCACGTTGGCAGCCTGTATGAAAGCGTAGCTCTTCCTGTAAACAAATACACATTATCCGGCTATAAGTGGTAAGATGTCAGAGCGTGACCGGAATGACTCAATGCGGGAACCAAAAGGCAGATAGTGGGCTTGGCCTTATAGAACTACAGGTGAGCAGTGGCAGAATCTGACTAAGTACAAAAGTAAATCTTCTGTACTTGAAGGTGCACTGTGCAACTTTCTGCAGGTGAAACCTCAACTACACAATTCAGTAGTAGTAGAAGGTTAAAACCATCTTTTGGGACATTCTAAAAGGGGATAATTGAGTATTTTGCCGTTGCACAAGAATATATAAATAATATAATTAAAGGAACATCTTTTCAGTAGATAATTGTTTATTTTGTAGCCGCACACGCCGACTCAATGTAAAGACACACATTTTCACTGTATATTTAGTCCATTTTTATTTATTTTTTTAATTGTGTATATAAATTTTGAACCCAGTAATCTGTGACACAATCACACTAGTGTCAAGTGTCAGCTTTTATAGGGAAACAAAGCTTGTTTCATGTTTGATGAATAATTCCAATCTACAATTCTTCTTTGGTGACATAATCTATGACCTGCAGCAAACAGTACCCCTAAAAAGTGTTGCTTGTGATCATTACTATACTCATCACTGTGACTTATATAGTGAGGTTGACTGGACTTATTTGCAGAAGTCCAGTGTACTTTAATTGAGTTAAACCCAATTAAAGTACCCACAAATACTTTAATTGAGTTTTACTTCCATCATTACCACACAAGGTCTCAAGAAAGATTGACATTAGTTGTCTTGTAAATACATAACATACTGAACTAGAGAAAACATTTCTGATTCTATGCTCTTCACTTCTGGACCTCTCTCATCAGCCAGCTTGAGCTAACGGGTGTAGTTCATATGGATGAGCTTAGACGCAGCTTGTCTTTAATCATTTTAGACAGCCTGATCTCACAAAAAAGCATATATATATATGTATATATCACAACATAACAGGGCATGTCAAAAGTGCATTATTAGCACGATTTCACACTTGTGACTCATACGGGGCATTAAATGTATTCATTTAATGGTTGTAAAGATGTGTTATTTATTTATTGTTATTTATTTACAGTTTCACAATTCATAATTACATCAGTGTAAACTTTTTTCTTCCTTGGCTTCAGAAAAAAAATAAATAAAACATCAATTAACTGACTAGAAAATTGTATTACAAAATAAAAGTCCTGTAACATACAAAATTGACTTGTGCACTTTTAACCATGTTAAAATTTTGTTTACTCATCGAAAACATACCTAAGTTAATATTTTGCTCTATTCACACAAGTTTATATAATCCTGCTTTATTCGACTGTCTGCATTTCTTTAGCTCAAAATGCGCTGTTCCACTTTGTGATGTCATAATGTTTTGTTGTTTGTTTTTTTGAGGTTGCTGCTTGTTTAGCCACATTTGTACTATTTTACTCAACAATAAAGTACACTAATGTTTTGTTTTATCTTTTGCTCTGTTGAGATTGTCATTGAAAATCCTGAGCGTTTGTCTACTACTACTTGATGACATCACAAGGTGGAACAGAGTGTTTCAAGTTCAAGAGCAAAATGCCATCTAGTGTGTATTCAACATGTGTGAATGAAATAAAATATAACTCCTGGCCTTTCTTTGATGAGGAAACAGTAATTTATGATGAATCAAAAATGAGCATAATAGGCCCTTTAAAATTCATAAAAAATCAAGACAATTAGAATCAAAATCACCACATTCCTGGTCCTGTATCTGTACTTTTACTTAAGTAGCACATCTGGGCACTTCTTTTACCACTGCAGGTGACAGTCACATGGCAAAGGTTGGCTGATAACTTATCGAACAGCTTTGGAGAAGAGATCCTACTTCCTGTCCCTCAAACAGCACCATTTTTCCTTTTTTTTTTTGCATTTCCGTCTGACTTCCCCCTCCGCTCCATATCTCGCTCTAATTCATGATCTCGTGTCTTTGTCCAAGTCTATCAGCTCACTCTTTCTCACTCCCTCTTTGGCTTTTGTTACTGACTGTCACCCGCGCCTTTTCAGCATTAGCACCATCTCCATCCATCTGCCGCCTTTGTCTCTTTTTCACGAGGATGCCTTGGCAAAAAAAAAGAGAAAAAACGTATTGACTGTGCTTTCTCTGTCCCCTTATCCCAGCTTCCCTTTTTCCCCATCATTGTACACTACAGCGGAACATGCTAGTCTTTTAGGTGGCGATGGAGCGAAGTAGTTGTAGAAACGCTCTCTGTAAGGGGAAAAAAGGTGATGATACAATCAGTTTTATTGTGCTGTAAGGATTTTTTTCAGGCTTGTGGAATACACCCCGTATGCTGGCTGCATGAAAGAATTGCAACTCGCATGCATTTTCCTCGGCATCTTTTTCATTGCTCAAAATAATTAGACTGCAGTTTGTACTCAGGGGTGTAATGTTTCTGCTTTCCATGATATATATCCGTGCTGTTCTGGAAATTTCTACCTGTGTGTCACTTCCTCCCCTGATGCCGTTTTACCCAGGACTTCCACAAGACAGAAAGCACTTGATCTGACCCAATTCTTTCGCTGGCGCTCTTCCAGTGCTAAGAGTACATAAGGACTGCACCGTCAAGGTATTCAGCCCCCTTTGTGCTATTATTTTAAAAATCAAGCAACATCTGTTCTGCTTTGGGCCACTCGGTGACCCACTGGAGCTTTAAGCAGTTTGCAGAGAAAGATGTACCCAGAATGGCCCACTGCTGCAGTGCCCTTTGCTAATAGAAACTAGAAAATATGAACCATAATGCTATTAAATTTCATGTGTTTTATTATTTTTATCTTTTGTAGATTACTGAACTAGTCCTGTTTTCAAGTTCCATTAAAAATAGTTGACGAAAATAGACGCTAAAAACAGAAAGTAAAAAGATAATGTATGTGCTTTTCAAACGCGAAAGAAGTATTTGTAAAGTTATATTCACCTTATTGCCACGTCGACTTTTTTGGCAGCGTACTTCCTGTTTAGTACTGTCCTGTTGAGGTTACTAGCATGTTAGCTTGTCTGTCTGAGGCATTCTCAACAACTTGATGACAGCTAAAAAAAACAGTAAATGCATTATAAAAGTGAAACACAGCTAAATAGGAAGTACGCTGTTAAAAAAAAGTGGATGGCGCAGAATAATGTGGATAAAACTTTCTTCATTCTAGGATTTTTGGACAGATTTTTATTCTGATTTGTCTTTTCACAACTTTACAGAGGCAAGGCCCGTTTGACATGCAATGTTTGATCTTTAAGTAGGACTCTTTCATTCATTTTCTACTGCTTGTTTCAATTTGGAGTTGCAGATGAATTATTCTATTATAGAATTAACACACAGAAACAGACACAGACTCATTTATAGGGGATTTTTAGTGTGTTGTCAATGGCATGTTTTTGGAGAGAGAGGGAAGCCGGAGTATCGGAAGAGAACCCTTGCAAACTCCATCCAGAGAGATGTTGAGATGTTGATTTGGTCCAACCCCAGAATCAAACAAAACAATCAACTTATTGGGACGCTAGAACTCTAACCATTCTGCTATTGTGCACCCTGCTGCATATTTTGTCAGATTTTTGGTTTTATGTGAAACTTTACAGCTGTCAGTCAGAGCATCTAGACAGAAAAAAGTGGACAAAAACACAGTGTAAATTGGCAGATTTAATATTTTGAAGCTTTTCTGCAACTGTGCGACACCTACAGTAAATGTTGTTTTTACATGTGTGATCTGTACTGTTTTGACACATATTCAAATGTACAAGAGGTTTAACTCATTCTTCTCACAAACCCTTTGGCACACTGATATTACCTGCATGCATTTGTTGGTCACTGTGCAGCTTTACAACCAACTCTCATCCCAAAAAGTCATGTTTCATTCATTCATTCAACATAATTTACCATATGATGAAAAAACTTGGGTACCATCTTTAATGTCTTTCTACCATCAGTGTAATATTTGAAACATAACAATTGCATTTTGACGTACTGCTTTAAAACTGTCTATTATTCTTATCTTCGTGACCTATCAATAATTGGCTTGAGCTGAAGACCCACCCTCAAACTAGTCGGTTGCTGGTTCAAGTTTCTCCCACATCTATAAAGTTGTTGTTCTTGGGCAAGACACGACTAACCTTGACTGTTGGAATGTGTTTGTTTGATAGCAGTGATAAAAGATATTTATTAGCAAGCCCATAATAAGAATTACACTGTCAAGCGTTCAAATCCTTTCATTTTATGACTTTAAAAATCAAGCAACATCTGTTTTGCTCTGAGCATCTCTGTAACTCACTGGAGCTCTATGTAGTTTGCAGATAAGACGCTCCCAGAATCGCCCTGAGCAATGCGACTTACTGTATTTTCCATTTTTTGCTATTGCCTCTGCCGGATTTTAGGTTTGATTTAGCTGCATATATTTACATGCAAGCGCTATTTTATGCAAGTGTCAGAAAAGTGGTAATTCCTCTAATTACTGACATTACTCCACTTTTACAGCCCATTGCTTTTGACTGAGTAAGTTAAACTCCAAAAAGTGCCTTTCTAGGTATTCGCCACGGCAACGAGCTGTATTTTCAAGTAGAAGCAAAGATTTAATGGCACCTCTCCTCATCGCATCACCTCCAGTTACTTCAGCGGGTACGGAGCATCTGTTGGATTTTAACAGCAATTTCAAACTTTGTGTTTTCAAGCATTTTAAGCGCAGGAGTCTTGTTTATGCATGTGTGTGTATGTGTTGCTCCCCTCACGGCCCATAAATTTTAATATTCCTTGAGAGTGCTATACCCAAGCAAAACAGAAAGTGCCTCCTCACACAAGTCCCAGCCCGGAGCGCGTGTTTAGTGCAGTTCTCTCCAAAGAAGCATTTCGCAGACGCACGTTCACGCTTCGACCTCCCCGTGCCACCACTTTCCCCATGCATCTTGTATGACTCGCTGTCAATTTTAAGCAGACTAGGCCGTGTGACCGTGATATTATTCAGGTGCAGTTTTTTTTTTTTCTTGTTTAAAATAGAGCAACATGTTAAATAAGGTTGGTAATGGTGGTGGGAATAAGATTGTTGTGAAAGAGATTCTTCTGTTGGGCAACACTATAAACTGACTTTTAAAACTGGTAAATGATCTCTATTTATACAGTACTTTTCTACCTTTTAAAGCGCTTTACAATCAAGGATCCACTCACTCAGTGTACACAGACACTGAGACAGGGCAGGTTAATTGTTTTGCCCAAGAACACAACAACAATCCACTCTTATTATCAAACTGAGGCAACTAATGTTCCTTCGGTGTCCAAGTTCTGACCAGGTCCTAACTTGCTTAGCTTCAGAGATCTGACGAGATCAGGCTTTGACAAGCAGGTATGGCCACAATGATGACAAATAAGCACATTTTCATATCAAATTCCACCAGGGCTTCCCTGCAAAAGAGATTCTGAATCTCAGTGGGACTTCCCTGGTTAAATAAAGGTTAAACAATTTTGTGAAATCTTCTAACTTGAAAAAAAAAAAATAATAATAATAATGCATGTTCCCACACAGAAAATGACAACTTTTTTTTTTTTAAGCTAACTCAAGGGTTCTCCTACGTATTCACAAAGTTGATGTTCAGGTGCCTAGTATGTCTCATAGTATGGCATGGTAACATATTGCGTTTTTGTACATTATAAGCTTAAAGAACTACCTGAACGGGTTGGGGAGAGAACTCAAGCTATTCTCTTCTATTGACCAAATCTAATCAAAATATAATGAAATTGTGTTGTTCCAATGTAAGACTATTCAGGCCAGCGCCACCTAGTGCCTTTTGCACTCCATTTCATTTCTCTCTAGCAACTAGGTCGGGAATTTCAGTGTTTGTTGCTGCTTGAATCAAGCTTGAGAGACGATTGACCAATTGGCGAACAGAAATTAAGCGGTGACGTCAAATTCAAGGGTTTGTAAATCTGCAAATTTAAAGTCAAAAATCACCTTTTTTATGATATGATGGTGTCGCTTCAGCCTGATGTATCAGCTGGTTTCATTGCACTTTGTAGAAACAGCAACGATCACTAACATCAGTGTTTACCCTGTACTGTTCGGACTACAACTGATGTGTTGGTCGCAGTACAAACATAAAGTTTGGTAACGAACAAACAGCAGTGATTGGTTAATGCGAAAAAGGACCCGCCTACCATACAACAAACAAGTTTCAGTGCTGAGATGTCAGATGACTTCCATGGAGTGAAAGGAAACTGGCTGAGTAAGTTGAGGGTACTGATGTAAAAGTCATTCTTTCTGCAAAAATGTTGGTGGTACATATGAAGAAATGGAATGAAAAAAGTGATGATGAAGTGATGTGATTATTGAAAAAGAAATGTAAAAAGATGATGGTGTTTAAGATGGAGTTTGGGATATAATTCATATTCATTTATGAGGCAAGTGGCACCTTGTTTTTTTGTCATTGATGTCCTTTTTTTGTGACGCAATTAGGGTTTGCTCATTCTCTAAATTACAAAAAGTATCCATTCATTCAAAAGAATGTGTTGAAGCATTCCAGTCAATAATGAACAGCTTGTCACCCTGAGAATAGTTGTATTCAATACCATGTGGAACCAAGCAAAGAAATACAATAAAAAAAATGAATTTGACACAAAAAACTCAAATGGAAAGAGAATTAGCATTGCCACTTGCATAAATATTCTAAATCTACAGTAGGGTTAGTGATGACAAGAATGCTCCATTAAAGGGCATTTTGATTTTGTACATCTGTAATATTTATACAGAAATTGAATCCTTCCACCACTAAGTCTAGTAGAAGCTAAATCCATCCCGTTGTGCGCTCCACGCTTCTGTTTTCTGTTTACCAGCCGCGGCATGAGACCATCGCTATTTTCAATTCGCGGCTCAACCGGGGCTAACCGGACCTAGCCCCTTTGTGCCATTTGCCTTAATAATGTGGGGCCGGCTTCTCTGCAGGGTAAGCAGCCTCCGTCCTGCGAGTGGCTAAATGACACAGTGGAGATCATTGATGGAAAAGGATTACACGCCAGCACATCGGCCAGCCAAGGCGACGACGGCATCTCTGAAGGGCAACACACAAAGAGCAGTGCGCACTGGCTTACTGTACTGCACGTCAAAGGCTGAGCGCTGGCATAATTTGTGGTGTCGTGCTGTTTATCTCGCTGCTTGTGATGCACAACTTGCACAGCAGTCCATGGCAGGCTGTAGATATATGGAGCCAAGAATGCTGCTTTATTATCTCATATGCTTTATCAAATTTATATGAAGTGGTCCTCTGCCATCATTTGACACTGCATCAGAATCTCATATTTGCCCCATGTATCCTCTTTCGCTTCCTGTCGCCAGCTTTTGTATGGCATTACATCCTGTATAAAGAATGAGGATTGGTGAAATATGACCACTTCCTCCGCAGTGGTGTAATAAAGAACAAACATTATGGCTGTATCCCAATCTCCTCATGAGCCCTTAAACCCTCTGTCACTACATGGAGCTTGGCTTTGGATGGACTGCAAAGTGGACGGCGTAATGGACCAGCAGATTCACACAAGCTCAGTGCAGTTACAGTTGGAATGGTCTCACGTTTTTGATTGGCATGTTCACTTGTTTCCTAGAAGATCTTAATTATTTGCATGTCAGTTTAATGCCATACAATTTTGGCAAAGTTGTTAAATCTCCATGGAACACTATCCACTATCACAATAGTTTCCAAAGTGAGGGTCACGAAGCAAATTCTGGGGATCGCGAGATGATATAAAGATGTCATTTTACAAATATTATTCTGTATTTAATCATTTATTTACATTGAAATTAGTATGTTGTAATGCATTTCAGTCAAAAAAACCAAACAAACTACAAACTATTAAATAATTAAGATTAAACCTTTTTTGACAGGATTTACAACTTGAAATCATTAGTCTGTTTGATTTTGAAGTGGGAGTCGCGAGTCGCTGGTTGTTTTTGGAGTCCCGGTCTAAATAGTTTGGGAACCTATAGGGCCTCATATATCAACTCTGGTGCTAAATTGCAAGCCCAAACTGAAAGAAAAAAAAAAAAAAAAAAAACAATGCATGTTTTTTTTCTCTCAATTTACCATTGGAAAATATATGTACCATAGAGAAAGCAGATATGCTCTACCTCAAATGTTGCATTTATAGTGTCTGTGAGAGCTCCCTCTAACCTGTTTTGCATGAGAGACCCATAATGTTTCTGTAGAATCCAGAATACACACACATCGTTTTCATCTCCCTGGTTGGATTGAACTTCTCGTTTAGAGAGATATTAGCTTTATTTGTTTACCTGCTTTACATGTTTCCTGTAGTCTTTCTATTAACTGTTACATAATGGTCTTGTAGGCTGTTTGCCTGACATAGTCGAAGCTTACACCCTCTTCTGTCTGATGCCTTCTCCATAGCAGTATCCTATGTGTGTGACAAAGTGTAGGCTCCATCGTCACAGATTAAGCTTCTTGGACCTCATTTGGAGATCTCGATTGCCTCCCTGATCTAGTGGTGGTCTTTGTTGCTTGCGGCACGGATGACCCTGGTTCTCCAATCCATGATGAGATTTTGTTAGATAATATGGGGCATGCCGTTCCCCTACTGTGCGACAAAACCATGTAGGCAGCCTACATAACACATCATCACCATAGCATCACTTAATGGAAAAGGCTCCGGGAAGTAGCTGAAAAATGTCAAGTAGATAAACAAATAGTGCTCCTGGCTGACTAAATGTAAAGATCATCTCCTGTAGCTTTTTATGATGTAAAACAGATGCAACTTTCACAAAATATTGAGTTCAAATGGTGTGGATTAACCAATCAGGGGGACGCATGTATCAAAGCAAACATTGATGTTTACCAGGAAAAAGAAAGGGGAAATTAGCAGACAACACACCACAGAATCAAACACAAATGTGTCTCTGAAAAAAACACATCTGATTTCTGTCTGAATTTGGCTTGAGATGTGATGGAACAAATACTGACTAGACTCATAGCAATCTGTATTCAAAAATAATGAAATATCAGTCTGGCATTTTCAAGTAAATGTAGTTGTGTTGCAGTATTTTGAAGTATTTAAAAGGCTGTTTTGTGTGTTAATGACATAAAACTGTTTGCTTTCATGTCGTCACTGAATTGTCGAATCTTTTCTCATTTTATTACAAAGAATAGCAAAGAATATTCAATGCATATTTTTTATTCAAACTTTTATAAAACAACCTTACCGACCTAGTGGTTACCAGCAAAAAATCATAGGCAAAAATTATACATCCTTGTAGAAAACTTTGATAAACGATAAACCATTAACTGCTCCCTCTCTGCGTTACCTTTGCCCTCAATTAATTCCTTGCGTTCGTGCGTCTTGTATTAAAGTGTCCAGATGCTGGGACGGATTCTATTGGGAGCAGTGGCATGCAACAAAGTGATATGAATCTCCCCCACACACTTTACAGCAGCCCACTCTCGAAGGGACGCTGACACAATTTATGGAAAAGAAAACAGCACTTAGATGTAGATGGACGACCCGGACTCCCACTGCCACACAGAAGCTACGCCACAATTAAACATGATATTATATTCACTCAGATGATTCTAGTATTACTCCATTTTGTATCATTCTCAATCCCGGGCCAGAAATGCAAATATCAGACTTTCGTAGCATGAGTAAAGTTGAATATTCAAACAAAGATAATTATCTGTGGATTAGCCCCGTTTTGGCTTTGGAGAGCTGCACTTGTCGGATGACTCCAGGGAGAAATGCTTTAATCATTAAGACCCTTTGCTTTCTGAGAAGTGCCAGAAGCATTGTACAAAAAGTTGGATTACATTTGGAGCGAGGGAGAACGGCTGTGTTGTATCACCGCACATCTTGTACCGTGTGTTCTTTTGATCATTACAGTTAAAACTCCAAATCCAAATGCATAATATGTTGTTGTATGCTGTTCACTGTGCATTATAAACATTTTTTTTAAACACGATTGGCTTTTCAAGACACCAGCAATACATTTTTTTTTAATTTTTATTACTTAAACGTATTGGATATTTTACTTTCACTTGGCGTGGAAGCATAGATTTTTTTAAATATTAGAAATTGCACTGTTGTTCTAGAATGTCCTAATTTCAGTGGGTGGGAACCAAAGAAGCTCATTGTAGGAGAAAAACAACCAGGGACAGGAGTTGAAAATCAGCTTTTTCTATACACGTTATTCTGCCCCACCTGCTTTTCGCACTTCCACTTCCTGTTCAGCTCTGTTAAGGTAACTAACATGTTATCTTGTCTGTCTTGCGAGGCAATCTCAACTAGCTATAGTTACAAAATAAAATAAATGTCTATGTTATTTAATTTGGGCTAGCAGCTAAACTTAGGTTTGCTGCCAGGAAACGTAGGTGGGCAAAATAAGGTGAATAAACAGTTTGCATCACATCAGTTGCAAGCATTGTTTTGTTACCATGTCTGATTGCATTGTCACAATAAAATAGTTTTGTGCTTTACTTGTTGATTCTACAGACATGTTCTTTATTTTGATGCTGCAGAATATACTGTCACTGATTGGCTGATCCGTCTGCATCTGTCAATCAAGCCCACTGAAACTCATGAGATGGTGACTATTTGTCCTTTATTGCACGAAACATAAGAATCTGACATTCCTTCCTCATTAAAAACACAGCTGGAGTTTTGTTTGTGATATACCTTTCTTTCCCTCTGAGCCTCAGAAAACACTGTTCTAAATTTCCAAGATTTATGATATAAATCTTGGAAATTTAAGTTGATTTCTCAGTTCGTCTGCACAGTTTTAGGTCCATAAATCATCCAGCCTTGTTGATGCACTTCTTAACCTTTAGCATATCAGGCAAGATCGGTTAGATTTTTTTCCTAATGTAATTTTCTTTGCAGACACTAGATAGAGCTCCAACTCAAATCCTGATGTGGAAAACACCAGCATTTTCTAATACTTTAAACAGCAAAGTAAAGGTAATCAAGAATATGTTTATAAACAAAATGAATCACTATTTAAATCTTAAAGAGATTTACTATAGCACAGCTGCAGTTATCCTACAAAAATGCAATTATTTGCCAGGATGTCTCAAAATGCAACCTAGTCTCCAAAGAAAATGTAGATATATACAGCGAATTGTCAAAAAACGTACGCTAAGCACATTTTCACGCCCGAAAACCCAAAGCGTAAAATAACAATGAACAGTGGTTCTTTTGGTTTAATGGATAAATCTTAACCTATCCCAAGCCCCAGTCCTAAACTTACCCATTTTAGTATCTTTAATCCTAAGCTTACCCGTTAAACCCAAAGAAAATGTTGCCACATGGTTTTAACCAATATTTGTAGTTGTTTTTTTGTGAATTTGACATTTCGTTGTATATCTACATCGCTTTAAAGTCTTTGTTGCAAAATAATCACTATTTTAAGACGTTTTTTTCCTTCCACCTTTCATAATGTCTCGCCTTACTCAAACCCTAAGTGGCTGTCACATGTCAACATGCTATCCATCAAAAACGTGTGAGCATCTTTTCACACCCCATCCTATAGCTTCAACCCCCTGAGATGTGACATACAATATATATAAGAACGGTTAAACGCAAGGACAGTGTGAAGACAGGACCTCAGGCTATCTCATGAAGCAGAATGAAGCGATCTGCCGCCACAGTCTCTCCCCCTCTACATTATACCTGTTTTTATTCAGCTCCGGTGTCACAATCTTCTCATACTTAGCCATTCATTATCAGCTTTCTGCAAGTGAAACAAAAAGCTTTGGCATTTCAAAGATTACCTGCGCTGCCGAGCTCCCACTTTTTGAAATAATGCCTGTATCTACAAATCTCCAGCAGCGCATACATAAATATCCAGCCTCTAGCTAGTGTTGCAGAAAAAGAGAATCAAAGGCCATTGAGCAAAGGGAATCATAACATTATATCTATATTTAGCTTGTGTCGTCTTAATTGGCATGAACAGTACAATCTGATAAGGCTTTTGACTGTGACTTGCATGCTTTTAAAACAGAATGTACCAAAAATAAGATTTAAGAATTGTGTTTCTTACAAAATTAGACAGAAGAACAAAAATAGACAGAATCCGTCTATTGGAATCCATCTACGCTGATGTCTAATCATTGTTATTGTCAAAATGACATCTGGCTTCAAATCTATGCCAAATGAAAGTGCAAGCCTCTCCACTGAAACTAGGTTATTTTGACATAACATACAGGCCTCACTGCAAGACGGCAGTGAAATTATTTAGAATGAAAATCAATGTATTCTAGCATTCTGCACCTCCTGTATTCTAAAATGAGCTGGTGAGTTTCTAGTTAGAAATAACTTTAACTGTCAGATTGCAGTTTGTTTTGCAGGTTTATGGTTCATATCTCTGTAATAATTACTGGACCTGCTCAAGTGAAACAAAGACTGCACAAAATTCAATATTCTCTCAGTATAAACAACAAAACTTAAAGGTTTGGTGTTGGATTTTTACACTGCAAACACAATTTAGGTTCGAAATCTGACGACTTCGACATGCGGTTAATGTGTGTTATTTTTGTCGCAATTATGGCTTTTAAACCGCTTTTTACAAACCACAAAGTGAAACTGTAGATGACCACCCAAGCACAGCCAATCAGAGTGCTGCTTTTGGTTCTCAGTGAGAATTATAATTACAACAATTCAGAAAGTACTCACAAAAGTTTTCACAAGGTGCTCAATACAATATGTCATATACTTTTGAATGGAAAATGCAAAGTTGACTAAATTACAACTAAAAAAGTTACAGTAGGTTCCCCAGTTTTAAATTCTTCATTCACATTGGCAGCGGTGCCGAATATACAATTGTAATAAACCGATAAAGTTTGTATAGGCGATATCAAACAAATAATGAATAGGTTTACATTTGTGTTTTTCTATTTTGAATATTTGTCTCAAGAACAAGACAAAAAAAATGTCTGCTATTTCGTACATTGTGCCAGCTCTCACACCACTAGAGCCTGGCACCGTCTGCTCTGAATGGCTGCAATAAAGTTCCTTCCAAAATGTTGGAACCTTAAAGGGACTAAACCTGATTCATTTATTTTTTAATAGCTTAAAAGCAAAGATATATTGTAAATGAATCTATTTAGGTGGAAATTAGTCTGCAATCACGTGACTACATCTAATAAACTGTTGTGCTATAAGTCAGTCTGTTGTTGTGTGGTATTGTGGCTAAGTGTTGGTGGTGTACCGGCACGTCTCGCTCCTAACAGCTGTGAAACAAAACTTAAAACACTGTGTAGTGAACAATTCAGAGGCTCAGAATGCATTTGGTAAGTGAGCATGTAAACTGATGTACAAAGTTTAAATTATTTCTGTTTGTTTACATTTTCACAGGGAATCTATTGTGTAAAATCTACTTTTCTGAGTTTTTAACCACAGCAGTGTTGTTCCACGTGGACCTGTTTCTATTTCTAAGCCGTTTTAGATGATTATAGAATCTAAACTTCTATTGTATGCAGAGGGCTTTCCATAGGCTTGTGCTAAACATTAAGAATTCTATCATATCATATATACCATATTTACTTGTATGCAATGTCCTGTTTTTTTGTAATGATTTTGTGCACACTCTCTCTTGACCCAGTTTGACATATGCATTTTTACTACACACTCTAGTTCTATGTATTACAGTAGTAGCCAGGTACCATTGAGCTCCGTGTCACTCCCCTGTCGCCCTTATACTCCAGCATGTGCGCACCGGTCCATCTGGGCTGTATGAGGTCACTGAACACACCACCTGCTCCGTTTGAGTTGCCCGCGTGGAAACATGACAGATGTATAGATTTTAGGGCTACAAATGCCCTGAGATATCTATAAGCATGGCTACTTCCCCATATCCATAATGTCTTTTTGTACAAATGGCTGATGCTGGCACAAACAGGTGTTTTGTGGCGCCTTTATATAGGTTTTTAGAAAATGTGTTGGAGATGGTTCACAAATTTAGGCAGACAATTGCTTTTAGCATGCTCAGATGGGCTTTATAGGCTGACAAGAGTGAATCTATTGAGTTGGCATCGATTACAAGAGTTTACTATGGAAATAAAGTGTATAGGTCTTCATCTTTTTGCCTTTTACTTTGAACAAATTTAAGTTTATAGTTGAATTTATTTAAAGAAGACATAATCATAAGTCAATCCAACATAAATGTGTCAAATCATGTTTTTAAATCTGCTATTTTAGGTTTAATCATGAGACAAATGTGAAAGATCTGCAAAATGAATCCTAAAAGAACAAAAATATGAACTGTACATTCCTTTTGGACGCTTACAATACAACTTTTTATTCTTTTCATTTCAAACAACCTCTTTTTGTAGCATTAGTTCTACAAACAATATACTTATTATTCCATTTTAGGATATCTTCAAAACAATCTGTACGAAGCATTGATTTAACAGAAAAAAATATTATGCTGTAGCTATTATTGGAAAGTTGCTTGGTACGAATTTAAACATTCACGTTTCTATACTGTTTACTATGTGTCATAGCTTTTCTTAAAAAAAAAAAAAAAAAGTAACTTTGAGACAACAACTCATTACTGTGCCAGAGCCAGAGCTGTATTTATGATGTCCACAAAGCTTGTGTTTTTATTTTAGAGAGATAATGTTGCCTATACACGTCTTGTTGACACTGTATACACCAGATACTGCCACCTGTCCCTTTGTATTGCCTCTGACTCAACTAAGAAACAACTTCTCAAAGACCACACTTCTTTTTGATATTCAATACGCATTGTGAGTTAGAGCCTTTCAGTTTATGCTAAGCCAGTGCAAACAAGAACATATCTAGTGCTTCACACAAACCAGACGGGCAGTGGCGTAAACTGAGCTACATTTGAGTACTTTAACTCCCTCAGTCCCTTTCACATTCATGACACGCGCGTGCTAAGAGCCCAGTTATCAGATTTCTTTTGTTTTACGCACGCGGCAAACGTCTGAAATCAACTTTGAATCGCCTAAACAACGTCGTCTTCATCACACGAGCAATTTAGAAACCGAGAAGATTGTGGAACTTAGCAATGATTAGGCTATTTTCCCCGATGTTTTCGAAGTTGTTACGACCATTAGATGCGTCATTAGGCAAATTACGCTGACCACAATTCCCCGTTTAGTCTAATGGCTAACTGTACGATTAACTAGACTTACTTCTTGCAACAATAAGTCTGCATTATTACGCATAGTCTGCTGCGCGTTTTGGACACTGTGAGGCTCTCGTAAAAGCTTGGGCTACAATCTGTAAGCATGGTAAGTAAATAGACACATGCTTCTCACAGCTTTTGCTCATTCTCTTTGCCTTTACGCGCGGTTAAAGCAGCTGATATCAAAGGCAAACCTAGTCCGTTTAAAAAGCTCTCCACTGGCTCTCTCTTCGCTGTGTGCTCTTTACTATGCGCGCAACCAGGCCCCTCCCCTGCCCGCGCGTCACCGGCGAGTAGTGCACGCACAAGTCACTCCCCTGCCTACTTTTAATAGCTTTGTCATGTGATGGAAAGCAGTTGTAAGACAGGTGCCCTCGGTTCATTCTCGGCGAGGGGCAGCAGTCGCCTGTGTGCGAGCGAGTGGGAAGCGTGTGTGGATTTCTTTTTTACTTTTCTTTCTTTTTTCTTCTTTTTTAACCCTTTTGCAAGGACCGTCATTCAGTGTCTGGATGGCGTGGGACAGGTGTAACCAGGACTCGGTGTGGAGAGAAATAGAGGTGAGCGCATCTTTGTAATCAAAAAGGACTTATCTGTATCTGTGTGGACTGTTTCGTATTGGATCCCTGGACTGCGCTGACTCTCCCTCACAGCAGTTCGCTATAACTGCTGCTCTACTACTGCTGCTGCTGCTGCTGCTGCTGCTTAGTGCGCGTCTGGATTTGAGGAGTTGAGGATGCGGGGGATATATACACACAACACGGGAATATGACACGCGGAGGGGACGCTTTTTCTTCGCAGTTACAGATGTAGTTATGATATTTCGTGCACGGGCTGGGACTATCTCTTCCTCCTTTAGGATCTCACTGTGTTTTTGAGTGGATTTCTGAGCTTTTCCAGCGCGCACCGGTGCCAAAAATGACTGAAATGTCTCAAAGTCAGGTATTTGGCTTGCCACTGTGTATACGACGACGATAACAATCCCTTTGATGTGCGGCATCGCTTGTCCACTTTGCACGGAGCAATGTTTGGCGTTGCACAGGAGCAGTGTAGAAAGCCAACCTCTCCGACTGAAGCTTTACGCCTGCTCCATCCTTCGCTTTTCCCACTGTATCCTGTGCGTAAAAGCCTTTCCCATCACGGCGCACATCAAAAGGATACTTATTCGTCTTCTCACTTTGCTTTTCGTGATGCTTTACAAACTGCACTTTGCCATTACGCAGCGTGATGTGAATAATTAAAAGTAAGGTGCGTCTGGGTTTGTTAAAAGCAGAGAGAGAAAGCTGTTTTGACTTTGCAAACATAATTCTTACACAGTGTTGCAAAGTGCAGTCGTAGATCATTGTTTCTCCTGCGTTCATATTCTCCTCAAAGCAAGTGCTTGTATGTGCCAGGCGTGCGTAAATCACTGATGCGCTTTTGCTGCCGCCGCCGCCGCTGCTGCTGCTGCTCATCTGTCTGGCGGCGCTATTTCATTAGTTCAAGCAGTTTTGGGGGGACATCGTTGTGAGACTGTGAGTGAGACCCTTGAATGCTGTTGTGTTCAAGCAATTCTTTGGCATATGTTGTGCAGAATGGACACTAAAGCATCGACACGAAACCTCCTCACACGGATTTGCCCCCCCCCCCCCCCCCCTCTCAGCCTCTCGCGTGCTTTTGCCATTCCGCGGACAGATGAAGTGTGACACCGGTGTCTGAGCGGTTTTGCCTACTTGGCACGGCCGCTCTCTCATCCCCCTGCACGCGCTTGGAGCCAAATACCTCCCAACACAGCCAGGGGATATCAGTCGTCTATCTGTCTTGCTATTACAGCTTGTACTAGAAGAACTAATAAAAAAGAAGCGAGAAGCGTGTCACAAATGCATTCTGTCATTTGTCCTGCGTGTGCCTGTGAAAATCAGTGATCTGGTGTGAATTCTACTGGAGACTGGCTCTGTTGCAAAAGTGCAGCGTAAACTGTCAAATATGTCAAATCAAAACGCATGATCTGATTGAGACCCAATCATTCCCAAGGCGCCCGTCTTGCCAAAAACAGCGTCTATTATTATCACCTGAAGCTGTGTGCACTTGTTGCCACCTCCCACGTTATTCTGTTATGCCTCTGCCTCCGGGACTCTTCATTTTCAGCCCGAGCGGAGCCGATGATTTGCGTAGGGGAGGGAACGGTAGCAGCTGCTTCATACAGGCACACATTGGTTTGATAACATAAAAAGTAGCTGGTGAATCACAGAATGTCAACAGGACGTTTAGGGCACGCACCATGACGCTCAGCTGGAGAAATGTTGTGGGCGTGCAGTGCGTTTTCCAGAACCAGGAGGATGAAATCTATAAAGTTGTGTCAAAGCTGGTGTGTAAAGTGTTAAAGCTGCTTGATGAAATGTTCTCAAACGCCTTGTGTCTTCTGTGTGCTCCTCAGTGCGCTGCCTTGGTTGGTGAAGACCAGCCCCTCTGCCCTGACCTCCCTGAACTTGACCTGTCCGAGCTGGATGTGAGTGACTTAGACGCAGACAGTTTCTTGGGTGGCCTCAAATGGTACAGTGACCAATCGGAGATCATTTCCTCGCAGTATGGCAACGAGGCGTCCAATCTATTTGAGGTAAGATTGCCAGAGCATTTCACGTCATTAAAGCTGTTTTATTTTTTGATTTACAACATTCACCAGTGCCAGTTTACAAACAAGTATTCTCTTTTACTGCCCCAAAGTACAAAAGAGGAGATAACAGTGTAGTGATAAGAGCTTGCAGACCTTTGCCCCTCGTTTGGATCCTGGCCGCCACTTATCAAAACATTTTTTTCAGTTCAGGTTCAAGCAACGCGGTAAACATCAGACAGAATAGTAAACTCTGTACCGTGTTGCAAAATGCCTCTCAAAGGTTACAGTGTAAAACTTTAATCTTTGCATCCCCCTCTCTCTCTCTCCCTACCTCCCTATCTGCTTCCGTTCCATCTAACCGTGGCGTTCCTTTTCTCACCGAAAGTCCACAGAGGGCGATGATCCGACCAGGGCCATAAAGCCATCAGTCTTGGGACTCTGTTGCGGTCCCCAGTTCATTATAGGCCTTTATCAGTGGCAGAGATAGACAAGAAAGAGGCAAGATTGGATGCTTTAGCCATGCCTCTGGAGGGAGAAAAAAAGCTTGTGTGAGAAGTGTTTGTGCCACCGGTCTTGTCATGTTTTTTGGCTCTGCTGTCCTGCTCTTGCTTGTGACTCCAAGGCTGATAAGAGAGTAAATTCTTTCCACTTTTGGCCTCCACAACATCAGCCAGCACCTATTCTAGCAGCTCCCCTTTATACTACAGCGCACACATACACAATACAAGCATCGGCCTAAGTACTTGTGGTGTGACTGCTCGGCTGTCGTCTTAGAGTGATATGGCTCACAGCCCAGTGAGTAGCTCAGGGGATGGATATAAATACCAATAAGTGTGTGCATGTGAGTGAGGAGGAGAGCCAGGGTCTAATTTAGGAACACAATGGATGGTGCAAGGCCAAATTGTATTGAGTGCATGCAGTGTACCAGCAAAAGCACTCAAATTGGGTGTTTTGTCAATCATTTGATCTTGTGATTACGATTCTGGTAAATACTGTATATTCCATCTAAGTTTGTAGATAAATAATACATTTATTAAAGCTTTTGATATGGAAGTTGTAGTTGAAGATTTGCAGTGCAGTTCTGAAGCTGAATCTGTATTAAATTGTTATCTGAAAGTTGATAACAATGTGCTGTATTAATCAATATCAGCTAGGTCAAAGGTCAAGCTATATATAGTTCTTCAACTGTTGTTGCAGATCATGAACTAATTGCAATAAACTGTTTAGAGCAGCGTGTGTTTGCAAATGCCACTAAGCAAGCTGACATTTTGGCATATTTACTAAGAAGCCATATTATGCCACAGACATGGCAGAGCTTCTAATCAAGAGTTTCAAAGCCCGTAATACATTTGCCTGACCAGGGAGTTTTTCTTTTCTTTTCTTCCTCCATCTTTGGAAAGTTTCAAGTCACCATATATGAGGCGTTCAGTTCATCATACGGCAGGACTGAGCTAATCCCACTTAATCTGACAGGGGGAAAGTTTGCAGCTCGACGAGGATCAGAGGGCTGAGGCTGCAGCTCTGACTTCCTGCGTCCTTTGATTGGCCCCTGCTCACGCTAAGTGGAAGCAACCAATCACGGGGTCAGGATTAGAAACCGTTCCAACAACCTATTAAGCCAAAGTGTAAATTTGAGCGTTTCACTGCTGAATTGCCACAGAAAACGATCTGCCAACTATACAGACTAGCAGTTTAGCTTTGTGGCAGATGCATGGTGTTCTTGATGTTTGATTTATTTGTTTGGTTTTCACTCTGAAAGCTGCTGAATTACAAATCAAAATAAGAAAACATTTATTGCCGAATTTAAACTAGAAACAAGCTGACATAATGGTGGAAAAATTATGAAAATCAATAAAACACAACGATAAAAATGTGCTATTTCAAAAGTAATATTTCTTTTGAGCTTGAAACCGTAACTGAAGAACACAGACATGTTTATGCCCATTTATTTGTCATTCACATACATGACTTTGTAGAGCATGTTAGCAAGTTGGTAACACTTCCCAGAGCAACACGTGCAACAGCTGGGTGCAGCTGACAGGAAAGGGCCCCTCTTTTAAAAACCCCAATCAAGAACACCAACAAGTCCGGAGATGTTTCTGAGCTTGTGTCATTCATAAAAGTGATTTGCATCTCTCATAGAAAACAAATTATGTGCTTGGTTATCATTTAGACTGGGCTGGTCATGTGACTTGCAAATAAAATGAAAAGATCAGCTTATAAAGTGATTGTAGAGGTTTGCAAAATGACATGATTTCACTGTCTGGCGCTTCGTTTAATCCACATTCAGGACTTCTGTAAATATTAGATTTATGAGTGGTCTTGCAAGACAGTTTAATCTCTCTATTTACAGTTTGCAAGATTGTGTAATAGCATGTCCTGTTCTCTAAATGGAGTAGCATCTTGGATCACGGCTAGCCCCTTGGCTGGCCTTTCTTTCTTTCCGTCTTCTGCCACCGTTCCAACTGTTCCCACCTCCAAATGTGAAGAATGATACCCCTCCGTCTTAGCCCCTTGTAAACCACACACCTTCCCCAAATATATACCCAAATAACAGGTCCTGGCCCGGTGTACGCCTGCCTGACACCTCTTCAAACCGAGCCGACCATGAAAGTCCGCGGGCTATTTCGAGCTGCAGTTGTTAAGGGGCAGCTAACTCCCAATAAGTTCCTAGTGTACTGCCAAAGATAACGGCACAGAAGCGTGACCGAATGTCTTTTTAAGCCAGTGGACCGGTGTTAGAAGTCACGTGGGAGAGATGAGCGCCGCTGAGGTTTTGTTTGGAGGGCCGTGGAGGGATGCTAGGTGGTCATTCCGCACGTACTATGTTTTGAAAGTGTTTGCGGTTGCTGTGCATTGATTCTGCCGCGTTAATCGGATCAAGGCTGTTGTAGTTATGATGACAGACAGATGGGAGACAAATGTTTATACTGTATGTGTCCTGAGAAGACATAGGACGGTGGAGGATATGTGGGTAGTGTGTGCATTCTGTTTTATTGCCATATTTTATTGCCAAACATTTCATATTTGTTCAGTAAAAGATTGCATTCACATGACATCACAACATTAATATTTTGTACAGATGGGTATTAAGTGGCTAAAATGTGTTGTAATGCAAAAAGTTGATAGGTCCAGTCACTAATACACATCACCAGATTGAAACTGTGTGAAATTCTAATGTTTTTAGTAGGGAAGACCGGCTTTTGCTCATCATCTGGACTTCAGACATCATTTTCTGCAACACAAACACAACTCACTGATGTAAACAAAAAAGTCTCAGAGCATGTTTTATAAAACATCATCTAAATATCGTTATTAATGCCAAAACAAAATCCAGATATACATTTTTGTCTGTATCGCCCAGCCCAAGATTCACGGTGCTTTCATTTCAAATGCACTCCAGTAAATTTACTTTAGCCTAGAACAGGGGTGCCCAAGCTTTTTTTCTCAGCGAGCCAAAACATTTTTTTTTCTTTGAAGGGCCAATATGAATGGATTTGCAATGTGACAAAGGCCAAACATAATTTTTTGTTGCATCTAAATGGTTTATTTGCAATAAGTAAGTGATTAAATTGTATTTAAATTGTATATTTTTTAGCAAAATAAACTTGATTTTTTGTTCTTTAACACTCTTTTAAACTAAAATTTTAATCAAGAGACACTTAAATAAATCTCTGTGGCCAAAGTAAACCCCCCAGTGGGCTGGATTAGTCCCCCGAGCCCCACTGTGGGCAGAACTGGCCTAGAATCTAAACTGGTCTGTATCTGTATTATTATGTACCTTGCTTGTGCAGAGTTGAGTCTGGGCTTTTTCAAGCTGCTGAAGCTTATCCAAAACAGAGAACCAGAGTCTGGACAGCGAGAGCCTAGAATGCTTTTGTTCAGAATAGCAAAATATAAAAATGTTTGGCTAAATAATTACAAAAGTTGGTTGTCATCACTTTGTGTTGTTTTTCCTGCAGAGTAAACACTAGTAGATATGTAAATTATTGTCCCCTAGAAATAGTAGCAGTAGTGGATCTACTGCCAACATTTTTTTTAAGTAGTCAGTAACCTTTATGATCAATGACTATTTTTGCTGTAATCAAAGACTGGTAGCAGCATAAGAAGTGATGTCACCTCTGCTTGAGTAATATTTTGCAATGACATTAATTTTCTATAGATAGATTCGTTAAAGTGCCTCTATCTTTTCCACTTTTAGTCCAGACAATATCTTACGGAAAAGAAGGCGTAACCCTGTCATATAAAATTGAGGATAGCATCTCTATAGACGACAGATGCATGCTAAAAAGTCGGAAACGTCTGGACTGGTGCCAGGATGAGTGAAAGCCTGGGGATTTGAAGTAAAAGGTTATGGGCTTTGCAGGTAGTAAAATCAAAATACCAGGGCTTAAAGCATTAGAGGATGATGTACAGTGACATGTGAGGAGCATATGTGGTCGGCCATGTTGGCAAAGGAACCGCACCAGCAGGACGTGACAACAGGCCTCTCGCTAGCATTATGGTCTTTGTTTTCCTTATTTTGGGACAGATGCTCGCCAAGCAAAGCAGATTAGATTGATTGGGACGTCTTTGGAGAGCTTAAAGGAGACATGCAGAATCTACTTTCAAGAGTATTTAACCGTGTTGTGATTGTTTTTACGTCTCGTTAACTCAAACAAAGTTGTATTTAGAGTGATTGGTGCTTGTTTGAGCAATCATTGTTTTCTCTTAACCCCCATACACGCCCACTGTAGTGTACTTATGCAAACTGAGCTGTGTATTTACCTGAATTGCTGGAAACTGTAGAAAGAAAAAGTCCCTATGGTTTGTTTCTGCAGACTTTCTCCTTACCCATAGCCGCAGAACTCTGAGGTCAGCCTTCATCATTCTGAATCACTTAACTTGCATTTGCTGTAGAATTGGCATTACATCGTTTGCTTTATTATCGTCATCAACAATAATATGCATCGGGTTCAGCAGTACTGCAGAAATATGTTGACATAAAGGGAGAAAAATCCAATTTAGGGCTGGGCAACTTAAAAAAAAGAAAATCTCTATATTGTTTTTTTTGGCACATTTTGATTGTGATAGTCAGAAGTTAATAATCAGAAAAATTAGGCTGTAGTTGACTAAAGACATTTTTGGTTGACTTAAGACATGTGCTTTCAGTCAGTAAACTAAATCTCTCAATGTTCTGACCAAATATTTGACCCAAACTGCCCTCACAAGACCACAAACTCACAGGTTTGCATGCTAAATAAATTTAGCTAAACAAGATTTTCATGTAAAAAAAAAAAACAATCTGAATACATTTGCAAAGTGCCTCCAATGACTCCAATAAGTGCTTGACTAAAACATCACCTTCTGCACTTATTTGAACATTTATAATGTTGTAACTTTCTTCATTTGTATCAGACAACTACCTGTATTTTAAAGCATTTTTTTTTACTATAATCGATATACTCAATATTCCATTTTTGCTTATCTTCAAAGCAACTTTAACAATATTTTCTAAAATTTGATATATTGCCTGTTTAATACATTTGCGTCTTTCCATACTCAGCAAGAAATCATTTTAAAATGCCCATTGAAGCTATGGATCACTATAACAAAAGAGACATAAAGATCATAGTTGCATGTGATATCTTAGGAGTAGGATGTAACTCAAACCATTTTGCATTTGTCATGGAGAAAATAAGAAAACACTTTGATCTGACTTGACTCATCACCCACATCCTTCTTGTTCCAGCTTGAACACATCCTTAAGTATGCTTTAGGCCAATTCACAGTTGTCAGTAAATATATATAATTCGTTTTTCTAGGTGTTTAGTAAACAAAGCAAACTACATTGATTAGGCCAAATGTTTTTCTCTGAAAGCAGATAGCGTTTGTTGATACTATGACCCAAGAGAACAGACGCAGTCCCGCCCACCGGCTCCCAACACATACATATACAAAAGCCACCCTCATTGTCACTGTTGCTACTCCCTCTCCGATGTTTATTTTGCAAATGTATTCTGACATTTCCACACCCGCACCAGTTCACCAGCTCAGGCTGCGACACGTGTGTCCGCATTACCATACCACACTGTATAAAATAATATTCTTCAAGTGACTCCTTATTAGAATACCCCACACTTTCCCTCATCTCCCTCCTTCTTCGTCAGTGTTTTCTCGACCCGCGTTCCCTCCTAACAGACTGGCGGCGCTTTCTGCACAAATGAGACGCGAGCTCAAGATGTCCCGAGTTGTGTCGTCTTGCAGCGTCTGTCAAATCTACTTCACAACAAGATCTGCGACGCTCTGTAGGGGCTTTCCTTCTTCACACTCCCAAGGCAAAAAGCATTTGTTTCTGGCTTGACTTGAAGATGCAGTGGCTAAACAAATATATTTTGGACAATGGTGACTGGAAGGAGAAGCTAGAGGAGAAAGGATGAGAGGGATGAGGTTGTGGCCAAAAACACGAGCCCATGGGGGGTGTCTTTTAGCTGGGCTTGGCTGTATGGTGTCGTTGGAATGACTTGCTGTCCCCATATCACACTTCCATAGCTCCCAGTGGGCCGTGCTGCAGATGGAGTCCAGCCCTGAACCCAGCTGAACCCCTGTCGCCTCTCATCACCGTGCATGTGTGGAGCCTAACTAAAGGATGACAATGTGGTATACATGTTGTGAAAGATACATAATGTGGTGATAAAAGTGGAAATGTAATCTGACCTCTGTTACAATCCCATTTTTGTGAAATCAAAGCTTAAAGCAGACTTATTGTGATTTTTTTTTTGTATATTTAGGAAAAAAATATGGCGTAAGTAGGTCAATAATTCACATTTTGTTCATTGTAAAACACAAAGTTGATCTAAAACAGATTCATGACTTCCTGTTCAAAATAGCAAAACTGATAAGCCACGCCTCTTTATTGAAAATTGTGTTTTAATAAGCCAACTTGGAGTAAAATAATGGCGAGAGAACACTGCTGTAACATGGTTAAAAACTCAGATATGTAGATTTTACATAATAGGTTACCTTTAAGGGACAAATATGGTGCATTATTTGCCTATTTTTGTTGTTTTGACATGCTTACCTTTTTACCTTGTTAGAACAAAAAATTGAGTTGGTGCTCCATTTATTGGCTGCCAAAGAAATACATAGGGAAAACAATCAAACCATGCCTTATGCTAATGCTGCAGAAATGCTCAAAGCGAGACAGATTATGGACTTTAAAAAAGATCTCGGAGAAAACTGAGAAATACTGGAAATATTGTTTTGAGGCTTGGAGAAGAAAGAGTAGCAGAACTTCAGCTGTGTTTTTGATGAGGAAGCAGTGTTACAAAAGTCAATCTTTAACATAGAGCACTCCTTTTGTTCCACCTGTGTTATGCTCTGAATGAGTGAGTGATTGATTCAATCAATTATAGTGAAGTGATAGAGACACACTTTCACACTTTATTTGCTTTTATTTGCATCTGAAGACAATATGATATAGTAAGTTTACATGAATTGAATCTGACTCCAAGAAAAATATCACATTCATTCATTCATTCATTACAAGATTTACTTTATATATTAATTATGATAATGAAAATAATTTGTCCCAGAAAATATTCAGATAACTTTCACATACACAGAAACACACAGTCCAAAAACAATATAGTGCAAAAAAAACAACACTCCAGATGAAAAAGATAGTGTTTTTGTTTTAAACCAAACCAAATCCAAGAAATGTGTAATACTAGCAGCATACAGATTCATGCTGCTGTATTTTTCACTTCAGCAAAGTTTGGTTTGTTTAATTTTGTACACCAAATTTCGATGGTTAATTGTAAGCTGCTGAGTAACCAGACTTTTGTTTTCCCGACGTGTAAACAGTGCCAGAGAAGTAGTCCCTTCCCATTGATCAGATCTTAATCAAAGTCTTGTATTGTTGTTGGTGTGTGTGTGTGTGAATTTGGTGAGAATGTCTATTTTTAGCAGCAGGGTAATCTCCTCTAAGAGCCTTTCAGGGCCGTTTCACTTGAACCCGGCCAAAATACTAAGCCAATAATCCACCCCACAAACTGTAACACATAGCAACGATGCGGCGCGATAAGAGCTGCCTCCTCCTGTATTATTTAATAGTGTGCTCTTTGAAACGCCACATGCAAGGAATAGGTTGCGACATCACAGCGTTTTAGATTGTCTACTGTTTTGATCTGGTGAGAATGTGATGCAGGTCTGAAACAAAAACTGACAGAAAGATGGATGTCTTTTCTCTCTGCGTTAATAAACTTTTTTTTTCTAATAGCTTCAGAAAATTGCATAATTCATCTCCAAAGCTGCAATTGTTTGTCAGTAGAATGGATTTTAATACATAAAATTGATATGGAGCCAGTCTCAAACAAGTAATTATAAGATTTAGTGATAGGTCGATATATCATCCTCAAGGCAAGGCAGGGATTCTGTACACTGCAATAATTATATATCTAGACAAGCTTAAAGTGACTTGGGTTAAGAATTTGAGTCATTTTAACTGGAAAAGATTTAACTGCTTATGTAATGAAGAATATTTCACTTGTTTCAAGTGTTTCTTTCTGGTTGTAAGTGAATTTGGCTTAACCCCAAAAGCCACCGAGGAAGACATGTGCAGTACCTCCCACCTTTTACCTATATTTTCACTTTTTTTAGTTTTCTCATAAAAATAAACTAACATCTGTAGATTTAGAAGAATAGGTTGGTTTATGTAACTCTGGTGGTTACAGTAAAATCAACCATTCTAAGATGATTCTGTGCCTCTGTGTTTAAATGCTCTTCTTCTTCAAAAATATCTTTACATTTTGTAAAACATTAATAGGACTTTTTAATGGGCTCCATCTAAGCGTTTTAAACCTATCTTAAGTCCCTAAAACTCTTTTTTTTGTGTTAAATTGCCTTCAGCTTTTATAGAAGGTTTGTCAAAACGCACATTTGGCTCAAACTAGTGTTATTCTGGTGCTTGACTGTTGTTTACATTTACCAAAGAAAATCTTGGTGTTTTAGTGAAAAAAGGTTGGTTACTTATGTTAAATAAAGAACAAAAAATCTGCCAAAGGGAAAAGAACAATTTTTCTTCTTTTTTTACACAGTGGCAAATAATTTGGCTCCAAGGAAGAAGTAATGTTTTGAAATCAGTTTGAAACAGTCTGAAGCAAGAAAGTTTTTGTCTCTACAAAAATAAGTCTTTATTGAGTCAAAATGCTTGAATTTAGGGTTCAAATACTTGAATTAAATTTGGGGTAGTAAACTTATTTAGTTGTGAATTAGTAAACTGTGTTTTCAACCCAAATGTAATTGATAAATGCAGCACATCGTGAAAAAATGAGAACACTGAGTACTGTCGGAATCGAATAATAAAGGATTTTAGTTCTCATCAGGAGCAGAATGCAGCGTTCTGATTGGCTGAGCTTGGGTGGTCCTCTTCAGTTTCACTTTTGAAACTTTTCAGCAAAATTGAAACCAAAACTTAATTCATATTGATGTAACAACATGTTAAAGGATTTATGAGCAGAAAGTTTTCAAATTTAAAACCTAAATTGTGTTTGCAGTGTGAAAATCACCTACCCCACCTTTAAGAAAAAGTCTTGAAATTGACTTTTTGCAGTGTAGTGGGCAACCTTCTGCTTAAAGCACAACACTACTCTACTATTGTTTGTGGTTAAACAGGGCTGTAGGTGAATGGGTCAATTTAGATAATGTCCATTGAAGAAAATCATCAAATTTGGCCCAAAATGTTGACAATCTGAAGATTTGTGGCTTTTCAGTTTGAATATTTAATCAAAAACAGCAAATCTTCCATTGTTACAGAGGCGTCTGTCGTCTATTTGAAATGACGACATCATCAAAGTGCATTTGAATACAAACCTAGTCTTTATCTCGCAGTTCAAAAAGAAATGATGTTTGGAGATAAAAAAGACCCTGATCAAAGTTGTAAACAAATGTGTGGACGAGATAGTAATATCGTCAGGATGCTACGGTGAGCGGGAGGAGGGAAGCCCAGACAGACGAGAGAGAGAGAGAGAGAGAGAGAGAGAGAAAGCCTTCTATCAGAGCCAGATATGACTGATAGTGAAGCGCGATTAGTGCTAGGCCACAGGCAACTTCCTCCATCCAGGAAACAGCCATCGATCCTGGGAGAGTGGAGGTGTGCGGAGTGCCTGATGAGCCAGCGGGAGCAGCAGCCCAGTGCTTCTCCGTCTAAACTCCGACTTTTTCTGATCATCCTTTTAATGAAATAATTCTGCTGTTTTGGAAATGAGCGTTTTGATGATTGTTGAGTGGTGTTGTAGGAGTAAGGATGTCACAGTGTCAGGCTGGGATTCAGTGTAATGCAAGAATAAAAACATTGCAGTGATTATTGAGAATACAACCAATTTTCTTTGTTCCCATATTACTTAACTCAGTGTTTCCCAACTTTTTTTGAGTCACGGCACACTTTTTTGGGTCAAAAATTTCTGTGGCACCACCTACTTAAAATATTAATATAAATCAAACTTTTTATCAAGTCATAATTATTGAATGTCAGAAAAATGGCTCATTGCACTTTATTTTGGAGCTGGTAAATGTCTTGTTTTCATCTTGGTAACAGGACGCACCAAAAATGTAATGAATCGGGTTTCAGAAAATAACATATTTTAAATCTGACTTATATATTCTCAAGGCACACTTGGCAGTATCTCAATGCGCACTAGTGTTCCCTGACACACTGGTTGAAAAACACCGACTTAAATTACTCATTAGCTTTACTGTTTCAGAAGCTTTTGACCGACTTTAGAAAATCAGATTAATGTGACTAAACATTCAGATATAATTTAAGTACTTATTCATTTTTTTACTTTTTCAATTTTTATCATTATGCAACCTGAATAATCATGATCGTCCATAAAACCTTTTTGAGTGTGTAAAAAAATTGCAAAAATTGGTTGGCTTAAAGATGAGGTACCTGATATTTTTTTTTTTGTAATTTTTTTTTTAAATAATTTTTTTTTTTCACCAAGAAGTATATTGTAAATGCAGCACAGTGTGCCAAATTAAGAGTGCTGGGTGCTGTCTGAACTGAATATTAAAATATTTTGCTTCTCAAAGCCAAAAGCAGCTTTCTGATTGGCTGTGCTTCAATGGTCCTCCAGTTTCACGTTGCTGTCCGTTAAAAGATGTTATTTTGGATTTGAAGGATTTGTGATAGTATCTAAACACAATTTAACTCTCACATCTGGTTATGCAGCTTGAAAATAAGGTACTCCAGCTTTAAGCAAAGATAGATGCCGTAAATTTCAGTTAACTTCATATATCAAACCTTAATGCATTTGATGTGCATCAGTAACCCAAGTCCAGTAAAGGAAACTTAAACCTCTCCATTATATTCAGATTGATAGCATATATAGATCTGATCAAGCGCATCATCGAAGTCTTAAAAAGTCCAACATTTGAGCTAAAAATCCCAGCAGCATAACACATATTTATTTACACCCCCATATGCATCTTGTACTGTACATGTGAAGCACTACTCGAGAGTGTAATTTGAAGAGCTTTGTCATCCAAGCAGAAAAAAGCAGCCCTCTCCGTTCGCAGTAAGCTTTATGATGTGCTCTGCATGCTTATAGCCCCAGCTTACTTCCCCCTCAAGCATTTAAGTCTTCACAGGCCTCAAATAGTTCAAGAGGCTGCTGTCGGAGGGACTGGATGACTCACTCGCCGGCCAATCAGAAACTCTGACAAGCCTTTGCTCATCGCCATCTGAGCACTGCTACTTCCCTTTAGTCGTGCCACTGCAAATGAGTGGATGGAAATGGTGCAAAAGCAAAGTGTAGAAGGGTTTGAGTTGTGCAATACTTACAGTAGATAGTAAAGCTTAATATTGATACTAAAATTAATATTTCATAATACGTCTTTGGACAATAGACAGTAATGTTTGACAGAAAATAGCAGTATATGTGATCTTATAGTTCTGATAAAGTTCATATTCTAATTGGGTTCAAGAAAGGTCTTTTTGTCCAATATTGATTTGTTCATATGTCTGTCTGATTTTTTTTTTTTTTTTTTTTTAATCCAAAGTGACAAAAAATATATACTTTGACATGACAGGAGAATGCTTTAGACAACACTGAAATTCTATTTGATTTATTCAAGCTTGTGACTGACCTAGATGCAATTTGTAACTTTTTTTAAGAGAAATCGTCCATCATATTAGACAATACAGTGCAATCTATCAGTGCAATAATAATACTAACATGATGAATAAAGTGGCAGGTGAGGAGTGCAAAAGACCAACATAGTCACATGTTTATAAAGTATTCATCAGTCCAACGGCAGAGGGAAAGAAACTGTTTTTGTGGCTAAGGTTCTGGTCCGGATGGTGATATATGGTAGTATAATACCTTGAGTCTAGAATAAACTAACTTTGATAATATAATATCCATGAGACAAGTAGACAGCACAACCAGGCTAAGTTACATTATGTCTACAAATGTATCGGTACTGATTGTGGAGGCACTTATAGTCTTATACTTTATTATTGTCAATTAAATTAAGTGTTTTTTGATGATGAATGAGGTCATACTCACATAATTGTAATGAATAAATCCTACATACATGACCTAATATGAAACATTCCAAGAAAAGCCACAATCTAAAGTGTAGGCAGACCTAGAAAGTACATAATGAATCTACTATACTTTATTATAAGTGTATGTACGAACTTCTCTTGCTTAGTGAATAAATCAATTATACCTTCTTCTTCTTCTAGAGAGAACACAAACTTTGTATTTTTGCCAGGCAATTATTTGTGCACTGGTTTATGAAACCGTGCTAAAATGAATTTTCCCAGCCGTGATAGAGTTGTTGACCCCTGCATGCTCCAAAATCGTCTGCTTCTTAATAAATTCTTCTCTCCGAATGTTTGGGTGGACTTGCATGCCAACACTCTTGTATTTATTGTTGATTTGTTTTAGCGTATGAGCCGAGGCAACAGATTTTCAAGTGTCTGTGCTTGTCCTGGAGTCGATTTTCCATTGATCTTTTCACATTTGGCACGCGCTGCACAGTCTTTGAGCTGGTGTGGTCAGCTATATGTAAAGTGTAGAAAATCTAACTAAAAGCTACATGAGAAGAATTCACGAGGGAGAAGATCACAGCCTTCGATATTGATGTTGCAGAGAATACCCAAGCTTTCATTTTTCGCTTATCCAGGAGAGATAGAGAGCTGCTTTGATGTCTCCAGGTGCATCCTTGTAACGTTAGATTCCAGACTACATGCAAACGAAAGGTGTGTGAAGACCTAAGCCTTTGGCCCACGTGCTGGCCATACACATTAGAAAAGATAAAACAAAAATCTTTGATAACATCCCGCCAAAGTCATGACACGGATAAGTGGCGGGCGATTTGCAGCAGTGGCAGCCTTCCACCTACATGAGCCGTATACGCAAAAGTCAAGGTAAAAGATAATGCGTTTATTTAGTAATCAGCAAATAGCTTTTGTACAGCAGGTGAGTGTTGAGGCCAGTCAAGGCTTGATAAGATCGTTTGCTTTCAGGTATTTCCCTGTCGCTGCAGAGTGCAAATTGAAGAGGTGACCTTTTTATGCCGTCGAAAGCAAAATGGAGAGCGTTTTTACCCCTGCTAGGTTCATTTTCACGCTGTACGATGACAGTTTTTAGCAGCATTGGACATTTTGACAACGAAAATCTTAACAAATATTTGCAGGAACATCTCAAATCTTCTTTTTATTGCAACTTGCATCATTGAGCACAAAAAAATGGTGTGGATCAACCTATAGCACTGGTTGCATTCACATTATAGAATGTAATGGTAGACCCGACAGTGGACAAGAAGTTATTTCTTTTTTCTAAAAACATGATGCTGATATGAAATTCACTCATTTAAAATCTGGTGAATTTTGCAGATGACTAAACCCATTAACCTTAAGACAGAAATACTGTCACAATGTTGGATGTCACATGAATACAAACTATTATTCGAAAAACAAGGTAGAAATCAAGTCATGTCAAATTGTCCATTCGTTTAAAAACCCTTTACTATTCTGGGCCCAGAATAATAAAGATTTTTTAAACTTTTTTTGTATGAAGAGTGCCTTGGGTTTGCCCCCCTTTCTGTGATTTTGTGTACCCAATTTACCAATGATCACCTTCAGACTTCACTGAATGTGAGATGTAAATGAGCATTTTTGGAATTGTCTTTTTTTGTCCATTAGTTTATTGTGGCTTTTGAACCAAGAGATTTAAGGACGTCTGCTTTAATATATGGTGTGGAGCAGAAGGCTTGGGAAGCAAAAACAGCTACCATGAAAGAAATGGCAAACCTGTCATGTTTCTTGTAAGGTTTGCTGAACTTCCATAGGAATACATTAGCAAAAACAATATAAAAGGTGAACAAAACAGCCACCGAACAACCCAATAATCTGCTGGGTCAGTATGGTAAACTTATGTATATCTCTGTTGTGCCAATTTATGCTTTTATAAACTCTATTTTCAGTATTTAGCTATTTAAAATCTCTATTGGTTTAACATTAAACCAACTGAACTTTCTACTGTTGTGTGACGTCACAATCCTGAGCCTTATTCATTCTGTTTTAAACAGACTATAGATTATATTCATTGAATTATTACCAGAACTATCTTTTATTTTTAAATGCATAAATCATTCTGAGGAAAAAGAAAAATTGGATTATTTTTTTCTAGACTGTCCAATGGACCTCATATTGCAAAGTGAATACAGATAGATCATTTATCTTTGCAAAGACTGCATTTGAATAATATTGCTTCGAGTATACAGTCCTGTAAGAACACCCAAATCAGGAATAATAAGAAATTTTCCTTGTAAAAATTATACAAAAAATAGACCAAAACATTTACAAGCATATTTTAGCACTTTTCTGGAGAATATTGTCAAATTCTTTCATATGAATAACACCCACTCGTCATGAAACTGTAGGCTACTTTAAATCCTATCATCCTGCAAACCCTTTATCTCATATGCACACACGACATCGATATGAGGACCCAGCATTGTCCGCGCTCACCGTTGTATCTTGTCCACACCGTCCTGGCTCTTTCAGTGTTGGCTTGGTTCCGAGGAAGACATTACAGAGACAAATGGAAGGGCCCAGAGCACGGATGGGCTTGGCAGGGCCCGAAAGGTCATTGGCTTCTGCTGCGGCTTCCGCTTACGTCCAGGAGCCTGTGTCTGCGAGAGCGGGACCAACAGAGCATTGTAAAAGCACAATACTGATCACGTTTATGTAAATGTCAAATCATTAGTTGCACAAAATCATGTTTTTTTGCCAAGTAAATGGTAATTATAGTAGGTTGAGTTGTACAGATAATAGTTTCTTGAGTGCAGACTGATCAAGATTATCAAGGAGGGGTGCAAGATTTGGGAAAAATATTGAATTGTGATTTGTGTGACCTGTATTGCAATTTGGATTCGTTTTGCAATTAAATTTTATCATAGAATTTTGTTCTGAGTTCACATTTGCTTGGGAGATTGGCAAAATGAAATATGACAATGAACAGACAATGATTAAAATAATAACAAGCTGTTTCAAGACATATTTAAGCTTTAGAATTAACAGTTTTGATGCCGAAAATCACAGTACATTTTGAGCTTTAGTACTTTTTATAATGGATTTCATTGTGCGGCTTTAATAATGCTGCTCCCATAGCTTGGAAAACTTGCTGTTGATGATCTCATTGTGTTTTTAACATTTAAATAAAGATAACAAAGCAATTATAATAGTATAGCAGAAAAAAGATTGTTTGTTGCATGTGCAGGCGTCTTGCTAGTGTAAAATAAATGAATAACAAAATAGTGAACTCTTATTTGTACCAAGTAATAGCAGATTTGTCCACAAACATGCTCAGTAGCTGATATGAGCCCAGGTCTGTGGCTGTGTCCGTTTAACAGCATGTGAAGTAAAAACAGTCGATTTCCTCCTCGCCTCCCTCTGTTCCTCCAACACATTATCAACAGTGTAACAGTGTGTTCAAAGGCCCCTTGCTTAGTGGTGCACATTCAGAGCTGCCGACTTAAGCAAACAGCTATTTGCATTCCATTAGGCGGAAAAAAGGCAGAGGGAAGCACCATTCCTCATCCCATCTCGCTGAATATTCCGAACATGAGGCTCCCGATCCTCTGTTGTTGGTTTTCTTCCTTCTCTCTCCCGCTGGGGTCGCCGCAGTGAGTCCAGGCGCCAATCAGTGTTTTGTCGTGCCAAGTCGATCGGAGGAAGAGAGGCAGCCAAAACAGAAGTGTGTGTGGTCAATCATTGTAGTGCCACGGGTAAACATACTTAAACCATTTGGGTAAACAACAGGAATTTATGACAAGGAAACAGATGAAGAGGCATCAGTGGATTCTTTGTGTAGTACGGAGATGTTTAGGCAGCTGTTTGAGAGTTGGAAATACAACTTTTTGAGGATTATATGGCAACCTGAGAGTCTTGTGTGAAATATGCTGAAATTGTATTCATGTTACTTTTTTCTTGCTATTCTTAATGTATCCTGAAAATAATATATAAGCAATGTAATGTGAGTAAACTGATGTTGATGTTTGTAGCAAATGTGAAATATCACCTTTAAACTCCAACCTAAATTTGATCCTCTTTATATTTAATCAGCTGTTTTTGTAGCATTTTTTTCTATAAACTGAGGCTTTAAGTCAGGTGTTTTAGTCAATGATCAGCACAAGTCTCAAGTGTTTGGCCAAGTCCAAGAAAGTCAGGTCCAAGTCAGGTTCCAAGTCACGGCCCCACAAGCCACATTGGGGTCTGTCCTCTGCTTTTAGTTTCAAGTTTTTTCAAGTCTTTATTTTTATACATCTTGTATTTCTACAATTTTATAGATTTTTGTAAACTAGCCCATTTCTGGTCACAAAAAGTAGTGAGGAGCAAAATGTTCAAGTCCAAGTCAAGTCCCGAGTCACTGACTTTCAAGTCCAAGTCCATTTCCAAGTCATGATTTGCAATTTCGTCAACCAAATTTTTTTCTAAAGAGTTTTAAGGATTTATATGTCAAGACAAGCAGACAAAAGCAGCTTAAGATTTAATTTTCCATTAGTTTTGCTTATAATAGTTGTTACATTCCGGTGCAGTTGTAATCTTGTGAGTGTGGGTCAGCTGTACAGAACTATAAGAGTTTTACCACACCTCCTCTTTAGTCAACTGTCTTTAATCAACTAGTCCTACTATAAACAAGTTACCCAATGTACACATTGATCTATTGTCAACCTCTAGTTCAAATTCATTGCTTATTCATAACTTGTCCAAGTGCAATCTGTAAATTAAATTTGATTAGTTAATAGAACATTGTATGATGTTTTTGTCTGGTATAGATTAATGAAAACATTTTTTAGACCAAGCTAGAAACTTCTGAGTGAGTGATTTTTGATCTGTACTGGGAAAAGTCAAGCATGTGTAAAATCATGTGACACAAACAGCTGATGTCAGCACATGTAAGACAAGACAGCAGATTTTTAACCAGCTACATGTAGTTAGCAGTCAGTGAACACCAACATCCCCTGGCTCACATCTTGGATCTCACCACCTATGTCAACATTTCTCTTTCTATATCCTCCCATCCTTTTCCTCTTTCTCTCTCCTTCTCTTGCTCATAAGATCGTTCACTGTCTGTTTCAAATGGTGCTGCAGAGATGTAGCGTTCCAGGCCTTACTGAAGGGATGGATGGGTTTCTTGCTAGATATGAAGCTCACGTAGAATCCTAAACGGCAACAGACATCTCCTTCGTCTTCATTCAATGCACTTTGCCATTTATATTTAAAAGGGAGATAATGGTGGTGTTGTGGGGAATGACAATTACACGGTGATACTGTGGAAGCTGGATTTGTAACGGTGCACTGGGGGTAAAGGGTGCGCCACCTGCTTTCTTCCAGAGTATGATATGAAGCTTGTCTATAGGTGCTATTTCCATGGAGACAAGCAAATGATCCCATCAGGGCAAGCTGCAAGTCAGGTCTGTGGAGAAATGATTTTGCTTACACTGACAATTCATGTTTTCAAAGAACCTTCGCTGGATTGCAAGATTAAGTTACGTGGGACATTCCAGGTGCAAGCGATGTCATCTCCACAAGATGTCATTAAACTTTTTATTGCTAGAAGAGCTTGAAAAAATCCATTCTAACTGTGTCACCTCACCACAGATCTGACCAGTAACTTAGGGAATTGCAACAGAAATAAACAGAATAGAAGAATATTTCCCACAAACGTAACATTGTACACTTTTGTTCAGGGTTGCCAGATTTTCAGATAGCAGCAAGAAACCTAGTCTTTGAAAAAAAACCCAAAACAAGACTTCAGACCCTCATTAAAAAGTTATTAAAACAATCAAATAATTAAACATTATGTGTCACAGCAGAACCAAGGTTAATGGTTTTGATGTATTTAAACCATTTAAAGTGTGAAAATATGCTAAAAGTTTGTATTTCTGTCATTAGTGAGTACATTTTCTTGACACAAATTTGGAAAAAGTGCTTTTGTGTATGATGTAAAAGTACCTTTCAGGAGCTTGCCCAAAAAAATGCAACCCAAGACTATCAAAATTCACAAGCGACTTTCCAAAAAAAGAAGCCCATAGTCGCTATAAAGAAGCAGACTTGGCAACACTGCTTTTGTTATTGGAAAATCCACAACTATGAACATGGCATTATTGTGAATTTCGACAGAAGGCCATGACTGAAGTCTAGTGTCCAAAATCTATAGCAAGTACAAGATACTTCCAGGCTCATTTGGCTTTAAACGGTTCTGAATCATAAGCCGTACTATTAGCCCCGTAGTGAACAAGAACACTACTTAAACTGTGTGCTACAATGTCGTCTTCACATTCAGCTTTATGATTCGGAACACCTTCTGAGACCACCACACAGAGGGGATGTAATAGTGTTATGTACAACAGCCCGTAATCATCCTCTCTCCATCGCAGCGAACTAAATGACCAGACGCCATGATTTGTCTCTTTACCTCCCCCCTTTTCTCCTCCCTTCCCACTTTCCCATTGCCATATGTTGAGACCAGGCGACGTGTCATCCTCAACTAACGCCTTAACCGCCAGATTTTGACTTTGATTTATTTGCTCCGAAATCAGGGGCGACTGGGATAATAACCGAATGGCATTATTTGTTTATCGACTCCGCAGCCTCTGCTTTTTTTGCGGCGATGTGAAGGCGCTAGGCTTTTCGTCATGGTACGCCTTTTGAATTTTGATTGTACTGCGATTAGAGGGTCATTGCAGTCACTTAACCTCAGGCGTATGAATTCTACGAGTAAAGAAATGAGAAGAGAGAAAATACATTTGGATGAAGCAATTAACATGTCATAGACTTTTTTTTTTGTTTCCGTCCTTTCGAGTCAGCTCTATTGAGGATGTTTTGTGTCACTAGCAGCTGGTTACTATTTGTGGGCCATGAGGAAGAGCGAAGAGTGGTGTGAATAAAATGTACTTTAAATACCAGATGACCCATTAAATGACTGATATTATATCGGTGAGTGGTTGTCACATGTTCTGCCTTGTTTAGATTAGCACAGTGAATGCTTGCTGTATATTTTTGGCTTGTTCTCAACACTTTAAAATGTGAATAATGTCATACCTTTGATAATGATTTTATTAGGTATGTCAGAAGTTGCAAAGCTATACAATAGATGATATTCTGTGCAGATAATTATATTTATTATTAAGTATACCATGTAGTTTTATATTACTTGAGAACAAGTTTTTGAAGATAAGTTAAGGTTAAGGTTTCAGGACAATGTACAATAACATAAGGCATAATGGCAGAAAAGCTTGAAACCAGATTTTAGCTTCTCAGCTAATTTGCATTTGTTGTCCTGGATGAGGGAAAGGGGGAGGAGCTAGTTCAGAGACCTATGCAGACACAGGAGAACATGCAAACACCACATAGATAGGCCTCAAGAATTCTTCTTGCTATTAGACCAGAGCGCCAACCACTGTGCCATTGTGTTGTTCCAAAAAAATGATTTTGAAAGAAATACATGTAGAGCAGAGTTCTACGCTGATAACATCTACAATGGAGACATGTAAGTTTTTAATCATTACGGTAAATTTCAAATGTACCGACTATTAGTTAAATTTTTAGTTACTTTATTGTAGGCTTATTAGCTATAAATATATAGATGCTAACCTTTGTCAGAAAGATCACTTTGTAACATAAAGAAAGGACTATAAGTTTGTGTTGAAAATTACAGAAAAGAGCATCATTATGACTATTTGATGTTGAATTTGGCACAGAGTTGAAATTGAATCATCATGTCACAATTCACAAACTTAACCTTTTGGTCAGATTTGGTCTGTTTTAGCTTCAATGAACTTTCCAAAAAAGCATTTGTTTTTATTTACCTCTAGTAGAGAAGAGGACCATCAACCAGTTCAGTTGTGACTAAACTGAAATCATGATCTTTTATTACCCACCCATTTTATGGAGTACTATAGCCTGCATACTTACACTGGAAAATGCTCCTTTTGCTGACAGAACTTTCACTCAATGTTTGGCCATATTCTGCCTCTTTAATGTGCTGTCTAAATATCCTCCTGGCAACTGCTTTTAATAAGCAAACATAGCTAAGCTTATAAAACCACTTGTTAAATGTGATCCCTGGCAAACATATTGCTAGCTTGGAATCCTCACGAAGTAATTAGCAGATTTAATTTGGCTATTTGCCCCGTGTAGCAGGCCGGGTGTTTGTTCTAAACCTCACCCCCTCTTATCAGCTCGGTGAATAGTATCTCAGGGTACACAATGCCGCGGTGGAACTCAATAAAAGAGTTAAAGGCAAGGACAATCTCAAAGACGAGCTGTCTGATAACAACAGGCCTCACCTAATAATCAACTACTGGACTTGGCTGTTTTTTCATCGACTCAAGACGCTGGGTTGAAGAAGGGAGGGAGAAAGACCATGCCAGCACTTGCCAGCATGTTTTATGGCTAATTGAAGCATTTGGAATAAAACCACCTCAAAATGGCACCCTTTAGAATTGCAGCAGGGTTAATATATTGTGATCCCACAATTAGCCCAGGATTGTTAAGATCTCTTTAATTCGGCGTGGTCCATTAACCGGGATGGGCAAGAAAGTGTTCCCTCCGAGACAATTTTTCTCCTCTCTCTTTGTTCTCTCTGCCCCCTTTTCCTCTCAGCAGCTGCTGTTGTAATCAATATAAATGGACATAGTTGGCAGCGATATCGCCAGGTTATTTTGGCATCCACCCTTTTCAGGCGCCATTCCCACAATACTCACATTTTGTTTAAGAAGTTAGTAAAAGGCTGAATTATCTGCTAATAGCTCGAGGCCACTTTCTTCTGTTCTATACGACTGCGTGAAATAATATTGGCTAGTGTTTTCTGCGCAAGAGAACCTGAACAAGCAGTTAGTAGAGGGTAAAAAATACTGTCAGATTTTCAAAGAAACATTTGAACAAAACATGTAGAAAAGCTGAAGTGATACTAAACTGTGTGATCAACATGGATAGCCCTGATTGTTTCCAAGCACAAACATTGCTGTCCAACCAATCACACTGCTCCTCTCCGCTCTTTCCCCCTACTTTCACCACCTCATTTATACTCCTCACTTTGCCAGATTTGTTTGAAATGTAGTTGCTTGTAGATGTCATTTAGATGCTTCATCACATTAAAAACCAGTTGGATTTTGGATTCAATGAACATGTAGAAATAAACATTTAAAGTAAACAAATTTATTGGCTTGATATGAATGCGAGACAAAAAAATGGGATTACTTGAGACAAACAGAGATCTGCACGAGTGGAGAGAAATATCTAATCAGTATTGAGATTGTGATTAGACTTTTCAATGTACAGTAAGTTTTAATAACACAATTCTGTTACAAGTACAGTTTTTATGTGTGTTTAACAGTAAAGTTAGACAGTTATTTCCGTGGACTGACAATCTAGAGTCACATGTGTTTTGGAAGTTCTACAGTTTTTATTCAGAAAATGGTTTGTGAAGAAAAATATCTTACTTGCAGCTTTTCTAATTGTGTCTGTTAAAAAAACGTTATCGATTTTGGTCAGTTGTGCAGCCCTAGTTAAGTTGAGTTGGCATGTTTTGTTTTATTAGATATTCTTTCTGGCTATAAAGATGAATCGATTTATATTAGTTAATCTGTATTGGAATAGTTCTGTAACTATGGCAACATACAATTTTGTCTGGGATTGCCCAAATAAATCAGTATCCTATCAGCAATTTGGACTGTAATATGACTCATCTTTAAGAATTGATTATCAGAACTAGTCCTGCACTCGGCCCTCTTGTGTAGCGCCCCCTCCTGGACCTTTGATCCTGCTCCTCCTCTGAGTAAAAGATCAGTGCCGTTTGCTCAGAAGCCCAGCTCTAAATCCCCACTTGGCCCGACAGTGACTTCCTCAGACCCTCCACAGCAGCAGCAGCAGCAGCAGCAGGAGAGTGGTCATGACTTAGACTTTTACAAGTGTCTCTTTGAGAAAATGAGAGTCCCTTCAGGGTTATCCTCCGTCATACACTGCACCGGTGGGAACTCCGCGACTAGAGCTGCTCAGATGGGATTGAAATTATCACTTTGGAGACTCCCAAGGTTTATTCCCAATCCTGGAAACCCAACCTGAAAACTATTTTATGTTGTACAAATTTCCACATGAATAGGCTGTCTTTGATTGTGTCTTGGAAGTAGAAATGTACATATTTGAAAGTGCTTTTGCTCTTCGTAGTAGTGATCCTGCTAGTATTGGTGGTAACTGTAATATTGGTGGTGATAATAGTAGAAGTAAGGCTTGCTGGTGTACATGAGGAAGTATAGGTATTATATAGGTTGGCGTGTATAGGTATAATATTTGGCATGGTAGCTTTCCTATGCATAATATTTTTTAGCTTTGCATGTTTGGACACAAAAGTGAAGCATTGTTACCACTGTTTTGGTGGAAATCGGCTCTCAAAAAGTCATAGTGACTCAAACGGGCAACAACTTTGGCAAGGTAAAAGATGAAGACAGTGTTCAGCGGTACCAAGATTATGGTGATTATTTATTTATTTTATACATTTCTGTTTTTACAATAAACTTTTTGATTCAATCAATATTATTATTAATCCTCATTAATACAACTGCACTGTAAAAAAAAATGAATTTCAAGACAAGTTAAAGTTGCTTGATTTTAGGATTTAGGCCTTATTTCAAGCATTTTGACTAATTTTATCTTGATTTATTGTATATTTTTATAAGTGTTTTGAATTGATTTCAGAACATTGCTTTTTATTTCGAGACAGATTATTTGCCAATGGGTTAAGAAAACTGTTCCTACCCCATTGGCAAATTTTTGTTCTTGTTTTATACAAAATTCTCTAATAACTATTTAAAAATGTTTTGAAATCAGTGAAATATTCTGCATTACTAAGCAATAAAACATCTTAAATCTGGATTAAATTTCTCATTTTAAGTCATTTTAAGAGTTTTTGCAGTGTGGGTTTGCTATCAGCCTGTCACCATAAAGTGTTTTTTTTTGTTTGTTTGTTTGTTTTTTTATTATTCCACTCTATGGAATTAAACATCTGTCATTTATTTCAACATGGTGTTATTATTGGTTCAAAAATTCATTCTCACAAGCTAGCTCGCCTCTCCGCAGAGCTGATCTGTAGCTTTGCCTTCTGCACCTGCTTCTTGTCTCCATGCCGTTAGTCACATGTATTACCATATTGCAGAACATTACCCATATTTCTATTCATACAAACTATTTGCATATCTTTGGCTTTTAAATTACTTTTAGGTTTATTTATATAGCACCACGCATAGTAGCTAATTTAGCATTTTCCGTAATCTTTAGCACTGGTGTACTTTTTTTAAATGTATTTATTTTTCCCCCCATCTCTGCCAAATGCATACTTTACTGTTATTCCTTACAGAGGTTACACAGATGGTTTGCGTATTACCTACTTATTGGTCATAATCGAAAATGATCCGACTGCTAGCTTCTCATCCGGGTCTGTATATTGAGGCTAAGAAAAGCGCTATCAACAGCTAATACCCTGCCGCTTAATGCCCAGGTAATAACTCGCGGTGCTGGAAAAGGCAACACCGGCTTCTGGCACTGTAGATTTGGCAAGTAATTAAACAGCATGCCACATTACCGGGCAATTTCCTGCGAGGTTTCCCCATAGCACCCGCCCCAGTTTATGCGGGCTTATCTTGAAATATGTCCCCTTAATCATTTTTAATAATGTTGTTGTGAAAATTGACTAAATGAACATTATTTGCCTGTTAGCATGCCAAGATTTGACTCTAATCTTGAAAAAAGAGGAAGTAAAAAGCATTGAAAAAGGCTAAAATTTTACGCTTATGTATATAGTAGATGTTGGGATATCCCTTAGCATAATGGTGCTAAGGCTAATCCAGTCGTGCGCATGGAAGGAGGATTTGTTCTTGTTGGGATAGCCACGCAGTGTCCCATGGTGATGAGGTTGTTTATCTTTCCGCTGGCTTCAAGTCTCCTGGGTTGTTACTGGAACTTGCACATTTAAAGCAGTGCAAAATAAGGTCCTGCTGTACACATTTGCAAATTTATCATTGGTTCGAATGGCACAATTCACCTTACACAAAATAAACTTTAACCAGTTATTAACCTTGCTATAATAATGTCTCTTAGTCATTAGTTTACTCAAAGTTGTATTGGTTCTTGCACAATTGAATAATCCTGTTTTGTCTTGTTACTGAAGTATGAGTGCTCTTGAGTTATGTTTTCACCTACCTCTTATCCCTGCCATCTGTGTACTTAGTGTAGCATTTATTGAACAAAACAAAAACAAAAAAACTTTGAGTGATAGGTTCACTGCAAAAACTTAGATAACTTAGATAAAATGACTTGAATTAAGCATATAAGCAAAGATTGTTTTCACCTAATCAAACCAAGTCTAGATATAAAAACTTATTTTAAGCAAATTTTTATCTGTTTTAAGCCATAATTGCATGAAATTAGCATTTTCTGCTCAAAACAACTAAGTTGGTAACATTTTCTTACTGCACTGGCAGATTATTTCACTTGAAATCACATTTTTACCTCAAAATAAGCTAAATTTTCTTATTTTTTGAAAGGCCTTAATTACAGTGTTTAAATCAGTTTATGAGTTCTGTACTTTTGAACATGAAGTCAGTGTTTCTGTCAAATGAATTCAGAATGTCATAATAATAATAATTTAACCTAAAGGGTTAAAGTTCAATAGTAAATACTTGAAAAAACAGAACAATACTTCTGCTTTAATGTTTTCTGTTCTGAGTTTGCAAAGCATCTTGTTATGTTTTTAAAGTTTCCCTAAAGACTGCACTGCCACCAATGATTTCTCCCATGTGTCTTACAATAACTGAAGCCCTTCGGTCTGTTTCAAATCGCTATCGTACTATTGTAAGTTGTGTTTTTCAAGTTAGCGAATCTATTCCAGGCCCTGGTGGTATTATGCGCTCCTCCGTGCCTGTTTTCCTCACATTTGGTGCATCATCTCGGCCATTAAGCGGCCAGCTGCAGCAACTGTTCTGGCACATCAAAGTGGAGCTGAGCGGCACGAACAAGCTGTCTCTCTCGCATCCTCCAAAATAAATATATAAATAAACAGAAAATAGTCGAAAACTTCTGTTCCACGAGCTCTAATCATCATTAGGAATATTGACAAAAAACTACTCATATACACTGAGATTTTTTAAATGGAGAAGTATTTTATTCATTGCTAACATTTTGCTTTAATGATGATTCTGTCTTTGTAACGTGTTTCATATGTGTATAATGGCTGCGATTACTGAAATATGATTAGGTTACAGTTATTATTCTCTATTCCAGTGGTTCTCAATTTTTTTACACCAAGTACCACTTAATGTTTGTGGTTCAAAAAAGGTTTAAAATTAGATTAAATCCAGTCTAAACAATGTAAGCAATAAATAGGACCATTCTAAAAATGTATAGATTAAAAGAAACTCAAAACATGAATGGATTTATCTCTAAATTAAACAAATATTCAAACTTCAGATGGCTTCAAGTACTTCCAGAGGCAACCCACGTACCATCAGTGGTATATGCACCACATTTTGAGAAACACTGTTTTAATCGACTCGTCACAATTAGTTGGTTGATTATTGCATCCTTTGAAAATCTTGATAGTTGATTGAATGCAGAATAAACATGTTAAAAGCAACTGCAGATAAATACCATCTTCACTTAACAGATTATCCTCCAGAAAAGTTGCACCTTTAAACAGATTTTAAGTGTCTTGTTTTGGTTATGTACGAGTGAAAAGGTGCACTATACTCAATGTTTGTTTGTGGACCGCAGCCCACCCAGGCCTATTCCTCTTCCCCAGATACTTGCTACTTGTCAGCCTCCGTAATGGGTTTTTCGGGGCTAGATATTATTTTGGTCCAGTAAGCTGCGTGCTTAAAATATGAGTGACAGGCTTGACTCACTTTTGCAAGAAGCAGAATTTAGTTTTTAAAGAAAGCTGCCGGAATACGACCGGCTCTGCTACACAGCAACAAAAAATGAATACCTTTCCTGGCTTTATTAAAGGGGCTATATTATGTCTAGATTCGGACTGGGTGACGTGAGGAAAAACAGTCAATATTCTACCTTAAACAATATATTTTACTGACAAAGAATTGGTTATTAATTTTTTAATCCAAATAATGGACCATTCGACTATCTTTTTGTTATTTTTCATTAATTGCCCAGTCCTAGTCTAGATCTTTTGTATTATTTTTGATCTTTTAACAGCTTGAGTGCATTTATTTTGCTATTATTTTACAATAAGAGTGTGTATTTTGATGAAGATAATAATAGTGCACTAAAGTAGAAAGTTCAGTAACAGATTGCAGGCATTAAAGACTGCAGTACATCCAAAACAAAAACTTCCCTTGACTAAAATGTCCTATATATCCTTTCTCTCCATTTGTCTGTGCGTGTCTCCCTCTTATTCCCGCTTCCTAAGAAGATAGATGAAGAAAATGAGGCCAACTTGCTGGCAGTGCTTACAGAGACCCTGGACAGCATCCCGGTGGATGAGGACGGATTGCCTTCGTTTGAGGCCTTGGCAGACGGGGACGTGACCAATGCCAGTGACCAGAGCTGTCCCTCCTCCCCAGCGGCTCCCCCCACACCCCCGAGCCTGAGGAGCCTTCCCTGGTAAGACAAAACCTCCCTCCTCTCTTCTCTCTTTGCCATCGTTATATCCCCCATCCAAGCTCGTGTTGTTTTGGAGACTTGCAGCCCCGGATACACGCTGCCAGTCTGTGTTGAACAACAGATAAGGCACTGTGACAACCCCTTGGCATCAGAAAGCCCTATTCTTCCCACTGATGTGTGGTCATAACCGACTCGGACACATTTTCCACATTGTGCGCCGAGGCAAATACGCGGCGCAGAGGAATAAATGCATTGGATGTGGTGCTAATTACATAACAGTGCGACTATGGCACCAGCTCAGTGTTGTAACAAGTGTGTTCGGGCCAACGGCGGATGTAACTGTCATGGGCTCTGGAATCAAACCGGGACATAATTAAAGGATCTGATAAAAGAGAACAGAAATCTCTCTGGTTTTGCAAATTATGTTTGTTATGTGGTAGAAAGTAAAACGAACTCAAACTTCAGTTTTTACCAAAGTCTAAGTACAGTCTTTAAGGTAATATGTAAGCTTACAACTTACAACCGCTGGTCCAAAAAGTGTTATTTTAAAACTTAGCTATAGGCCTACATATTAAGTTTGTACAATAAAATAACCTAAAATCAATTTCCCCCTAGCACAGATTGCTTTTATATCTCATTTAGTTCGCACTGTCCTGTCTGCATCTAATTTGTCCCGTTTGTTCACCAAACTCCACAAAGTTGTTGTTGTTAGCTTTGTGGCCAACAGCAGTTAACTTACCTACACACATAGCTCCTAGCAGATGTGAAAATAGCTTAAAACACTTTGCGGTGAACAATTTGAAGACTCTGGCTTAGGTAAGTGAGCAAAAAAAAAAAGGAAGTTTACAATGTATTAATTTCAAGGAAGCAATGAATAATTCAGGTTAAATAGTGATAAGCTAAATCACAAAATTGTGACAAATAAGCAATTGTACTTTTACCAAGTAAAAGTACAAATGCAGAATTGAATGCAAACTCACGTAAAAGTAATAACATTATATTAAAAATACAACATTTGTTATTTAAAATGTTAATTAAACAGTAAAAGTGTTCACATAGCATAAAACAGTGATCTTTATTAAGAGTTGTGCTGATTTTTGTTCATTAGAACTAATTTTGCAAGTCATTTTTCTCTATGTGGCCTCAAAAAAGTACAGATAACTACCCTTAAAGGTAGCGAAGTATAAGTAAGAAACATTTTTTGTTAAATGTACTTTAAATATATGTATGCCTATAAAAAAGTACAGTTCTTTGTTGCTTTCTACCACTTGCAAGCTAGTGAGGCTTAGCTATATGTAAGATTTGAAACTGTTATTACTAAATGTTTGTTTTTTCGATTTAAATGAATGCAAAATAGATGTTAAATGTCCTTCTGAGGATCATTCCTGACATAGCAATAACACATAGAGTGAGTAGGTGTTCAAACCCTACACAGAAAAATGCTGTTGTGCACCTAATAGGCCTACATCACTTACCTGTTAGCTCTGGTGGTATTATTGTTAGCTTTATACTAACATGTATTTTGTGAAAGAAGAGCTTTTACTTGAGCCCCACATTTACATGCATATTTTTTTTTCCCTCAGATATTGACTTTGGTTTAATTAAGTTAAAATATGTCTAACCTCAGATGCCTCAGCGCTACAAAAACAACCAGCTTTTTAACTTGTCTTCCCTTAATTTGCATCTTTGTTTTTGCTTCAATTTAGGACCTTGATTCAAACTCTCCCGAGTCAAACGCTAGACTCTATAATTAATAACAAACGAGATATAAAAACAACTAACTTTTTACAATTCAAAGTAGGTTGAGGACGCGTGAGTGAAACTGGCTGGAGTTGCAAATGATTTAACAAAGCGGGAGTCTTGTGACTATTACAAAATGCCATTACCTTTCCGTTCCATACTGGTGTGACCTTTAGACACACCAGCACCACTGTTTATTTCAACACATTAGAGAAGCTTTGTGCTGTGTATATGTGAAACACTGGAAAATGTGACTTGAGCGATCACAGTCTGTATTCAGTCTCAAAACGATGTTGTACAAATACAGCAAAAAGTACTTGATAATATTACAACTTGAACTAAAGTGAAGGAAGTGTAGTGTACGTTTAAACTACGCTACTTCAGCTATGGTGTTCCCCCATGTTACTTATTCTGCTTTAAACCAGATTTTTTCTTTCTTAAATAACAATAACAGGACAATTTCATTCACATTTTTTATAAATGTCCACACGTTTTGCTCACATACCTAAATCTGAGTATTCACCTCAATCAGTTTCTAAGTGCTTTTCACAACTTTCAGAAGCCTAACAATGGTCCCAGACTAGACTATATGTAAATAAACACATTTTCAATATAGGGCAGCCACTCTAAGCTAAACTATAATAATAAATAAGATTGTTTTATAATGAAAAAGTGAAACATGATACATTATTCAATATCTGGTTTACTTTACTGCGATACTGTATTCATTTTAACTTTGGAGTAAATGTACGTTACCACTAAATACACTTGGTTGAAAGTCTTCAGTGAAATTATCTCATCACTTTCCTCTTGTAATTTTCCTTTCCACTGCAGCATAGCACCATTTGAATTACAAGCCTAATTGAAACAACATCTGAATAACCTCACTTCCCCTCTCTTCCTCTCTTGTTTCTTGTCCGCTTGCAGCTGAAGAAGCTCCTCCTGGCGCCGGCAAACTCCCAGCTCAGCTATAATCAATACACAGGTGGCAAGGCACAGAACCATGCAGCCAACAGCAACCACCGGATCCGACCACCACCTGCCGTCGTCAAGGTAGGGACAAAGCGTGACAAATGTAGCTGTGGAAGGTTTACACGCTCTGCCCTGCTGCTGACTCCGCTCCCATCCTCGTGTATTATACCAGTATTTATTTAGACTTGCTCATGTTTTGGTGACCACTTTCAAAAGAACACTGGTTTGTTCTCCCAGGAGGCCCAGTTTCATAATAAAAACAGACTGATTGCTGTTGGGCTTTTTCAGGCGCTGCAAAGACACTGCAGTCTCATTAACGCTTCCACTTATCTGCCGTAGTGTAGAGTCTGGAAAAAGAAATATGCCTGGCAGTTGTATGGTGAGATTGATGCTTTGAGATGACAAGATCAAAATATCAGACTTGAAACTCTCATTAGAAGGATCTCCAAAGAGTTGTGTCTTCTGAAAGGGTGGAGCTGATTAAGATTAATGTTAGTCAGTTTAAGTATCGTATGGTTGTAAATGTGAATAAATGGGGTGTGTGATTTCGGTAATGTCTTTGCATTTGGCATCAGGACATGACACGCTCCATGTTGGATGTCATATTTAGCTTCCAGCATGTCATCATTTGCTCTTGTTTGAGAAAAAATGTCTGAAATCTCTATTTGCTCTGCTTTCCCCGGTGCCTCAAATCCTGTGGATATAGAGAAGCATGTGGATGTGATGATATTGTATGACTGTATATAGCGTGTTTGCACATTGCAGCACGGCAACCTTCCACACGGTCTATTTTCATACTGTGCCTTTGAGTCATCTGTTTCTGGAGCACAGCGAATGAGGATTCCCGGAGGACATGGTGTGCGTACAGAGCCGTGTGGTGTGGCTCCAAGGGCCACGCAATTAAGATGATGGGCGGACTGCACTCCCACCATTGCCTCCCAGACAGTTGGGCAACCACTGTGCTCAGGCTGTCTGAATCACTTTTAGCCTCTCCCCAGTCCCATCCCTTTCTTCTTTTATGTCTGTGTGCACTTAAAACTCAAATATTCCTATTACTGCCAGCTGCACTTAAACCAAATAAATGATTTTCTGTCTCCTTCCGGTTAAGCAGACGGAGAATCCTTGGAACGGCAAAGCGCGCGGGAGTTCGACCCAACAGAACCGGCCAGTGAGGCGGCCCTGCACAGAGCTGCTCAAATACCTGACAGCCACAGATGACATCCTGCTCCACACCAAAGCCAGTGAAACCAGGGGGCCCTGGGGTCCCAGCAGTAGCAGAGACAAGAGTGTGCTGGGTCTAGGTGCCTCCTCTTCCTCCTCTTCGCCTTCTTCATCGTCCACCTCCTCGTTCTCCTCCCTTTCCTCCAGCTCCTCCACCTGTTCAGCTTCCAAGAAGAAGTCGGTGTCTTCGCAACAGCAGCAGCAGCGAGGTGAGCGCCGGGCTGCTGGCGAGTGTAGTGTGCCTGGTGTTGGGGCTGGGAAGTGGCAGCGATGCCATGCTCACCATGATCAGAAGTCCCAGGGCTGCGGCCATGCCTGCCCCAAACTGGAGCACAGGGCGCCCAGTGAAGAAGGAAGGCCGCCAGGCGACGCGGGCCGCCTGGCCGCCGCTAGCTTTATTAGGTATATGCATTCATATTCCCTCCCTCCCAGAGAGGCGAGTCACAGCTGTGGGCATTGCCGAGAGGCTGCAGGTGCCACTCAGGCTAGTAGGGGCTTTGGCAGGCAAGGCCGTAGGAACACTAGTGGTGCCCAGCACGCACCACACAGACACATCACACTGACCATAAAGAAAAGAGAGGAGAAGCCAGGCCACCCCTTACTCAGCCAGCTGCTCACTTCCAAGCACAAACCTACTCAGTATGAAGTCCAACTGCGCACAAGCAGCCCAAGTCCCAAACTCCCCTCCCCCAAAAAACACTCACCTGTCAGGTCTGAGAGCCCCTTCCTGAGAAATCCACACATGGACAAGGAGGAGCTGAATGACAAAAAGTCTCTTAAAAATTATGACCCTGAGGAGCCTGAACCCCTGCTGTCTCCTCTGACCTTTGACCTAGAGACAGATTCAGGGCTGAACATGGGCTTTGAACTGGAGCTGGGGTGGCCCAGCAGGGGACACTGTGCGGAGGATCATGATGAAGCTGATATTGATGATGATAATAATGATGATGATGATTGTGTCGATGATTATGATGATGTCATGGGCAGCAGCTCGGCTGCACTGCTCTCACAGGGCCCGCCCAGCCCACTGTTCCCTGTCCCTCCCTGCTTCATACCAGGGCAAGGGCACCCACACAGGCAGGCACTCAGCGAGCACCCCGACGACCAGGTCCACCCTTTGTTAGGTAATCATGACTGCATCCCCCCACTGGCCTTATTTCTGCTCTCTCTTCTCCCTCTCCTGCTCTAACCACTTCCCAGTTTGACTTCACAACTAACATGAATTCTAATTTGAATCTAACAGTCATTGGAGGGCATCCACAATAAACAGCCTGCCAGTCAATGCTTTTTGCTAGTCCCAGAGGCAGTATTTTAAATTAAAATTAGCAACAAAAAACAGGGGTGGGAAATGGGGCGAGCCGTGTTTTGCTACTGTATGTCTTGTATTCATAAAGTTGACCCTTGAACCATGTTTGGCTGATTGAGCAGAGTGTGCTGAATACGGACTTTAGTCTGGGAGCCCAGGCTGCACTTTAGAGCCATGTCCCTTTTGCTGGAGCACAAGGCGGCCAGAGCCTCGGGCAACTGCACAAGCTTCTCTGACTCTCCTTTCTTCCTGTTTCCCCCTCCTCTGCGTTTGGTGCATGCGATTATGACTTTACTGTCCAGAGAGGGGCTCACACACTGTCATTGTCTTGTCTGTGGCATTGCTGCTGTCTGTCCTTAACTTCATTTTGGGTCTTGCTTGTTGCTGTTTTTCTTTTAAGCCGGGTGTGCTTAGGCCCTGTGATACATATCCCATCACGTCATTTTGCCTCACAAAGTGGACAGTTTAAAACATACTGCTTAAGAATGGGGTCAAGTTTTGTAGTATGTAGTGTTTTTTCTAACATGGGTTGGGTGTTTTTGTAGTCATAATAGCTTTTTAATGAGCCAATTTGAAATTAATTGTTGCAGAATGTGAGTGTTCTGACTAGATCAATAATTATCAATGCTCCTTTGTGTTCTGCAGCCAAACCAACCACCTTGCCACTTCCTTTGACCCCAGAGTCTCCAAAGTAAGTGCAAGAAGTTTTTCCACATTATTTTAGGAAAAAGAAAAAAATAAAGAAAAAAAAAAAGAAAGAAAGAAATAGAATCCCAGACTAGAATCCAAGTTGAGGCATTTTTGTGACTCTCATTTCCATTACTTTTATCACAAAATCATCAAATATTTCCTTGCGATTGTAGTTTATATTACACACTTTTGTCTTGCAGTGACCACAAGGGATCACCGTTTGAGAACAAAACCATTGAACGCACATTAAGCGTGGAGATTGCTGGAACTCCAGGTAAGCATATACGCTACAAGAACACATAATTAATGGTGCATATTAAATTTCACATGAGTCATTGAGTTTTGTGGCTGCTGGGTTTTAATGGGTTAATCCCGCTTTCATCAGAGTTCAAAGTTCAAGGTGAAGGAACACTGGAGAGTTTTATGTGCCACAGTATTGATTAGAGCATCCAATCTCCATGCGGGTTTATTAGCAAGCCCCTCCCACTCCCCCACCTCTGCCCCCTTTGAGTTAATACGCCACCGCTCTCCTCCCAGATCTAATGCTCTCTGACTGTCGGCTTACTTAGGCCACGCATCAGTAGAAATTGAATTGGCAGTGTTATTGTTTTAATTGGTTTTACTACATGATTCAGTTTTCTCTATCTTGGACATGTCCCTGGACGTAAATGATGTTTTATCAGCTGACATAGGGCTTCAGTGTAAGCATGCTCCCTGTCAATATGTTGTATTAATCTTATTAAAATATTAATATTAGTTTCAAAGTCTTTTAATATGCACTGTCTTGTTTATAGTTTGTAATAAATCCAAATCAGTTATGGCAAGAAAGGAGTCGATATTAAGCGGAGTCACTTTCACAGCCATTTTTCCACTGTTTAGTGCTATGTACAGGCCAGTTTTTCTAAAAAATAAAAAAAATATGCAAATTGCACTGTATATGCTGTTCATTGTGACGAAATATACACATCTAATAACACAAACACAATATTTAATTTAAAACAGTGCTCAGATTGACTACAATCTGGTGGTCCCCCCAGATTTACTTCACTATTTGGAAAAGCTGTTCTGAAGCCATGCAGGCCCAAAAATGAATGCATGTGAAAACAAGCAATGTACCAAAAGTTTTGTGAAAGCTAAGAAGTAGCCACTACACTCTCTGGCTTGTAAATTGTTTGTAGTTAGCCATTTCAGTGGTTCTCAGCGATGTATGCACTTCCCAAACGATTTGTTCAGGGGAACAGTCTCCCATTTACTTTTGTTGTGCACCAAACCCCAAGAGAAGTCTGAAATGAAACCTATGACCTTGGTCAAAGTGGCGTTTAACCCTTTTGTGTAGATAAGCTCTAAAGGTTAAAATCAGTGAAACCTAAAGGAAACAGTCAGAAAATCTGCAGGGCAATCATCCAGTTAATATGTGTCCCCATTTAATGTGCATGGTTGATTTTAACTAACCTGCGGCCAGGTCTCAGAAACAGCCAGACATTTTGTAGAAAATTTGGATTGAATATTAAGCGTTTTAGTGAGGATAAATCCTTGTAAGTGAAGGTGAAAGATCAGGAGTTAGAGGTCCTCTGTGGATTAAAAGAAACATTTTACGACAATGGCGATTATTGTGCAGTGACTTATAACCAGATGGAGGTTAGGCCGGCGCTCTGTTCCACAATTCACCTTCAGACTACTTGGAACTTTCCATGGAGCACTGCCAATTCGCTATTACTTTATACCTTTATGAGGTGGTGTAGTAATAGTGGCCTCATTCAAAGATAACATCTGTAAAAATGGGCAATCTTGTTGCCAGGCATACTAAAGGAACACAATGTGATCTTGAAGTCTTATTAAAAAAACTTGCCACATATGTTTTTTACTGAATCTGAACTTACCGATAGACAGATTTGTACACTGTATATAAGTGATTTTATTTAGTTATTGTGTTGTGCCATTTGTCATGTCGTCAGATCCATTTATTTTTAACATTTTCAACATACAGTATTTTTCCAACATTTTTATAGCCCACAGACTGCTTTAACAAAATAACAACACTATTTCAAACTGGTTGGTTGGGTGTGCATTTCTTTGCCCAAACTCTAAGAACAAAAAGCATCAACAGGCAGTGAAGCCCTCTGGGACTTCAGTGTTCAGGCCTAATCTCTGCCGAGCTAATAGATTTGCCCCGCTCGGCTGTGTTGTCTTTAATTACTGTATCTCATGACACTGGGGTGGTCCGTGTGTGTTGCTATTTGCATGGCTTACCGCCGGATCAACTCTTTAAGCCCGGAGTTGTTATTCGCTCCGAGGTCTACACTCAATTTCCAGCTGGACGGGGAAAATGATTTGGATACACTTGCTTCCTTTCTCTCCTCTCCCCATATTTGGCGTTTGCTCACTGACAGCTTCATGATTGGTGTCTGCATCTGTGGGCCATCCATCATGAGCGAGTTTGACTGAGAGGCACATATTTATCTAATTCTGATTTATTTCACCCCCGTCACTAATGGCTGCTAGTTTACGACCCCACGCGTACATTGTTTTGGACAGATGGTGCTTCATTGTGCTGTGGACCCCTCCCTTTCTGCCTCTTTCACTTTCATCGAAATAATCTATACCTGTACGTTGGCTACTGTTTGCCATCATTTACAAAGACTATTGTCTCCTTTTATTTTACCTGTCAGTCAAACAAACCTCTAATCATCTCATTTTGATAGGTTGAAGGCACAATGCAACATTGAGAGCTCGAACTGCTTAAAAAGGCTTGAAAATATAAAGTTATTTATATTGCTAGTCTTTATTGCTGTATTTTACAATGTAAAGGTGGCGCTTATTTCTTCCAAAACAAATGTACACCGCAGACCAGTGCTCTTGTATTCTGTTTAATAAAAAATAAGGTAAGATAATTTAGTAATTACACATCTGTAAGTTCCAATTGTCTCAAGCTGCGTGGATGTGAAGCTAAATTTATCCTAGACACAAAAGAATTCCCTCTAATATCTACAGGACTACAATAAGCCCCTGGATCTGCCATTCCAAACACCGGTAGAATATTTACGTATCCGAATCACTCAGTCAGTCTTTTTGCCAAGCTGTCTTCCCAGCACACGTTCTCACACTGGATTTAATTCTAATAGCTGTCATTTGGCGCAATTCGCCTGCAAAGGAGGGAAGAACGGTGCATTATAAGAAGGAACAGAGGAGAGCGTAGGTGTTTCAAAGTGGCTGACTGGAGACTGTGAGTGCACTAGTACGGGTGTGTGGGCATGTTTGTTAGACAGAGGAGAGACAAAACGCCAAAGATGGCAGACAGGTAGAGCGATAGGAGAGAGAAGAGACAAGCATGTACAAGACCAGCGAGTGAATGAGAGTAACGGTGACGGCCCCTTTGTGTGAGTGCATTAACAATGCTATAAAGTAGGCTCATCTCTGGATTTCTCATATAAATGCCATCTGTTGGGCTATAAATCTGTAGGAAGGGGGCAGGGGAAGTGAAAAGGGGTGGGGGCAATTTGGAGAGACATACCATCTTAAAGGAATGACAATGCAAAGGGCCAGACTTGGACAATTTTGATATTTCTCCATAGCAATCCACAAAAATGTAGTTTGTACTCAGACTAGAATAATAATTTATTTCAACGCTGGTATGAAAAGTGCTGAAAACCGCTGGCACTCATCACCTCTTCGAATGATAAAAGCTATAGTGTTTTATTCCGATGACTTGGCAGGTGTCCAGTGTTGGGCGGATACAGTGTCACACGTGCCGATGCATTAGGTCTGTCCTCTGCATGGTTTTATGTTGTGTGGGTCAGTGTTTTTAAGGGGATTTTTCCAAGGTCAGAAAGGAACGGATGGCAAGTCACCCGTATAACAACACCACCATATTAAGTTACACCAAGCATTACATTAATCTGTCAAGATTGCAATAAAATTGAGCTCAGGATTAGGCCTGGTGAAAGTGAATATTTTAATCAGACATGTATCTATGGCTACTACCCATAAAGCCTGTTGAGTTTATAGACAAGAGGTGGAGCTGAGGGCTATTTAGAAAGGTTTGGATTATGACTCTATTTAAATTTATGGTCCTTTCTTTGTGTCTTCCACTTTCTCCTCAGGTCTGACACCACCTACTACGCCCCCACACAAAGTCAGTCAAGAGAATCCTTTCAAAGCATCTCTCAAAACCAAGTTGTCTTCATGTTCCTCCTCAGCCTTGGCGTGCAAAAGAGCCAAGCAGAGTGAGGCGGGCCCCGGCACTTTGGCCCTGGCCTCAGGTGCCTCAGGCGGGGGCCCAACTAGGAAGGGTCCTGAACAGACTGAGCTGTACGCACAGCTGAGCAAAGCGTCCAGCACTCTCCCTTTCTCCCTGCATTTAGCAGGGGGCGCTTCCGAGGACCAACGTAGCACTAGCGACAAGCGGTCTCGTGGACACAGTGACCACGACTACTGCCAGGCGACAGCAAACGCCAAGAAGGATGGCAGCACGGCCACTGCTACCAGCACTACAGCAGCGGTCACTCCTCCAGATGACAGGCATGTGGAATGTAAGGACTTAACAATGACCCCATCATCATCTCCATTATCATCTTCCCAAAAGTTTGCTTCATCCATTTCTTTGGCTGAGCAGCACAATTCGGCTAAGTTGGAGAAGGAAACAGCCCAAAGCAAGAAGACAGAAACCCCCCCACAACAGGTGCCTAGTGACCAATCCTCTGCTAACAACCGAAAACCCATGCGCGACCAGGAAATCCGAGCAGAGCTCAATAAGCACTTTGGTATCCCCACACAAGCGCTTTACAGCCCGGAGAGAGAAGTGAAGCCTGCAGCTCCTCTGTCTTCAGAGAAGGAGGCCTTTGAAAGCTCGTCCCAGAGGCTGCCTGGCTCCAGCTACCTGCACCCAGGCTTCCTGCCCTTCCACGATGACCTAGACGTGGGCCGGGAGAATCGTTTCTTGTACCCCTGGGAGGGCACTCCTCTGGACCTCCTGTTCGACTGCTCTCCCTGTTCTCCCTCATCGTCCCCTCCATCCAGCTGCTCTCCATCACGAGGGTCCGTGTCCCCACCCTCCTCCCTGCTCCTGTCTCCCAGCAGGCCTTTCTGCTGGACTAGCGGTGGGTCACGCTCCAGATCCCGATCCCACTCTGGCTCACGCAGCTCCTCCTCACACCACCGGAGGCGCTCCCTCTCCAGCTCACCCGACAGACGCCCTTCCTCCTGGTAGGTCCCAGACACATGCACCTCATCTTAAATTTCTGCCTATACACCTGTACAAAGTATTTAGGCTCATAGGTTTTTGATAAAAATACATAGAAAACCCTCAGCAGCTGCAGTGTTACCTCTCCTTAGCCTAGCTTGTGACATAACCACTTTTATACTAACCAAAGCAAGACCCTTTTCTATCAAAAATGGACACTCTAAATAAATAGAACTTGAAAGATGCCCGGGGGTTGTACTTCACAAGAGCTCCATCTCCCATGGAGGACTTGAATTTGAGTGTGTCCTTAACATCCATTTTTTTGTTTAAATCTGTCTCCCTCACTCGCTGCTTTTCCGTTTGATGCCAGAGCTATTGTTTTAAGCGGCAGCTGTTGTTTTTACCGAGTGGCGAACCCTCCTCTTTTACATCCCTGGAGATGAAAGACTGATCCAGGCTGTGGGAATGTAGTCTGAAAAACCTCACTCAAAAGAGACTGCTATCATCAGAGTACAATGTGAGAAACTACATTTCCCATGGTTCTCTTTGATCAGAGCTGCAGGGTTTTGTTGTTTTAGTGGATGAAGAGGAGAAGTGGGTGATATTAGTTTGCCAGATAGCAGTGCAGTAAGCGTCTGGCAAAATGCAAGTCTGTTACGTTAACTGTCTTTGTTTATCTGATTACTCTAAAGGTCAGCATACTCCACACGTCTGAGATACACAGTTCATTTTCTCCAGCCTCCTTTTCTGTTCTCGCCAACGGTGAAAGACCTACTGCAATCCCAAGTATTACTCTGAGAACCCACTGAATACTATTGTTTTGCTCATTCAAATGAATATCTGTGACAGGCAGTACGTCCTCAAGTATATTTCCCTCTTGCACTGATATGGTGGGTTGTTTCCCGCTCTACATTATGGGCGAGACATGCACCATCCGAATCACACAGACTGTTACAACTACCATAGCATGTGGTGTAACAGACGGACAAATGTGTGCATTACTTAAAGTGAAAACTGCAGTTTGTTTATTAGGTCAGCCTAGTCCACACAGCCAAGAAGAAAAACTTTTTAGATCGTTTCTTGTTCGATACATCTAGCTCACAAATTAAACAGTAAAATACAATTCTAGCACTGACAAGCCTTCAGACAGGGTACTTTGGGAATTGTGTTATAAAAATTGACACTACAAAAAGGTTATTATATTCATTCACTGGTACAGACAAATAGATTTTTAACACAAAATATTTCTCAGAATCCCTGTTCTGTGATGAATGTTTTACAGTGTAAGATCCTCAATCTATCCAAACTGCCATCCCTGTGCTTCTGTGCGCTCCCCCAAACTTCTCTCCCTCTATTATTCAAGGCTTCCTTCTTCAGCACTTCAATTATTGAGCATAGGAAGTGTAAGGCGTACAGGGTTGGCCGTGCCCGGTTCACTGCTAACTTCCACAGTATTGACCAGGTCTCATGCAACTTACATAGCACAGGTACATATGTGCACGTGGCCCAAGTGTATGGGAAGTTCTCTTTGAGATCAAGGCCACTTGCTCTATGTTTGCCTTTGACAGTAACTACAGTTAAAGGTTGTACTTTGTAACTTTTTTACCAGAGGATATACAGTACAACCAGCTTGTTCTCAGGCCATTGCTTTTCATGGAGTGTTTCACAGTATGGCATTTAGCTTATCTATCACCATAGAAACATGCATGTGGCACCACTAGGGCAAGTTACAGAAAGAATCTACTGTATGCATTTTGAGCACATGTAATTGGCTCTATGCACGGAACAACAGTTGGCTTGTTTATGTTCAAAATAGTGAACTTTTGTACTTTCGAGCATTTCCTGTACAGTTCATTTCTAGGAGGTTTTCACTACACCACTTTAAAAAAGAAAACCCAGAAGATCAGACAATGAACAGTAAATTGTGGGGAATGTTACAGAAAACATCGATCAGAGAAATATTTCACCATAGAACACTTGTGTTTGTGTCTAAATGCTAATGCTAACAGAAAAAGCTCAAAAGTGCAAAAGTTAGCTATTTTGAATTATAAACAAGCCAACTGATGTTCTGTGCACAGAACCAATTGAATAATGCAGGATGTTTCTTTTAAATTGTAATGGCAGAACTACTAATAACAACAACAAAAAACTAGAAGTAATGGTAGTAGCAAGTACATTTTAAAGCTTACGTTCAATTGTTTACAATTTAAGTAAAACATTTTTAAATTTCAATTCTTTTTGTTCTTCAGGGGTCGTCAGAACACAGAATCCAGCACTTTTGCAACACGTTCCCGGACTCAAAAAAGCCCTCGGTCCCGCTCTCCTCTCAGCCGGAGGCAAAGGTGAGTCCTGCAATGAGACAATTTTGTTTTCAGTTTTTAATCTTTGCTAAAGTACTGATATTGCTAACATTAACTGAACAATTAAAATGACATGCCAGACATTGCCATGAAGCTAAAACAATCTAAAACAGTGCATATATTATTTGCAATATCACATAATACATAATTTTAATCCTCAAATTCAAGTCAATGTGTATTGCGTTTTGAGATATGCATTGCCATGTTCTGCCAAGTCTTATGCTTTGTCATTCATCTGACTGTGACACATTTGACTAGGCGATTCTCTACACACATTTTAAATCTTTTATATTCCTCTTAGCTTGTCTAGCTCTCAGCCTCTCTCTCTCTAGACTCCAGTGATTGCATATGCAGAGGCCAGGCAGGGGAACATAGTGACACTCGGAGCTCTGAGCTGATTTGGCATCCACGTGCCTAATGACACCCGACAAGTCCAGAGAGACGCTCATCAGTCCAAACTTAACGGACAAGTCTAGTGCCAGTCCGAGGGGTGGGAGGGGAGGTGGGGGGAGTGTAGTGAAGTCGTACTTTTTCCTCGTCTTGATGAAGCCCTAACTAAGCAGAAAGTAATGACATGTGAAGTTGTGCTGACAGCTGCAGACTGGCTCCCAGCCGCCTCTCCCGTGAGCCCCTCCTGTGGGCGCCTCCTGTGGGCAACGTAATCACTGCCACTGCCAATGTGCTTCTTACACACTTCTTACACAATTCTAATAAATAGTGTCATATTCCATAAACAAGCTGGAACGTACAGTATTCCTCCTCACTTCTTTATTTGTGACTAGAGCTTTGCGTTAAATAGAATAATTTCTACCAATTTATGAAACTGCAAAAACACAAGCTATATTCTGTAATTTGACAAAAAATAATTGGAAAGTGTCGAAATGCTAGTACTGCTCTAGCTCTTATAGACTTCACCTAAGATAAAAAATATATATATCTCTTCTTTACAGTCATTCATTTTTGTTGGTTTTACATCTTCTCCGTTCTTATTTGGCTCAATAAACCAGTTGACTCTAAATGAAAACAATCCTTTAAGAAATATACATTGTTTTATTGTTTGGATGATCATAATAACATAATATATGACTTGTCTTTTAGGTACGACAGCTATGAGGAGTACCAGCACGAGCGCCTGATGAGGGAGGAACATCTCCAGGACTTTGAGAAGCAGGAGTTTGAACGAGCTGAGCAGAAAGACAAGCAGAAGCAAAAAGCAATTGTAAGTCCAACTATAATCTTTTCTTTTTGTAACATTTTACCTACTCTGTCTCCAGTCCTGACTACATCCATCAGTAATTCAAAGACATGCTGTACTTTTCCTATGTATCTCTGTATGTCTACTTCATTACCCATAAAAGTAGTATTCAGTCTAAGTGCAATTTTGTAGTGGAAGATTTTGTGGAATTCTTTGCAACTAATTGATTTTTGAAAACTCAAATAATTGTTAGCTGGTCTGTATACAGACTTCAAGACATGAGCAGATTGAATGACAGGAAAATGATGTAATGTTTGTGCTTCTGATATAAACACTAGTTTGCCGCTAACTCTTCACCTCCAGATTATTCTTATGTAAGGCAACCTTCATTCACATTTTGCAAACATTTTATGTTCAATTGACTTTTGTTAAACTAATAAAATCCCCCAAATAATTGTGTGTTTTTTTAGTTCTGATTAAAAATAAGTCAAAATAAAAATAATTTTGACCAGAATTTTTGTGCTGGGGTTGAGAAAAGTCAAACAAAATGTCGTGGTAGCAGTTGCTTTTTTTAGTACTTCTTCCATTGTCACTGTCTTGAATGAAGTTTGCATGTTACTGCCTGATAAGGAGACATGCTGTGACAATCCTAAATATATCAAATTATTTATGCTTAACTAGTTTGTACTGGGATTGACTGCATATGTTTTGTTCTGTAAAGCTCTTTGTACAACTTTATCTATTTGTACTCTCTACAAGTAAACTTGTCTTACCTGAAAAAGCAAAATAGAAAGCCAAAAATATCAACGTGAGACATAAACAAAAACACATTTGAACTCATGATATTTTGTGTATGCAGCCTGCAAATTTGGCATTTCCTCTATACCTCCCCTTTCTTTGTCTCAGAATGACATTAGTCAGGTCTCCAGCGGCGACCACCCGTTGATAAAGCGCACAGTAAATGACGCAGTAATGCAAACGCGGCTTGGCAGGCGTACACTTTTCGACATAGAGACTCAAACAATTACAAGTGGTGTAGAGCCGGAGCTGTCAGAGCAGGTTTGAAAGTCCGGGCGTGTGAAAGATGCTTGTTCTAACTGTCTGTTTGCATATCTCTGTGTGTTTTTCGGCCCATTCTCTCACTCACCCACACATACACAAGTAGCCCTCAGGGTGCCGTCAAGATAGGACCGCCTATTTATCAGCTGTCAGCAAGTAAACCTCTAATTCAGCAAGCATTTTTTGTACCAAAGTGAATGTATAAGCATTAAAGGCGGTGGAAAAATACTGAGGTGAAAGAACAAATATGTACCAAAGTAAAGGTAGAACTATGCACCAAAACATGACTATGTAAGTATTTAATGTAGTAGTAGTAGTATTAGTCTGTTCAATCTTCTTCTAAAGAGGTTATATTTTTATTCCACTTCCATTCAAAGATTTCTATGGAGCATTGTAACTTTAAAGAACACTTTGTCCAAAGTTCTTTTCCGTTCTTCACGCACTCGACAGCACAGGCTTGAATTGTGGGAGATTTTAACAATAAAGAGAAATTGTGAGCGCTTCCAGGATCTGCAAGCAATCAGGTGCTCTTCTAGAATGAGGCCATGCAATGTTAGAGATAAATAAGCTGACTTGCGATGTGAACAAACTTATTTATCTCTAACTTTGCTGAAGTATTTGTTGATGTCTAAATCTAAACCTGATAAAAATTTGTCTAAAAATGTATCAAAATAAAAAAAATTGGGGGAACATTTGTAGTTAGATACAATACATTTTCTCACACGCAAAGTAGGTTATGTGGTGCAAAAACCTGTCTCACACTGACGCTATAAATAAATGTTCCAAGAGTAAATTTAGCGCAAAAAGCTCACAAAGCAATTTTTTTTTTTTTTTTTTTTGTTTCGTTTGTACTCACATCTTAGCACCTGGATTGATTAATGAGAAAATTGAAATATATATATATCTAGAATCCCTTTTGTAAATTTATTTTACCAACAAAATGACGCACAAAAATAATAATTCTGCATACACAACAAATGCTCTGTATCTACATGAAAAAAAAGCTAATAAATTTGTCTTACAATCATATTAGTAGACTTTAAATTCACGATTCTTTCCTATTGTGTTGTGTTTTATCTTAGGCAATCAATGAAATTATTCTGTTTTGTCATCAATTCATCATCTTCCACACAGTATAATCAAGCCTGTTTATACTAGTCAAATAAAAGAAGTGCATGACTTAATAACCAGAGTGCAGATTGTACTTGTAAACTACTTAAACATATTATTGTCAGCAGTATATTTTCTCTTGACCAACACTTAAACAGATTATTGAAAACCCAGCTTGATACTCACAAGCTAAAGTAAAAGTAAACTTTTAGCAAGCATAAATCTTCTGGAGTACTTACATTAATTGAGGATTGGTTATTTTTAGTAGGCTTACGAAATTTAATTACTTCAAGTTCTCGCAACTCTTCCAATCAAACGCACTGCTTAACTTTCTGCTCCATGGCTGAGTCACCCTTCTGTTTTATTTTTAGCCTCCATGAAAAACTGTTTTAAACTCGACACGGCATCATTTGATAAAAATCGCAGTGTGCCGCCACCAGTTGAGGAATTGTAGCGTCAAGAGAGATTGAAAGCACCTCCAAACTGCAACGCTATCAGATCAAAAGGAGAAAAAAACAAACAAGTAGAAGCAATCAGAGAGGAACAAAGCAAAGTGGAAGGGGCAAGGCAGAAGAGGTCTACAGAGTCAAGACTTTGGGGTTATCGCGTCTTCTTCATTAGTGGCATGTAAAAACTTCGGCTCACCTTTCTAATCTCTGCTGGTTTTACGTCTTGTTAACGAACAGGAGGAGAGACGGGCGGTGTACGTGGGTCGGCTGAGGTCCGACTGCACCAGGACGGAGCTGAAACGGCGCTTTGAAGTCTTCGGTGAAATTGAAGAATGCGCAGTGAACCTGAGGGACGATGGGTAAGGCCGCGGGACTAGTTGTGTGTGTGTGTGTGTGTGTGTGAGAAAGAGTGAAGGGAGGAGAGGTAGAAGACTGGACAGGAAATATTTAGTAGAACATTCCTGCCCCATGGATAGGCCGAAGTCTGCAGCTCAAATATATGTTATTGCTCTTGAGCATACAGAGGAAGTTTGGGCTTGTTGAAAAGTGGCATCAAAAGAGTTTTTAAAAAAGTGATTGAGTTCATTCCAGCATTCATGTTACAACTAAATGGGATGGCAATATATTTCTCAAAACCCAGCAAAATCTAAGCAGTTTCTCATTTTTCTCCCCATCATGAAATATTACAAGTTAAGACAAGAGTCATTGTAATTGTAGGATATTATAGTAAAGTTGGTGGAATACCTCATTTGTCCAAAAGTGATCAATAGTAGAAAGGCTTCAAAGTTGTCTTCTGGTCAGTGTATTAGAAGATTGTGAAGTTTCAACTCTCATCCGAAAGTCATTTTCAATCGGATTGAGACTGAAAATGATATTCGGATGAGAGTCGAAACGTCTCGATCTTCTAGTACATTGTCCAGATGACAATGTGGAAGCCTTTCTGCTATATTAAAGTAAAGCTATGTTACACGTTAACCTGGTGAGGCTTACAGATAGATTGTTGCAGTGCCAGCCATGTTACAGTCACCACATTGGACTGTTGTGGTAAAGAAGAGTCAAAATGTAGTTCTTAATTAACCAACCTTCTACTACATATGACCTTTGCAAGGTGGCTGGGCACTCTTAGAGATAGTGAGGAGCTTAGTTAAGCCAGAGAAACTCAGGGTAGAGTCGCTGCTCCTCCACTTTCATAGACTTCTGGACAAAACCTCGGAACCTAGAGATACTTCCTGGAGCAGTTGCAGGAAGTGTGTATAGGTAGTATAAATATTCCTGCTTACTGCCTGCACTGCAATCCAACTGAGTGGAAATGGAGAAAACATTGTGTACAGTATATACTGTATTTAAGTTGACTTTTATTTGGGGCAAAGACAAAAAAACATTGGGGCCCGAAAGACTGTTAGCTTCTGTCAAATGTTTCTATAGCTCTCCAGCTGATAACAAACTAGAGAAGGCCAAAGATAATAGCCTTCATAGTGTGTGTTTTCGCAACCAATTTGAATGCCCCCTTAACAATCAAAATAACCAGTAAAAGCCCCTTTTAATGTGAAAAAGCTGCTCTTAATACTCTCGTTACCAATAAAATTTTGTTATTTTTTGTGAATAATAAATAGCAGAAGACCTCCTTGTGATGGTTATTTGTGAGACCCAAAAGAGGCCAGCATTCCAAGTCCTGGAGTATAAATTAAGTCTAAATTTAAATTGGCCAGGGACACTTATAGGACCTTCTAGTCGTACACATTGTGAATGCATTGTGTGCTGGGAAGGACACTTCGGATGGTCGCCGTGAAAGTTCGAGCAAAATATATGATTTCTCGTATTGATTAGGGGGGCTTTTTGGGCACGAAGGATGCAGTTCCGGATCCATTACGAACTTGGGTAGTGCTGTTGATATAGTCCGAATTGTGTAGTTTCCTCAAAGGCCATGCAAAGCCGTGAGGTATATATATTTGTGTGGTTAAGGAGAAGAATCAACAGAAGAATAATGCAATAGACAGGCAGAAGGAGATAACCAAGAACGAATGTCAAAGGGAAATGAGAATGGAAAGGTATGAATAAAGAGGAATTTTCAGAAACAAAGATCTAAATAATCCGAGAATGGAACAAATAGACACAAAACACAACCGACATATAAATTTTGTTGGTGCAGGATTAGAAATATAACGGAGAAGCAATCTGTGGAGCACTAAGTCACCCATCTTGTGAAGGAGGAGGAACGAACAAGGGAACACAGATCAAACTCCATATGCTTGCCATCATAGTAACCCAAGATTACACCAGAACTAGCATACTAAGTAAGGCTACTGACAAGAAGTAAACAGCGTTAAGATATCTGAGGCCCTGCGTGTCTTTTAACATGAATAGTGTCATAAAGAAATGTTTATGCGCATATTATGGAATCAGTGGACATTATTTAAAACATATATATGGAACGAGAATAATACTGACATTGTCACAGTTAAAGAGTTGTAACCAAATACTGCGTAAAGTGATGTAATGCACATCAGTCGTATGTCCTTTCTGATGGTCACAGTCAATCAAAGAAGAATATCTAACACGAGTCATTGAAGTGGTCCTTTGCCGAAGAAATAGCACCATTTTTTCTCACCCTTTTGTGGTCCTTGTTTTCTTCTCCTTAGTTATGTACATATTCAGTCCAAGAACCTTGACAAAGTCTAATATCATCATCAGACTCAGAATGGTTATCCTTCATCTGTGTTCTGTGAACTGAAGATCAGCGGTGAAGAAGTGTAAGAAAAGTAAGCAAGTCACTTCAAATAGCAATGGAGTTGAGCAAGCGCATCTTTTCGCGGTTGACTGCCACGTGAGAACAACCGATGAAAATAGCACAAGTTGTCTGTTTGCCCTTGTGCTTGTTATATACTAGCTTTCTCCGCCACGCGGCGCATACCAAAGACCCCTGGAGCTCTGAATGCCTGTGGATGGCAATCAGCATCAGATTGCTGTCGAGAACCTGGAGAGCCGAGACGCTGCATTAAGCAGAGAAAAGCATGAAGAGTGATTTTTTTTTTACTATACAACAGAATATGAGCACATGAAGCGTGTTAGCCACTATCGAAAGGGTAACTAACGCGGGACAATGTTGAATTGGGTGTGAAAGCGACGAGACAAACCAAGGAACAACTCCACTGCGAAGACTCCGATAGACATAAGACCCACAGTATCGCCGAAGGCGGATGGTCCCGGAACAGTAATAAAAAAAAAACCTATTCAACCAATCAGTAAGCGGGGACGAGGTCTAGCGCGCGTAGGCTCACAAGAATCCCAACATCTATCTCCCGCCTTCCCCAGTCCTTGATTTAGTGGGTCAGCACCTCTATGCGACATACCGGAGTCCAGTGTCAAAGGAAATAGGCACCCACGTGAGAGTACAATATCTCTAACTCGCAGAGTGTACGTGTTACAACTGAAAGAAATATTCAACTTATACTCTACAACGTAGGATGCCTATAAAGTAAAAAGCATATCCCGTATAATTTGTTACTTAAAAAAGGACAATAAATACGCCTGGATTATATTTTTTAATGATAATCAATGACGATATTTGAATGCTCGCTAGCATCATGAAAGAATGGTGCCAGTATGTTGTTGTTTCATAAGAGTACACCATAAAACTTGCACTTACACACCCAGTCAGCTAACATGCCCAGTGTTATCTTAACATCGATGCTTCAAATATTCAATTCCCAAGATGTAGTTCCGATGCCTTGTTGTCCAATGGGTTTAAAGTGAATATGATGCTTCATTTCGTGCGTCCTTTTTCAAATCCCTAACAATGTCCTGAATCATTGGACCGCTTAGTAAGCGGCAATGCCCGCAACACTTAACGCATATAAAAAATAGGCTCTAGCGTAAACTGAAAACACCGTAAGCCATATGAATAATCCAACCGTATACAAAAATTACCAGGAAGAAATGAAAGTTAAATAGCGTACAACGGTAATAGTGAAAATGGGAAAACTATGCAAGAACTATATGAAGGAAAATAACTAACTGGCGAGGAGAGGTAAGAGGAAGAACTATGTGAATGTAGGCCAATAGGAATTCAACTACATGACATGGTTGAAAGACAAAAAAACCATATTGCCACCACAGCCCTTAGCCTCGGTACAAAGCATAACACAAGAGTTTTATTCCCCTCACAAGATAACGATTTTGTGTCTCGACTTCGATAATCGCTCCATGCTGACCTGAATGTGCTCTCTCCTCACCAATGTATGTATTGCTAACTTATTTCTGCCATCGAAAATAAGGTTTATCTCACTCTCTACATAAAGACAGTATACCTGACCACACACTCGAGTTCCGTAACTAGGTAAAATACTAACACTATTTGAAGATATTAATATAAATCCCAGTGTAAACAATTCAATTAAACATGATTTATTGCTATGAGTGCGTCTCAGTATGGGTAAAACTAGAGCGAAACCCCTATTCAAGTGGAACCTTCTAATCCGTGCTAATTATGAAGATGTGCGGAGAGTAAATATGTGGCGTGTACGACAGAAGGTTGCTCACAGACTTGACGAATTTTGAGATACAAAAAGAACCTAACGCCAAGCTAAAACTGTGCAACGGCAAGTCTATCCTATGAACAACTTTTGTGTAAAACTTATGCATGAATCCACATGAGCTAATAATTGTGCCATTAAATTAGACAAGAACAATTAAGATTATCTATATTATCAATAAGTTGGAATACCTAATGGCTATAGCAAAGAGCTCAAGCTAACAACCAACACAACGGAAATCAGTGCAGAGATAATTTGGGACAACTTTGGAGATGACGACCCACTGAACCTGACTAGGACTAACCAAATCTCCTACCTCGTCTACCTGACACTTTGCGTGACGAGCGTGTCTCAGAACGATAATTAAGAATTGATACATATCAGAGATGACTATAACTTCTTCTGCGACGAATTGATATCACATCAAGAGCTATTCAAGATGATGGAACAATCTTCAGCTATCAAACAATAAAAACTGCCAACTTAAAATACTTAACAGCCTGACAAGAGGATGATGAATTCCGCCCATCCGATTCTATGCTAGTGATTGTGATCAGATGTGATACTAAAGAGCAGCAGATTAAAAATGTCATCCCTCTGCCACGTTGCTCCGCTCACTATCCCTTTAGCGATTTGATTTTCGCAGAACTGCCATTTGGACTGTGTAAACCTTTGATCTATTTGAGAGCGTCAGCATGAAAGAGTGATTATTGGCCGCACTTTCTCGCAGTGTAACCTGTCAGGTTCTAGAACTTGGCATGATGTTCATGCCACCAGGTTCTCTCCTCAGAAGACATTCATGGAGCTCTCACCCACCACTATCAATGAGAAGGATCGGGTTGTGGTGTTCGTACTCCTCGCAGCGAAATCGGCGTGAGCCATAATACATATACAATGCTACAACGAATACTACATGAACTAGTGTACCGTGGATGATGCATGACCTTGGCATTGCTGTCTCCCCTTCGACTGTATCACGGTGCGGTTTTTCATCTCGTGTTCGGTACTCCTCTGGTGGTCCTTCGCGCAACTCTCTTGAGAACAAACAATGTGCACATATACGTTTAATGAGGTCTCAATCTTTGCCTGTATCAGCTGGATATAGACAATCTCATATCCGTTTTCATGTCTTAGTGTGCAGCATTAATGTGGCAAAGTTGGAATGAGGAGCAACAGTGCATATTAAATAGTTTCCCGTCACACCTCCACATCACGAAATTACGCCTCTCAAATTGACCCATCGCCGAGTTGCTTTTTATAAACTATGCACGGCTAATCAATGAAATCAAAGCTCTCTTCCTTTTTCCTTGGCCCCTTAAGCCCAAGTTGGGCTAAAGAAAAAATGAGTATGGTGCGTGCTCTAATCTCCCTTGTCTGCGTCAAGGTTAGGGGCAGCTACGTGGTCACAGAAAACAAGGCCTCGATAATCCTTTCCTAAAAACCGGTATTCATCCCGAACGCCCAAATACTAGCTGGGATTAAAGCGCACTCAGCCAGCAGTTCTAACCCGACAGCACCCCTCACCCTGTTCCTATATGTGAAACCTTAAGCGTAATTTCTGGGTAAATAAAATGCGAATGAGGTATCCCAAATGGAAGACCCTCGTGAGATTAATGTGGATGCTTCACTGGCAACACACCCAAGAGAAAGTGGAACCAAAACTTAAGGGACCAGTAATCCTATTACAATACCAAGAAAAAGATTCAAATCTTATTCATCTAGAGAAACTTTAAAAGTCCCAACCTACTCCTAATCGACTCATTGTTCACTGGATGGCATCAGTATTCTGAGGACAGTAAACCTAGACAAAGCCTAGCTACAACGTACACCAACTCATCAGATTTTCTCCGACAATTTCGTAAATTCTTCACTAGGTCTGCCAGCTTCACCAAAGAGTCACACGCAGCTAGATCTTTGATTGAAAGTGAAAGTTGCAAAGCCAATAGAGTACAGAATGTGTACGTGTCTTACTGCCATAATATGCCAAAAGCCAACTAATTATGGGCACTAACCTAAATGCTGTCGACCTGGTGTAAGATAATGGTGAGTGAAATGTTATCTTGTTTATTAAATGTTACTCCAGTGTTCCCTAATAAACTTTTTTTATTCCTTAAGCTAACTCATGAGATAAAGCCTGGTGACTCTAGAACCTCTCGCTAGTCGAAGTACTCTTTTAGCTATAAACGTGCTAGTCCACATTAGTTAGAAATTGAATTATAGGTCTGAATGTCTTACTAAATGTCTCGCGAGCTCCGTTGGCCGATGTTTTCGTTCTCCTATAATGACCCTACGTCTTCGCGCAAACTAAACAACACGGGATAGCCCAGCCAGTGACAAATGAAACAAAGCATTGATGAAGTAAGTACAACGATTGGAGGACACTACACAAAGAGAAGATAATCTCTGTACAAAACTCTATATTGCCAAGCTCATATACCATAATATTACACAGAAAAAAGTGCCCATGACCCTGCTTATGGAACTAAAAAATATCTTGTCGGAATTGACTGGTCATTTAAGTGGCACTCCTAGTCTCAACCAACTTGACGCAAGACTGTGACAATCGTGCTGAAAAATTGTGAGCTGTTGGCTGTTTCCATACATTCGTAATATTCTCCATCACAACTAATAGTTTTATCAGAATTGAATGCTATAATGTAATAAAAGCGTAAGGGAGAAGCCCAAGTGTTTATGAAATAAAATTTTTAGTCGCTAATACTAAGAGTTTCTATTAAGGATTGAGGTCCCTACTTGATGCAACTAACGAGGGCCGACCTGACATATAACCTATTAGTGCCCTATAAATTATTCTATAGCAATATTTCACAATAACATTTATGTAGAGCTATAATCATTAATAAGGTCCCACTGTGTAAAAATACTAATGATATATAGTTTATACCAAGGCAAATTTTTAAAAAGACAAAGGGTAGTTAAAATTTAACTATTCCTTCGTGCTGCTCTCCCAAGCAAATGAAAAAGAACTAGTAAATTACGTCAGCCTTAGCATCACAAACATTATTGACAATATCACATCTTTTGCTAATAATTGTAATACTACACGGTGAGCCGAACCATCATGTTGTTAGACGTTGACCCATCATGTATCGTGACCGCTCATAACACTAACCATTCCTGTACCGACATTGCATAAAGACAACGCCCTGCTACCTACAAGTGTATTGTAGCCCTCCTGATTTATACCAGGCCTCAAAATCCCACCACTGGAACCTGCTGCGAACTAATCCCTAAATTAATTAGGCCGAGCCAACAGACTCCCATAAGCGCAATTCCTCGTGGCTTGCGTGGAAGGCAGATGATAGCGTCTGTTCCTAACTATTGAGTTTGTGAAATCACAAGATAAGATCTATCGCTCACGTTTAGTGCTATGATATATACGTAAACTGAAATCATTGTCAACACACCCACAACTGGATGAAAACCAAGTTCTTTCTCTATCTACCCCAGTGAAAGATTAAAGTCAATTAAATGTATATGTGTGGAAGTCGTACCCAGTATATGTGTAAGTTAGTGATTTACGGTAATTTCCTCCAGCCCTGTATATAGAATTCTGTGCCCTATTTGGTCACGTCTATCTTTATAATTCAAGCGTAATGCCTTAGCAATATTTGAATCTGTGTCGTAAGTACACATAAGGGTTACAAATGTACCTAGCAAGCAGCATTCGTCCTGATATTGCCGATAGTGCCAAGAGCGACTTTTATGTGGTTTTGTCTCACAATATCGAGTTATCGTGAAAAGCTTGTTCCTGGATCCAGCCTCAGTCGAGACTAATCTTTTTCCCCACTAGTAGCATCTTAAAGAGTAGGAGAATCAGCGACCGCTCGGAATTCGAACAAAAACCTGGATGGGAACATTATCATTTTCTAATACAGCGTCTGGTCATCATGTCGTCGACAGAGAGTCCACAGTTGAGGCCGCGGCGGACATGGCCATTACATCATGAGGGTTTTTTCCTGAGATAACGGAGAGCATATTAAGTAGCACCTGACTCGGAGCAGCATCCCCATTCCTCAAAGCTGGTGGGGGGAGAGCTGCGGGGATCTTTGGGGGTCCCATTTGTGAAGCTGTCTGTAGGCGGAGATAAGACAGGCGAGTGTATTATCAGGTTCATCAAGAAGAATAGGCAGCATGAGAGATGGAGAGACAACATTTTACCTACAGTAATGAGCAAAAGCTTTCCAGAATGGCAGTAGACAAGAAAGGTGGAAGAAATGCAAAAGTGGAAGATGGTATTCAAGTATTGTGACTTAAAACTCAAAAGAATTCTTTGTAGATGATGATGATGATTTCTAGTAATAGTTTTTTTCCCCAGAAGATGTCCGATGTTGATGATAACTGATCATTTTCAGAATCATCTTAAGTTGAAGCAGTATGAGGATACTAAAATCCAAACACAATTTTGAAAATGCTTGAGTTTCAGAATAGACTTTGATACCACAACTTAATCAAACACACTATTACAATGGCATTTTCTACAGAGAATAACTTGCCTTGTTATGGGCATGTCATTAAACTTTCCGTATGTTCTTGTTCAAGTTAGTATCTATGTTTGATATTGTCATGTATTTATATAAGGGTATCTAAAGTTGACTAATTTATCTTGGAACAAAAGCTGGAGCACCTGATTTTACAAATTGTTATGAATCTGTTTAATCTGTCTAAGTCATCTGCACACTAGAAGAGATTAAAATATTTTTAGATTTTTAGACGTATCAAAAACAGAACAGACATACGGACATTTACAACAATTATTAGTCTTACAAACTGTTGTAGCAGAGTCGCACAAACAAAAAGAGAGAAAGCATAAAAAATCTCTTACAAAAATCCTTACTCTGGCCACGCCTCCGTGAACTCATAAAGGGGGCTTCAAATTAAGTCAAAACTCCAGTAGTTTGCGGAGGGTTTAACTGGCTTATATGAATGAAGAATTTGCCAAATCAATGGGATTATGCATTTTATTTTGTGAAATTATTAAGTGAAAGTGAAACGGAAAGGGGACCATTCAAGCACAGCCAATCAGAGCGCTGGTTTCAACTATCAACAGGAAAGAAAATGTTAATATTTTGTTCAGTCCGTATCTAGGGATCACATTTACAAGATACTCATTGAGTATACTAATTTACAAGAAACAAGTCAGGTATCTCAGCTTTAATGTTCTGTCAATATTGACACATTTTAGCCTAATTTCTCCCTTTTAACTCACTTGCTTGTTGGAAAGAAACATGGGCGCACAATAAGCATCTTCAAAAAATGTTATGCTTGGACACATTTTCAATACTGAATGATGCATATGAGAAACACCCTCCACACTTGTAACAATATTTATTTTTCAAAAGCATTTCTAACACCACGTTTGTTTTGTTTTGCAGACTCTCATGCAGACGACTTTGATCCCGCCTCCACCAAAAGCAAGTACGACTCCCTGGACTTCGACAGCTTGCTCCGAGAGGCCCAGCGCAGCCTGAGAAGGTAACCGACCGGTCGTCAAGGACAACCGCTGTCACATGACATGAGAGGGACTTCCGATACCTCACTGTTTCTCAAGACTATGAGAAGATTTACACTCTATTTCACAGAGTTTATATGAAGAAAAATATAGACGTATATCGTGAAAAATGAATATATCAAATGAAGTTTACATGAACAAAGCTGCTGATGAAGAAGGAGAAGCAATGCATTGTGGGAAAGCCAGTGAACCCTCAGAATCTGTTCAAAGCAGGTTCAATGCACTCAACTGCTGTTGTGAAAGAAGGAAAAGAAACTGTCTTTTTTCTCTAAGCACTACAATACCCACAATCCTTTGGGGTAGCAGCTTGTTCAACCAGATTCGTTTTTTCTTTTGTCATTTCTTTTTATTTTTGGAAATCTGCTGTGTGGATCTGGTGTTACATTGCAAAACAAGTGGGAATTGTTTGGAATATTCTCAAGGGTGTCTACATTTTGAAAGGTTAAAATGTAGCTGTGTATTTACTAATATCATAAAAAGGAATATTTTTGTTTTATGTACATATCAGATAAGAAAATTCTTTATTTGTTACAGCTATGCACTGTAAAACGCAGCCTTTTTTAAATGAAAGAGAAAAATTTCTTAATTCAGAATGTTTGATCTGTAGTGATTACACAACATTGTACACCTACATGATGTTTTGTCATGACATGATTGTAAAAAAAAAAGATCAAAAAACTTATGTCCACTGCTCAGTTTGAGAGAGCATGTAAACAATGTCCTGTTTTTTAAGTTATTTTGTTGGGAAAGGGGTTAAAAAGTCAACCATGTATAGTTTTATCTGTTTTTAACGTTCTCAATCAGTGTTTTTGCCGATGTAAAATGCATTTTTAAAGTTTTTTTTTATAATTTCAAAAATGGACCCCCATTTTTTTACGAATTATTTAAAAGCAATCAGTATATATAGTTTGATTCTTTGCAAGGATTTTGATCAACCAAATCATTTCAATCCAAATATTTATGTATTTATTTTTAATCAGAATTATTTATGAGCTCCATCTGATGTGGCGTACCTCATAAAACGTATTTATTTTTTCTGTTATTTAACTCATAATCACTAGACAGGGTGTACAATAATATCTTTTGGTGGGAATTTTGTGACCTTCTATGCCTTTCCGAAACAATCGCAACATTTCAAGCCAATCACTCCACACGCATCAGTCTATTCATCCACATTGAAGCAATAAGAATAATTTTGCAAGATTTTTATTAAGTTGTCCCACTGGAAACACCGACATGGCTGCACTCACGCTTTTTTGATTATGTGAATGCCAAACAAGAAGTTTACAATTCATTTCCTGACTTTTTTAATGATCTTGTATTTGATGTACAAATAATATCATATAGTAATAATATTCACAATAATTGCAAGATGATTAATAATAATATAAATGAAAGGAAAAAAAATCTATAAAAAGCAATAAATTATTTTTCAGAGTTGTATTTTAGCTCTTATCGTTGTGATTTTTTGGGGGGGATTTTGGACCCATTACCCAGTCGCTGGTTGCTAAGATACTCATTCCAGTAAAGTCTTGGCGTCCCTCTGCTTTTCCCTTTAAAGATGTCCGTGATTGTATTGCACGCATTACAATGTGGTACTTCGTGTGCAAACCGTCCACCTGTATGTGTGTGTGTGTGTGTCTACGAAAAAAAAAAAAAAAAGTTTGACGTGTAATGCATGGCTTGTCCAGACGTTTCTCAATGGCGTATTTCAAATCGTTTTACACATACGCAATCAGCCATAACATTAGGACCACTGTGTTGGTGTGTTAGAAAACGATATATGTTCGAAAGTAATATGAAAAATGGGTATGTGCATGGATTATGACAATTGTAAAGGCTAAACAACTGGGCTAGAACAGTAAGAATTCCTTTGGTACTAAACAATGACATGTGTAGAGCTAGAGCGATAACTTTCATCTGGTTCAAAACTAATCTAAAACGGCTTTGTCTTTAAAACTGCAGAACTCCTGAGTACCGTCTCTTTATCGTAAAATGTATTTGTAACAAGCAACAAATTTACCTTGGTTTGATTGTGGTTAAGTGGCTATTTTAACCCTACATGTTTCACTTTTTTTTTTTTGGAGTAATCACAGTTCAATACTACGATGGAGTGTAGGGGCCAAATATTTATAGTATATATTTTTTTTTAAAACTTGGGCTACGAGCATTAAATTGAAACATTTTGAGATTATTCTCGGAAGTTTTTTGAGAGTCGAACTTTTAAAAAGTTGTATTTATATGACAATAAAGTGAAAAAAGTCTGAGAAAAATGTTGTAAAAATCCGACAAAAAATGCCAGATTTTTCAGATTTTTGTGACAATAAAATTGAAGCCATAAAAGTCTTCTTTTTTTCAAGAATAAAATTAAAAACTTATGCAATTAAAGTCATACAAATTTTGAGGAAAAAACCAAAACCTTTGTATGAAGCTTGTCAATGGCACTTTCTTGCATTATGGAGAATGCGGATCACTTGAGATTCACTCACAGTGAAATACGGAGACTTTTAGCCCACCAGAAATAATCTCACAATGTTTAAAGTTTATTCTCGTAGCCCAAGCTTTTTATTTATTTTTCACTTGCCCTTATACTTCTTATACTTGTACAAAACAGGCAACATGCAACAGAAACATTTTAAAGGTGCTCTACCTGTACTCCTTGTTTCCATGTAATCAAGTAAAATGAAAGTTCACTGTTAGCATGCTGGCAGTCATTAGCTTTACTGTGACTGTTAAAAGTGCTTGTAAATCAATAATATGGATATGGAATATGGATGGTTATTGCCCTGATTCAACAAATTTCTATTAACCAAACTTTCTCATAAAAATGTATATATGTCTGTTTAAAATAAGACTGTTAAAATAAGGTACCGCATCTTTAACATGCTTTAATTTGGCTCCACATTTTGCCCAGGTGGTCGTAATATTATGGTTCATTGATGTATCAGCCTACAGGAGAAAACCCTACACAACTAAGGCATGCCGCACCACTTCTTCTTCTTCCTCCCTCTTGCTCTCTCTCTCTCTTTCCATTCACAGTCCAGATATGACATAAAAGGTAACCTTGCAGTTTCTGGTTCAATTAATATCCTGTTCCAAGTAATGAGAGAACCAACTCTCATCACAGGAAGGGAAAAAAACATGTATAATGAAAGCTATGCTGATCACAGACTTCCTTTTATGGAGTTTGACTATTGGAGACAGTTTTTCAAAGAAGGACGTGAAAAAATACCTGTGTTTTATGGCATTGTTTTTCCCTTTCCGTTGTCTGTATAGCATTTGGGTAATGGTGTCGTGTCCCATTGATTGATGTGGCTTTAAACATTGTAATAAAAAATGCTTTGTAAATTGCCTAGAGTAGCAATATATTACACCTTATGGTTTCAACTGTGGCGGACTTTTTAATGTCACCTATTGAGGACACTGTCTTGCTTTGTTTTTTCTTTTGGAAGGACATTATGTGTACAAGTGTGCGTGCGATTTTAAGGGAAGTGTGTATGTGTGTGTTTTTGGATGTTCTATGTGTCCTATCCACGTTGCCTTTTTCTGCCAAGTCCTTACCAATGCCTTTGTGGTTCTACCTATTGTACAACTTTCTTGTGAATTTTAATTTTTTATGTGCAATTCTCATCAGCCTCACCATGCCAATAAAGGGAAATGTGTTTGAAAAAGTCTGGCTTTTTAGTGTGATAAATGTCCCGTCATCTTGCACATTCAGGCATTATGATGCACCGCTTCCAGTGATTATCATCAAGGAGAAAACCTTGAAGTTTTTGAAATGGAACATTGAAAACTTGGAAGACAACAATGCAGTCAAAGTGCTTTGACTATAAATCTATCACAGCACTTAATATGCCCTGCTCTTTTATTAAAAGTCATACTCTGCAGCTATGATGATAATTGCTGTTACTTTGGGCAAAATAGAGACAAAAATAGAGAAGACATGGCCTACATTTATGTGCTCATCAACAATAGTAAATATACCGCTGCTGCACAAGTCTTCAGCTAAGCTGCAATAATGATTATTAAAGTCACTTAGTCACGACTGTTTCTACCATTCACAATGAACCAATCAAATTGGCTATTAGAATATGATGACAGAATATTCATGAATCGAGTGTATTACTGATGTAACGTTAGTAATTAGTTTTTGACTTCTTAAAGTCTGTATAGTCTACATCAGAGGTTTTTTCAGTGTGGTACATACATAGACTGTATAATACAGTCTTTGGGTACATACCACTGGTGTTATGCAAGTTCCATACGTTCTTTCAGAATTCTTATGGCATAATTTGCAGTCAGCTTTGTTCCTGTAGTGTTATATAATGAGACTCGGAGAGTTTGTGCATTTCTTTTACAGCGCCATCTTTACGGTACATATTTTGCACATGGATTTATTATATGCAGAGATGCTAGAATGAACAGGCAGTTAAATGGGACTAAATACATCACAGCTCCCTTTTTGGTAATAAATTAAATATTTTCTTGGCTATTTTCTTGGTTGTGTATAATTATAAGTCCAATTTTACCTCTGGGTTTAGGTTCCTTTACACCAGCTCCATCAGCTTTCAAATGCATCCTCCTCACATCTGCTGCAGTATATCTTATTGTGGAAGAAGACCTATTGCTCTTTTTCTAAGTATTTAGTTAGAAATTATGACAAATAAATAACTGATTTACATTTTGTTCATTGTAAAACACCAAATTGGAAGTATACACACCTCCACTGACCTCTTATTCAAAGCTGCAGGCTAAGTAATTGTACATTGTAAAATTTAAGCAGCAGATTTATTTGAGGTAGCAAACAAACAATGACAAGTGGGCAGGGATAAGGGGTAAGGGATTTCTTTTTGTGCACTCCAGCATCCATTGCAGCTGAAAGATTCACTGCAACTTTAAGGAGTTGAATGAACTCATTGTTACAAATGTTTCTGTCTGAAGCCATCTCTGAACACATGAACCATCACAGCACCCCAGGTATTAGCTGTGACACGTTTAGGCTAGTTGAGTAGTATTACCTGATTGTGGTTTAGCTTTAATGATAATACCCAGTGTTGGTAGCCTAAATAGCTCGGGAAGATGACATCACACAAAAGTAGAATGTTCAGTTGGTCTAATGTTAAACCAATAGAGATTTTAATTTGCTGAATAAAAATACTGTTTATTAAAGAATTATTTGATACTACAGAGTGTTAGATAAACTGACCAGTAGTGACCACGCAGTTTATTAGGTTGTTCAATGGCTGTTTGGTTTGCTTTAATATATTGTTTTTGCGAATGTATTCCTATGAAAGTTTTGCACACATGACAGAAACGTTGTGGATTTGCCATTATTTATTATATATAGCCATTTATTTATTATTAGTAACTGATGTTAGCCTGGGAACCAGAGCCCATGCTTTAACAAATTGTTAAGAGTGGGTCTGGTCAGTCACCATTCTCCCTGCCAGTTTTTTCAGATCAATTCCACAACAACCGGGCAATCAGATTAGTTGCGTGAGCGTGACACACATGAAACAAAGGAGCTAATTGATCGCCTGTCGTAGACTAAAATCTAACTTTACTCACCTCACATTAAAATTGTTTTTGGCTTCATTGATTCTGCAGAAATCCGCATTGTTTTTCATAAGGGCCTGACCGATATATCGGTTGGTCGATGTTTTCTGAGTTTTTACAAGCCTATCGGTTATCGACCAAAATCTTGCCCATATACCACTGATATTCTGGACCTCGGTTTAAAACTTAGATCTTCTACCATTCTATTCAATCAGCAATCAGATCAATATTGAGTGCGGTTATTACATTTATGACGCTCTGCATTACAGTATACCAGTGCGCTGGATTTAAATGCTCTCAACTCCCCTACCAACTCAAGAAAAGGAAATAACTTCCTCAACAGAAAGGATTTTATTTTATCAAAGAAATCAGTGTAGAGAGGAGGGATGATCTTTGTCAGAAAGGAGGACACACGGTTGCTGTCAACAAGAAGAAGAAGAAGTTGGTTTTCTTTTCTCACTACTGGTCAGTCGTTTTGGAGTTTGGATTAAAGGAAGTATTTTTGTGAAGACTTGGGTTCTGAGGTTAGAGGTTATCCTGGGCGGTGAGTTTTGAAAAGCTTTAACTTTTTTCATTGTAGCTCACTGTAGTTAGCGATTAGCTCATGAGGCTATCACAGCATTGCCTCAGCTTGTTTTTTTCTGGCGACTGTAAATCGTCTGTGTTTGTGTTGATGATTATTGTACATACATTGACATGTAAAATGGTCAGAAAAAGAGGTGTTAATGGTCGACATTTGCGCATTTTAATTGCTGCGACATCGTGCATATTAATGACAATAACTGCACCTTCGGTTAGCCTTTCGAACTTACCTCAGTAATACAAGTCTATCAATAATTATACAAACATGTTTCAAGCCTTTAAAGTCACTCATAAGAGGCGAAATAACACTAAATGTGACCTAAATAAATCCAAATTAAAATCACTAAAGTCAGACAGACTTTTTAACACCTCCTAATAAAAAAGTATTTTTCTATTATTTTTTCTTTTTCTAATTATATCGGCTGTCATATCGGCACCCCCAGCCTCCTCCATATCGGTATCGGTATCTGCTCCCAAAAAGCCATATCAGTCAGGCCCTATTTTTCATTTCCACTTGATACTTTTTCCATACTTTTTTATAGTTGTTACAAGGTTACAATGTTCAGTTATAGTTTAGAGCTGCTTTTAGCTAATTCTTTTTTTTTTTTTTTTTTTTTTTTTTGCAGAACTGTACAATATTAGCAATTGAATTAATTTAAAAGAAGCCACAGAAACTCTTCTGTGACAGTTTTAGTGGTGTCAAAGTTGCTTGGAATACAAATTATAAGACACTAGTCAAATGTATGCTAAGTAAATTATTAAACTGTATAGAATATTACAGCAACTAGATATTTTTGTAAGGCATCATGTTCACTGTTCATTTGTCACAATCAGTCAAACCCAGCAGCACCCAGCTCTTCTACAGCTTTATCTTTAATAAAATGTCAGCCAACAGCTGCTACCAAACTCTACTATTTCTTTTTAGATCTTCACCTCTCACTTGGCTAATTAAGAAAAAAAAGCAATACTCTTGACAAAATACACATTTTTTCAAATAAGTAGCCTTGTTTGAATTGCTATCCTGTATCTTTTATCTTTTTTGTCTTATGAGACTTCAAACCATAAAGACACAGGCCCGCCCTATTCACATCTGTCTCCCTCTGAAGTTTCTCTCCTTCTAAAGAATCCGAGCCTCATTCTGAATAACTTTGCCTGTTTGAAATTCATATCACCTGGGAAAGGAACACATTGTCGTCTTTGTCTGTGTCCACAACTTGACTCCACACCTCAAGCTGCTGAGTTAATTAAAAAGTTGAGGCGAACGATTTCATTAGCACTATGGATAGTCAGTTGATGGCATGCTTGATATTAAATGAGGCTTTATTGCCTTTTTTTTGCTGCCTTCACGTTAATCTAAGAGTTCAGAATGTCCTAGTTGTGTTATTCCAAAAATAGATATTAGAATTTGTTTTGATTCCCTGGGCTTTTCCAGCTCACTATTTTCATATGAGATTTTAACTATTGAAAAATGGCCAGCGCAATAAATCCTTTTCCCCCTTAAGGTTAAGATACTCTTTCTTGGTGGAAAAGAGACAAGTGTAAACATAAAATAGTTGTGCAAAGTGGGACTTATTATGTAAAATCTACTTTTCAGAGTTTTTTAACCATGTTGCAGCAGATTTAGATTCTCCAAAGTAGTATTTGGATTGATTCGTGCATGTTTGAGTAATCTTGTATTGACCTGCAGCTGATGCTCCAGTGCTCACAACTCTTTGTCTTCACCTACCACCTATCCCCACCCACTTGTTTGGGATTATTCAAAAACTCTAGGGTTCAAAAGTGTCATAACTACTTTCTAACAACAAAAAATAGTAATTTAAAATGTTTGGCTTATGAAAGTTACATTTTACAATGGCGGGGCTTATCAGTGCTGCAGTTTTGAACAGGAAGTCAATGAACATATTCCTATTTCGAAGCCGTTTTAGATAATTTTTGAATTTTACAATAGACAAAATGTGAATTATTGATGTACATACGTCGTAGTTTCTTCCTAAATATAAGTAAAAAAAAATCACAATTAGGTCTCCTTTAACTTACTTTTTACAGTGGAAACTTTTTGTGTTTTCTTCATCGCATTTGAAAGCAGTTTACTTTGTACTGGACAAAACGTTTTCTTTGGCTTGAGGGGTTGTTTTTAGCAAGTTTATGGTCACATTCTGCCAATAAGAAACAATAAGAAATCTCTTTACTGTAGCAGCATCATGTTCAGATTGGTAAGTCTTTTTTTTTTTACTCTATGGGCCAGATTTATCAAGCATTTGCTCATGTGCAAAACAGGTTAGGGGGAGCAAAAACTTGGTGTAGCTGACATTTTTCTTTCACTCAGACATTAAAGATGCAGAATTTGAGGTGGTGCAGATATCTTTTGTGTAATACTGTATGTTATAGTACATCTTCCAATATTAAAGTATGCATAAATTGCTCGCAAATAACATGTTTTTTTGTTTTGTTTTTTCAGTCTGCACCCGCAATTTAGCAGCTGGCTTGATTAATCAGGGCCTGAAAGTACTATTAAAGAACTTTTTACATGTATACTTCAATAATTGTACATATAGGTTCTACTCTCAGTTGCGTAATTGCTTGCTGGTGGATGTGCACTCTTTTCTTCCTGCGCTGCTCATAATATACAGATCTTCAACCAGACTTGATCCAAGCTAGCTTAACTTGAGACGTGGAATCAAACTTACTTTTGCTTATTCAGCTCTATCTGTAAAAGGAAACAAAGATTACACGTCAACTTTCCTTTATCTGGGTAGTGGGTAAAACCTTATAATCTGCAATCTATGAGGGAGTCGTCATGTGGAGAAATATGTGGAGAATGTGCATTAAACTTTCAGGTTGGGGGTCTGATTGTGGTTTTTATTAAGTCTGCTGTTTAGCCCCGGAGAAGAGAGCAGCGGCCTTTCATTTTCTGCACTACACCAGGAGGTCCCTGCCGCTGCCCTTTCCACTGAATGAAACTGTCCCAAGAACGCCCCCCCCCCCCCTCTCTCTCTCTCTCTCACACACTCCTCCCCCACCACTGCCTCTCTCTTTCCATCACGATAGGAAGGCATTTTTTATCTACTATGTGTCTTTTTATTATTAACCAGGAGATAAGCAGCTATCTCGACTCCCGTTGGAAGTAAGTAGTAGCCTTGGAAGATAATGGGTTTTGATGCCACTGCTGCTGTTGTGTAAAGCTCTATATTATTGGGGTTCTGGCTGAGGGATGCTGCAGAAACCTACAAAGTGGCCTTAAAGCTGCCTGTTTGTGCATGTGACATCTATAAAAAATAAAACTGTTCTTTAGTTTGAAAAACAAAACAACTGTTACATAAAGAAGTTCATTCTCATGAACTCCTCGTGTGTTTGCAGAAACAACGTTCCAACAACTTGGTACTATTCTACGTGGTTTGCAGCAGGAATGTGTTTTCTAGCGACAATCATTGCTCCACATCACTCCTGAAAAAGTTTATTATGAATCGTACCATGTTACATGTCTTCAGCACATTCGGCTTATCTTCTGAGCCTTTTTGTATAAAACAGTTTGTTACAACTAGCAGTTGTTTACTTCACTTTTTTATTCACACTTGATTTAATTAATCTTATATGTATATTTGTGCCAGAGACTTCATTATATTGTACCTTGCACAGATTGGTTTATCATTTACCTGGTGGTAAAGGTTCTCTTTTTGTTGGCTGCCCATTGTCATGAAACCAGCCAGGCTGACACCACCTACATCATCCGGTCATTTCACTCCAGCTCCTACTTTGGATGTAAAACAGGAAGTAGAATTGGCCAATCAGTGAACAGGAGTGAAGCGGTGTGTTGGCCAGAACTAACCCTATGACAAAGCAGACTGTACATTCTCCTCATTTGACCTCAAGTCACATATTAACCTACGACAGTGTACCTTTTAATTTGTAAGTTTATTCAGGGATCAGCAACAATTGCTGACATGTCAGGCATTTTTCATGAAAAAAATCAAAAGAAACTGGCAGATGCACTACTGTGAAGCAAAAAAATCACTCACGTGTTAAGGAAACAGTAACATGCACTACACTGTAGAAGTAATTGTATTATTGATAAGATTAATATACGGGTTGTGTGTAGTGTTTTCAGAATGAAAATACATACTGAAAAATGAGATGGCACATCTCAAGGGGCATTCCATCAGTAAATAAACTGAAATAGAATATGGTGATTACTTTGAAACTTGTGATTTTCTGTTACCATGCTGTTGCATTTGTTTTTGACAATATTTTTGAAGCCTATAACTCATGTATTTAGCAATAAGAGTCCTGATTCAGGCTGATTAATCAACAAGTTCCAAATAGATGCTGTGTATATACCTGCAAGTGTAATTTGTGTCTCTATAACATTCAGAGTCGTCTTGGTGCCTCCGCTGGTTCAAATTCTGCGAATGGCCTTTGTTGCCGACACCGTTGACGTGAATGTGTAAATGGTGCATGTTCTGAAAATAGAGAAAGCTGGGTGCAATGATGACAGCTCGTTTGGGAACGTCTCACCGCCCCGCTGCAGTTCGGTGTCATGTAAGCAGGTTAGAGTGTGGAACAAGCAAGTCTCCGATAATAAGATTAGACTACCTGAGACTGCTTAATTAAAGCCCGTGGGGTGGAACATGAGCAATCCAACTCCCAATTTACAACCGAGGAGGATTTTTTACTCAGGCGAGCACCCGATTTATTGAAAATATTTCAGTGTCATGTCAACATTTCTGCATTTGACAGTGGTGAATATGCTATTGTTAAATCTAACGTGAGTTTAGCTGTGTCTATGTGCCATACATTTATTTATAGAGATTGAGGCTTAACATTACCTCTTGAACAATGAATTCAAAACACTTCAAAGAGAGAAAAGGGGAGCAAGACTAGCGCTGTTGCATAATACCAATAGTTAGCCTATTTTAAAATATATATGGCCAGATAGATCAAGAGATCCCAATCCATCATGTCTTGTGAAATTGTCAGTTATTTAGGTGTGTTTTTAAATTGGTAGTCTTAGAGTTAATTATCTGTCAATAAAAACATGTTTGAAGCAGAAGATAAATGTTATTGTTTTCTGTTTTAATTGGCATAGATTTGAAGACTGTTTAGTTTATTTTCCAGAAATCCTTACCAAAGCCATTTGAGAGGAAAAACTCAACATAGCCTTCAGAGAAAAAATCATACAAAAGCACATTATCATGCCTTTTTTACATTAATATGTTGCGAAATGCTAAAATGTAAAATAATCACACATTTGTCTTCTTATGTTAAGTTTCCGAAAATGTGTTTTTGTTTTTGTTTTTTTTTAATGCTCCTGTCTGACAAAAAGAAAACACATTTTTGGAAACCACGAACTTTGAATGAAGCCACATGGCAAAATTTTCTTTGGGTTTATCGGGTAAATTTAGGCTTCAAGTTACTAAAATGGGCAAGTTTAGGACTGGGGCTTGGGGTAGGTTAAGATTTGCCCATTAAACCCAAAGAAAATGTTACCCCTTAGCTTCAACCAAAATTTGTGGTTATTTTATGTTACTTATTGTATGTTCTTAACATTTTGTTGTATATTTTTCTCTGGAGACTGGGCTAAAAAAACAGATTAATTTGTTCCTCAAATCATCCAGTCATGTGGTCAGTAACATAAGATTTATGTAACATGTAAATTAGACTCTGTGATCCCTTCTCCTTCTTTAAAAATGAAGATAAAACATTGTAATATAAAAGCATGTGACTTAAAACAATGTGGTATCTCACTATGTCTAAGATGCTATCGGCATAATTAAAGTTGGGGATTAATAATTACTTCACAAAAATATCAGAGGAAACTAAATGAAGAGGATTACTGCAGAACAGAGGAAAAGGATCAGGGAGCCGTCAGCGATCACTTAATACATAATATGTGAACAGATTTTTATTTTTTTTTACTTGGAATCTGCTTCTTCGTTCTTCTTCTTCCTCCAGAGACAAGCAAGTCATGGGCAAGCTATGGAAACATTACATGGAGGAGCTTTAAGAACAACTATACTGTTCTTCACATTCTGCAATACACTCTTGATGCGATTTTAAACCCAATATTCTTTCACAATCCAATGAAATAGTGATGTTTGAGACATGCTGGCTTCAGGGAGAGCACGATAGCCCCTTCAAAGTACATGAACAAATGGAAATGATTGGTCACAAAAGGCTGACGTCATGTATCACTGATTCATATGAAAAAAGCAAACATCTCCCAAGCGCACTGTGTTCCCATCAACTCAAATCAGACATCTCTAAAACATGTCCTTTGTGATTCTCAGAATCTCTGGCATCATTTCACACCGTATTAGAAAATGTTCAGCCTCCGACTTTGACGAAGTAAATGAGTCAGATGAAGCGGAATCCAACTGACTTTAATTCAGTGTCAGAAATATAACTGTAAGGACCAGTGGCAATCTGGTCTGGTGTCTACGGCACGGTTTGGCTGTTTGAGATGAATATTCTCTGATGTTTGGAGACCACAACGAATTCAAAATCTTAGTTTGTCTTGAGACTGATGATGATTAGGCATGTTACTTTGGTTATTGGACATCAGGGATACTAATTTTATCGGTAGGTTTTCAGAAACTTTGTATTTTCCTTAATATTGAGATATTGTCCAATACAGTTGTATGTTTTTCCTGCCCTGTCTCAATTTATTCTCAAGCCATCACATTAGTTTTTGTTTTGTTTTTTATATTGTATATTGCAGATTATTACATGTTGGTAGCTTCTGAAACAAAATGAAATTTGAGAACTGCACTGGAACTTAACAGTGCTATCTAAATATCAATGTCGACAAATAAGACAAGGCCAGACAAATTTATTTGTCTTGCTCAATTCATACACAAAGCAATTCAAAGGGCAAAGTAGGAAAACACATCAAAATTATAATACAAAACAACATTAGTAATCATCATAAAATGTACTTTAAAACAAACAAAGAGTGCAGATTTAACTTTTTCAGTCATATGTACAATCAAACAGAAATGTTTTGAGCCTAGATTTAACATCGTCACAGCAGAGGCATGTCTTACATCATCAGACCCTAGCTACATAAAACTGAAAAAGCTATAACCCTATAGGGTTTCCCCATGTTTAGTAGCAGCAAGCCAAAAATCTGACATTGGTATCGGGATATCCCTAAATTGGAGTTCTGCCTGTAATAGGAAGTTTATTAGTGATAAATTTAATCTAAATCTCATTTAAAAACTGCAAAGGCTGGCATTTAAAAACTAAAATGTCCTTATTTTTTAATAAAGATAGAAGAAGTGTAGATCTGTGTGCAAACAGGTTTTTAAATAATTGTATTATTTTATTTTTTTATCAGTTCATAATACTATTTTACTACATGTTTAAAATGTGAACTTTGAACAGAATTGCAAAGGAATCACAATGTCAACACCAAAAAGTTGCAGTTTGTTGTTGTTGCTGCTGTTGTTGCTGTTGTTGCTGTTGTTGTTGTTGTTGTTGTTGTTGTTGCTGCTGCTGCTGCTTTTTTCTCCCAAATCTTGAAAGTTACAAAATGAAAGAGAAACAAAAACGACTGCTTGAAATAATGAACTCTGCGATCAAGATGCCAAAATACCAGTCCTTGGTCGTACAACAGTTCTAAGATTAATCTCTGTACTCAACATGACAAACTACTGTACTATTACTGTAACATTAAGCAACATTACATCTAAACCGTCTCAAATACACAGACTGAATTCAAGTGAGGCACCAAAGACCTCCACCGTAGTTTCAGAACCATATGCTTTTGGCAGGAAAACCACTTTCCCCAGACAAGACCTCTATCATTTACCACCTCTCGGGCACCGATAATGACGACGCTAATAAAACATCATTCTCCCTATCCACCGCTTTAGCTTTAGCACTTTCCTCCATTTAAATGTAATGAGCAACAGAAGGCCAAAATCTTTCTTCCCCCTCAAACTATCAACTTTGGGGACTGGTTGTATTCTTCGTCGAATAATGAATAGCTACAGACAAATGGCGGCTGATTGAGCGACTCATCCCTCTATTCTCAATCACCATCTGCTGTGTGTTGCCTGGCAAAAAAACAACGGTAATTACCTCGAGTGTGCCCGAGACGTGGCGTATTAATTAGAACAACACAAAATGGAAACCTAAAGGAATCCCAGAGTTAAGTGTCGGTGATGATGTGTGAGCCGCGTTCCTTTGGATTTGGTTGATGTATTAAGTCCTATTCGCACGGTCTTATATTTACCTAGGGACGTCTGTAAACTTTAAATTACCCCACGACCTCTGAGTTTTTTACAGGCATTCGCACGGACATATACGATGTCTGTAATGTTCTTGTTTTTACAGACTTTCCGGAAACGGCGACAGATGATTTATGGCAACAACTATTTACTTAATTCATGAAATGAGCGTTTCTTGTGTTTTTGGTTTGTTTTAACGTGAATCGGCTAACGTTAAACTTACCTGAGCTGCGGCAGCAAATGTAGCTCCTCGTCACGTTGAGGAGTTTCAAAAATCACATCCACAACATCAAATTTCATACGAAAAACAACCGAAGACTCTCTCTTTTAATCCATTTACGGTGATAAAATCCAAACATCCAAACTTTGCAGCGTTCTGTTCACTGTTCTGTCTAAACTTTTCCCCAAACATCCATTTTCTCGACCTTTCGTTGCTACGACAACGAGGTTGTTGTACTTCCGGTTCACGGACTTTTAATCGTAGTTTGATTAATCTTTAGCTATTTAAACGTAGAAAAAAAGACAATGTCATTTGAAAATAATCCGTAAAGAATAGTAATAATAATTTTGTTCAAATTTGAAGGTAAAATAAGCCGCAGAGTCATTAATAATTTATTTATAAACCGTGGTTTATGGTTGTTATGGCAAAACGAGCGGTGTCATAACACCGCTGATCCTGCAGATGGCGCTACGTGCACAGTCTGTTTGGTTTCACTTTCTCTCACAGCCGCAGATTCTTTAATATTAAGTTGTTAGCGGCAGACTGCTCCGTCTTCTGCAAACTTTATCACTTTGTTAATGCGATAGATCTGCTTATAGCCAAAATAAAAGGCTGCTGTCTTTGTTTTTCACACAAATCCTCCGTCATGGAAAGGACGAGCTCTGAATCACCGCAGTGTTGGACGACCATAAACTTTCACGGAGTTTTTTGATCAGACAGCGCTGTTTCTTCGGGTTAGTTTTGATCGGCGGACTTCAGCAAACGTTTTTATGGTGTAACGGTGCAGTTTGCGTGTCTGCAGCATTTTGGACAAAACAACTCAGTCTGTAAGGATCATTTTGCCTTTGTTTATCCCCCAAATCCCTCCTCCAGAGCTGCTGCAGCAGGTATGTAACCCGAGGGTCCCGTGGGGTTTAATTCGCTTCATGAGTTAATGCAAACTCCACATCTAGAGAGCGTATACACTTTTATGCACATTAGAGATTCTTAAATGCGATATTTGCCGTTTCCACCTCCCAGGACTTACTCGATACGTCTTAATGCACATTAAAAACAAGAGGGTGGAAACGCAATTACAGACATACGCATTCGCACGGCATTAGAATCACATGAGGACGTCTGAGTTTGGCGAATTACAGGAGGTAAAATTCGGGGGAAACTTTACAGACATTTTTACAGACATGGACGATTCGCACGGGAGTAGAAACTCAGACGACGTCCGGAATTATTACATTTTACATGAGGTCCCTAGGTAAATATAAGGCCGTGCGAATAGGACTTAAGTTGCTGTAAAGTTTAGGTTTTATTGACACTGGGGATAAACACAACATTGCTAAAACACAAATTCGGTTCAAATTGTTCTGTGCGAGCCGCAATCAAAACTAAACAGGAATCATTCTGGGGGCCTCATGAAAACATCTCAGGGGCCGCCAGTTTGAGACCATTGTTTTAGAGTTTAGCTGAAGTGACTGCTGAAGTATCTTGCAATTAATGTAACAGATGGCAAAAAGGGCATTCAGAAAAATGAGCCATAGAAGACAATGAATGATAATAACTTTAATAGAGATGTACATATCATTAGGTTTGGTGGTGGTGGAAAATAAAACCTTTATTCATTCAATACTTTTTTCCCAAAAGAAGTATAAATTTCTGACAAAAATCTATCTTCCCATTGTCTATATTCTTCACACAATTCACTAAATTAACTTTTTTTTTTGTTCTGACGCTGTAGTCCTGCAGTCATTTGGTTGATTAATCGTTCGATGGATGGTCGATCAAAATTAGTTGACTATATTCATTTATTTAAATTAGAAGGAATTTCCGCTCTTTTGAGCGCACCTGAATGTAAACTGTATTATTTTGCGCATCGTTGAATAAGCCACAGAGTTCAAAGCTTATAGTTCTGAAATGACGGTAAATAGAACAAAACGGCCTAAGTTAGCTGTCGGTGTAGGTCCGAATCATTCATCTAATCTACCTTTTTAGATATAAAAACACTGTTTCCTATTCATTTTCTGGATATATTATTGCTTTAGCGTGGAATCCCATGCACTTTTAGGACAGTTTGGATCCAATAAATGGTCAAATCAAAAAGATACTTGTTAGCTTCATATTCCGAATCTTTTTTAGTTGGCTAATTGTTCGATGGGACATGTCTTCAGTTGAACTAGAATTTCTATGGTTGACAACAGCCCCATTTTTTTATTTTTATTTTTGATATGATCTCCGAAAGCCACTTATTATTCCAGCCAAGTAAATGTGGCTAAATCCATGCATTATCTTTAGTATGTGAGCTAACAATCCACCATAGGCTTAATAAAAGTCTATTTTGAGCTTTTGCTAAACCCTCTATTTGCAGGTGCCATGACTGAACCCAATCCTCATCACTAATGACACCATGTGATCAGGAAATGTGGCGCATCATGCCTAATTATTTGGCAATCATCGGGCGGCATCAATAACAATTAGCTTCATTTTTATGACTTCAATATTTAATGACTCCATTGAAAATAGTGACAAATAAAATGGGCCTGTGCTTATTTACGTAATATAAATAGGTAATTTACAGTCTGTTGTGGCGGGAAAGAGAGCGGCATGGGTTACAAATAATAATATCATGACACCTGAATGGAAAATGACTCATAAGTAGTGGAGAGGATATTTTCTGATACATTAGCTTTAGCATCACTTTGCTATTGCTCCAGTAGGCACTAGTTGGAAGAGAAAATGATTAGATTTTATACCTCCACCTCAGCATTAACCATAAAAGTCTGACTCCAAGCACATTCTACTACGCTGCCTTCTCGTACATTAAAACTTCTACAGCCCTGTTTGTCTCCTCGGCTTCATGCAGTAATGTTAAATGAACACGTCTTCTTTATTGTACATAAAATCCATTACTCTGCTCAGATCTGGACTGGATGGCTCCATTCAAGCATTGTCAAGCTGTGTGTAAAGAGAAAAAGGACAACCCTCTCTGTGCTATTCATATCCAACTGTTTACTTTGGGTAAGAAGTATTTTGTCTCGTCCTTGATAAGCTGTATCTAAATCCAGAGTAAGCTTAAGGTGCACTTTATTGTTCGCTTACAGCCCATTCTACAGTAGTGCCAAGGGGAGCTGCAAGCATGATTCAGATGAGCATAGAATTGTATACTAAAATGTCATGAGAGTATGTAAAATTAACTCATTAACCTTAATCTAAATGCTAATTAGAGTATTTTGAAATACCATTAGTGCTTCCTCTCATTTTCATTAAATTCCAGTTTCTAGGTCAGGTATTAGTTTCCCAAAACCAGGAAGCATAATCAGCCAATCAGCGAAAAGAGATGATTTGGTGCGTTGGCCAGAACCAACTCGAGTTGAGATAATAGACTGTATACGTTCTTGTCCTTTGACCTTGAGTCAAATATTAACTTTGATATTGTACCTTTTAATTTATAAGACCAAAGAGAAGTGATGGTTAAAACAAAAAAGTGTTTGCCTATTATGGAGCGAGCAAACCCCAATGGTGCGATGTCAGACTTGCCTGACCAGCCAGTCCCTACATGCTTTGAGAGACAACTTTACAAAAACGTGAGGGTCTGGAATCAGAGCGCCAGGTTTAATTTTGAAGGCGAACTTTCCCAGCGCAGAGTCAACCAATCACTGAAAACTCGGAAATTCCACCAAAACAGCAACATTCAAAACTGGATGTTATTGTAAATATGCAGCGCAAGGATTGAAGGCTCTCACATGGTTTGCTTCTTCTGGATTCTTAATTGTTCAAAACCAAAGCAAGAGCCAAAAAAAATCTATCAGCTACGTCCGCCATCTTGAACCTTTTAAAATGGTTAAAAAAAAAAGTTGTAGATGGAGTGGGGGAGATTGGACGAAGTGATTGGCTCTGTCTTTGGTTCCAGACCCTTCTGCATTCAAACAGAATGTAGGAGGGTCTGGCTGGTCAGGCAAATATCAGACGGTTTCTACAAAGTGAAATGAAATTGACTGATGCATCAGGCAAGAATCCCACCTTATTTCTGTTTTTCTGGTGTCGTCATTTTTCTTCTACCTGAATAATTTAGCAAAGAACTGCCAATCTCAACAGTAAATACATTTCATACTCTCTACAAAGTCGTTTTCAGGCTGCTCAGACAATCGGTGCATTGTTGACTTACTGATGCACATGAAGAGTGAACATTTCACACAAATCAGTAATATTTTAGAGGCAAGACTTTTCCCTCGTTCTCCACTTAAGCAGACCGAATTCAGGCTTGAAGAAGAGATTGGAAAAAGTGGATGAGGCAGAATAAGATGTTTAAATTGAGCTGAATGAGATTTGAATGCAACAGAATTTGAGGTTTAGCTGTCAGTTAGATAAATTGTTGACAGTCGGTTGATAATTTATGACCACATGAATCAAAAATGGTGCAAAGCTTAACCCTCAATGAGCCAGGATTTTCTCTTGAATTACAATCTAGTACATATGGAGACTTTAAACTTTAGCCTGGAGAATCCAAACTCATATCTTTCTGTATTTTGTATATCAGTGCTGTTGTAGAGTTGGAATCTGCAGACAGAGCCTAGAATGACTTCTACTTTGGCACAATATCTTTGTTTTAAGAAGAAATAAACAAACGTCACATATCAGAAAGTGGCTCCATTATTCAATTCCAAAGTAGGGCTGTGCAAATATTCAAAATATTGAGAGACTGCGATCTAGTCACGTCAAATCGCCAATTATTTAGGTGTGTTTTTTGGATCAGGAGCTCCACAGCTAATCCTCTGTTAGTAAAACATGTGGTTTGAAGCAGAAGACAGACTTTGGACGTAGAACAGGGCATTATATTGTTAAACACTGAATCGTGAGCTCATCTCTGTGACCATCTGCATTTTTTTATGAAATTGTCAAAGTATGATGGAACTGTCTGTTCGTGTACAGACACTTTTTTCTCACTTACGTCTCTAATTGGTCAGCTTTCATTCTGCTCTGAGTGAGTGACAGATGGATTTAACCAATCACAGTGAAGCTGCAACTTTCTGAAAAGTAGATTGTTTTATTCACCTCAAAGACAACAGCAAAATAGATTGAAATTGTGATCTGGCTAAATGGGAGAGATTACAATTTAGTTTCAGAGATTATTACCAAAACATATTTTTATTTTGTTTTTGAAAATGCTTATTAAATATAAGAAAACATGATGAATTTGCTCCCCAAATCACCCAATTTTACTCCAACTACAGTAGTGATTGTTATAGCCAAACTTTATGAAATTAGATTAACATGGTAAAAGAATCAATCTCAAGAAAAAAGGATGTAACTTCCTGCACCAATTCCAATTAAATCATCACATAGCAGTGTTCGGAGCTTCTGGGTTTTCGTGTGGGTGGATGGTCTCTCTCAGTCCCTGGTTTGAACTCCGATACCAAGCACCTCCCGGGACAGTGCAGACAGTTATTGTTTCTGTGAATCCTTTATGTTGTTGTGCAGTCCGGAGCAAATGGCATCCTAATGCAATCACTCATTCTTGCCATCGTGTGCTCTTGTCCATTAGGCTAACGATGTGTGCTAAAGCATCCTGGCTTCCCCTGGACAGTCAGTGCAAGGAGGGACACAGCGATATGAAACTCTCAGGCAAAAATAGAACTAGGTACTGTGTAAAAAATACCACATTACAACTTATAGCTTCATCTCAGGCAAAATCTGCATATCAAACATCAGTTTTCTCCAAGGCAAGAAAGAACCCCCAAAAGCAAGATTTTGTTTTTACTTTTTTTTTTTTTGCTTTTTTAAATTTTTTTTTTCTTTTCATTTTTAGAGTAAATAAATAAATAATGAATTGCACTTTGGTTGAGGTTGAGATTGAGGTCGAAGTGCTTGCTAGCATCAAAGCAAGTTCTCCTTTTGTGAATTTTGTTCACTGACAATCACAATAAAACTTTTTGGATTCTGTTTGAGAGATTGGCAGTATGGATGGAACGATTCTGTTTTGTCACGATTCAATTCTTGTCAAGGGCCTCGATTCCAATATGTTTTAAATTTTGTAAAAGATTGTAAGGAAGATTTTCCAAGGAAAGACAAATCCAACAACTGTTTGCAGTTTTTCATATTATGCACACGTGTTTCTTACTGACACAGTAAACACCCTCCACTGTTTACTGGACCAATAAGATTAGGAACATACTGTAGGGAGTTTGATTGACAGGTTAACAGGCCAATAGATAAGTCCAATAATTGGCCAACCTTTTACTGGCCTCACCATATCGAAGTTTACATATTTTTTTATGATTCTTCTTCTGCTTGCCAAGTCTGTTACAAATCTACAAAATGTTTTTTGACCAAGACTGACAACAAACTTTTTTAAATCCTCCCTAAACAAACTTTTTTAAATCCTCCCAAGAAGAAACTACTTTTTGAATTTGCTCATTAAACATGGCATTTCAATAAATAACAATATGACTGCTTTACTGTTGTTTTTAGGAACTTAAGTCAGGTGTTTATTAAGATAATGTTTAAAAAAGGTCATATTTCAGTCACTCCTCAGTCAGTTTTTGTGACAAAACTCCCATCAATAAGAATAACAACAATAAAATGCTGTTTATTTTCTTTGACCTAGAAATGACAATGGAATCAATCCTTCAAACACACAAATTACAAAGCAGAGCTGTAGAGGGACACGTGAGCATCAAACTCAACACCAGAATTGAATAGAAACCACTAAACAATTCAATACTTTTTTTTTAGCGGGTATTGTTATGACCAATGTAGGAACCATAAGTTTTACATTGGTCATACTAAATGAAAAAATATCAGTTTAAAAACAAATATTGATATTTAATTCAATTGTTTTTCTAGGTAAGAGGAAATCATCTTGAAAAACATTATAATGTAAAAGAGGTTCAAATAAATTTACTCAAAATGAAAAAAAAAAAGTATTCCAGGAATGGTAGAAGCTAGTAGAAAGGCAGAATCATTTTACACGGCTGTTTCTCAAATGACATCTCTGTTCCATGTTCCTTAATTACCCATTATCACCATATATCCTTTAATCCTAATATTAGGTCTGAAAATGCCAGCCCTATCCTTCTGCGTTGTGAAGTAGATACATTTTGAAATGGAACTTCTCTCTCTACATTTAGGATTGTCACAAATTTTCTGCCCAAATCGCTGTGACTTAAATATGCCTATAATTACTGGACAAAAATACCCCGAGCCTTAATCCACATGGTAATAACGCAATTAAAGTGGTGTTTCTCCAACTTGGTAATCTTCAGTGACAAGGCTTACAATTCAATTAACCCTGTTTTAACACTTTGTTTCAACTTCCTGCAAGGCTAATTTGCTTTAAACAGAACTTCACTGGCGGTAATTATGCCTTAAGAAAATGTCCAATTTCATAATTATCTGTTGTTTATGTTGGATAGACTGTTGTTGCAGTGGGAGGGCCAGACAGATCCACAAGGACAATGGGCTGTGACTGAGGATGGTGATAGCATTACACTTGTTGCTTTTGGCTGAGAAATGTAGACTAATTATTATTGTTGGTGGGGTTTTAAGTTCTTGTATAGGTATGTTGTAGAATATTTTATATTGTGATAGTTTGTTGAGGTAAAAACAAACTAGTGGAGGATACACATTTGTGATTGAAGAAGGCAGACTTTACTCTGTTACTGCAAACATGGTGGAAAGTATTGTTCAGACTGGACTGGATGAGTAGATTTTATTTGAGATCTTTCTTGGGCATTGGACTGTGAATCCACAACCCTACATTATTGACAGGTTGATGTTTAGAATTTGTCTTATTTATCTCCATAGGAACAAGCAGGTGGCAAGTTTTTGGAGAGGAAACTCTGCTCACACTAAGAATACATACATGCGTTAAACACAATGGCACCAGCTCCACAGAAGCAAATGGAGATAAGAAGATAGTAAACGTTACCCCAGAAAAATGTCACTTTTTCCCAATGGAGGTCAATAGTGCCGTCCAACCCTTACGAAAGTACGGATTCCCATTATAAATCCCCATAAGGATTCAGAAAAAAAAAGACCAACACACTGTTTCTGAAATTTGTAAACCGCCAAATTATAAAAATGTTTTGCAGAAGTTTATTTTGACATGTTTTTAGATTTAGATTCAATACAAGTGTTATAGATATCAGTTAGCATATAGGGACAGGGATGTCAAACATGCACCCCGGGAACCAATTTTAGACAATTTCATGTGGCCCCCAGGATCATTTCTGATTAATATAAATACTGGCCCGCTGAAAAAAGCTTGTAACAATTTGAACTGGTTGCCTAATACACTGCAGCTTAGCTCTGTCCTGTGTATGAAGAGCAAAAGACGAGCCACATAGGCCAGAATAGGAACTTAGCCTATGGAAATACCGTAATTTCTGGCCTATAAGCCGCTACTTTTTTCTCAAGCTTTGAACACTGCGGCATATACGGCAATGCAGCATAATTATAGATTCCCATAGACTTACTATTATCAAGTGCGGCCTATATATGTATTTGATCATTTTTCTTACTTAAATCTAGTGGGTGCGGCTTATATTCAGGTGCGCTCAATAGGGCAGAAATTACAGTAATCCTCTAAAATGCACTGGAATGATGCAAATTGCATGTAATTTGCTCCAAAATGTTCTTGGAAGGACACTCTGCACAATTACAAAATTACAGAAAACATACAGTACAATGCAATACAAATAACTCTGATTACAATCAATTCGCCCCAGCTCCATTTGAGTTTGACACCCCTGATGTAGCTGGTTAACACAGTTAGCACTCAAAATGTTCCAACTACTTTTTGTTAACCCCTATGGAAATTTGTAATGGAAATCACTTCTTCCAGAACCATGACAATCTTTGAGTGTTGAGCTCCATCACCTCCTGCAACACACTGTTCACTGAGAATACATTTGAACGAAGATTTTGTGGATCTTAAAATGTCCAAATGCATACGATTATTTTGAATGCCGACCCTTATTATTGTATTATTGGTATATTCATTCTGTCTCGGTGGGTTGACAGTAAAAATCTGATTATATAGTACATTAAATTGTGTACTCAAGACACACTTTCCATTCACTGCTGGACATGACTGCCTCCATCATGTCTTGTCCTCTCACTGTCACTCTCTCTAAGCCTACGTTGCTGCTTTCCCGACACTTTGTACTTTGTAACTTTTCCTTGTTCTTCTGCAGAAGGTCATGGGGCCAGGCCTGATCCAGCCTCTGTAAGTGAGCCAAGAACATCCAGCCCTGTCATTCAGATTAGTATTAGACGCCAACGCCCGTCCTAAGCAAATCAGACAGTGTGAAGGACAAACACTGCGCCCATTCAGAAGAGGAGGAAGATGGCGGGCTAAGTTTTTGGACAAAGGGAAGTTCGTGGGAAGTGTTCCAGTTTCGTCAGTGCTTATTTTTGAATATGACAAGTTAGTCTTGATGAAGCAATTCTTGAGCTGTCTGAACATTTTGTTTGAAGGATTGACATGTGTAGCTATATTAGAGAAATGTAGACAGAGTTAAATATGCTTTGCTGTAAATTTTCAAATCTGATTTTTACCACCTCAAAAACACAATTGCATTTTAAATATGTATGCAGCAGTTCAGTTTTGCTCACTTACTTAAAGTGAAGCTAAACATAAAAATATTTTGTGGCTGCTAAGCTGTTTATATGGTGTTAACAACATTGCCTCTTTTGGGACATTTTAGTGCAAACTGAGCAAATTAACCATTATCAGGTCATAATAGTCATTAGTCACAAGCCTCCTGTGTCTCTGTAGACACCAATGTCTTTTCTAGACTCTACTGTATGTTACATCAGCATTGATCTGTCCACTCAAAACTGCATGCTAATCATAAACACCTGTTGTCAAAACCAATCACACTGTTGCTGTCTCCACCTTCATTCCCTCCTCTCACCTTCTCCTTATTCTTTTCCAGCAGACAATGGCACATGGGACAATGCAAAACTGACAAAACACATTTATTTGTCACAAAAAGGTTGGCAAACCCAAGCACTCTTCATACAATAAAAGTTTTAAAAGCCTTTATTAACCTATTTATTGATTAAATAGGGGTAGTGGATTGCTGAGAATCACACCCTGAAGAAGGCTGTTGTGAGGTACATGTGAGTAGATTAATAAAGGCTTTTTAAACTTTTATTAAATGAAGAGTGCCTTTTATTAAATGAAGGGTGCCTTGGGTTGCTCCCCTTTCTGTGACTTTGCATTCCCAATCACCAATGAGCACCTTCAAACTTAGCTAGATTTTTTTTTTTTTTTTTTAATTTGCACATTTAATTGTCTTGCAAATCTAAATTGGGATATTTAGTTTTAAAAATGTATTCTCTTTTTTTCTCTCTCTCTTTGTTATTTCAATTTCATCCACTCATTAAATTACACAAAATTTTAGTGAGGGTGATAGGGCTTGGTTTTAATGACAAAAATAAGTATCTGTTTGTTTGTTTGTTTGTTTTTAATGTATCTTAATAACAATATTCAGACAATATTTTCTCAATCCAGCTGAAATGTGCACAAAATGTCTTTGGTTAAGTTCACATTGCAGAATTTGATGGCCTTTGGTTCATGTAATTTGACTAGACACAGTAACGTTTTGTGTCAAGTGTTTTTGTTGACCTTAACCTGACATGACAAAACTTATTGACTTTCTTCTCCTCTCATACAAACACCAGGAACACTGTGAGGACAAGAGTATACACGGTCGGGCGGAAGGAAGGAAGGACACATTTAAAATAGAAATGCCAGCGTTGCTTTGTGCATCGGACTCCATTCGAGGATAAAACCTGACGTCCTGTAATTTAAGAGTTTGTCGTGAATACATTTTGGGGCTGGATTGGTATTGATTCAACATGGCGGCTCTTGGAAGGACACACTTGCACCTGGACTCAATCAGCGGCGATTGAGGAGTGGCTCTGTGCCGAGTCCACACACAGCTGAGGACAGACAGGGAACAAGTGCATCGGGTTCTTTAATCTACACTGGATTGCTGATAAAGTGTTTACATATCATCAGTAAAACCTTTTCCAATATTCAGCCTGGTATGTAACAATACAGGTTGTAAGGTTGCAACTAGTCAGTTCTTGAAGAAGTCACAAATGTATTAATCAAAAGATCATTAACTGGTCTTTAAATAGATTTCAAAACATGAAAATAACTTCAGATTGAACAGCAGTGATGATGAGGAGCAAAGAAAATTGCAAAATTAAGTGTAAGAATGTTCACGGAGCTAACATGTGACGTCATATTCAAAGCTTTCTTCTTGTTGTAGCCTTTTTAGGAACACAGGAGAATCTTTTTGTCAAACCTGTTAGCACACTGAACAAGCAAGAACCACAACCACGAAAAGATGCATATAATGTTTGTTGAATGAATAATGGCGAATTTTGATGATGATAATGACAATAATAATTAAGGTACCCGATTTTGGCTTCAGTTGGGCCTAGGCTCCCAGACCTCGCATCGCCAGTACCTAAACGAGAAGGCAGAGAAAATTATGTAAAGAAAAAAAGGGGAACGAAAACAGTGAACGAACGTGGTTTAAACAGCAAAGCAACCAGAAGAATGTGAATGTGGTGTGGTTCTGCTCCCGAACTTAAGATAACAAACTTATCTTCATAATGTTTTCCCAACCAAAGCGTCACGTGAAAACTACAAGACGAACATTTTATGATGTAAGTTGAGTTTTTCTGTTAATCTACACCTCCAGAACATCTTCAGCTCAAGTGTTGCTAAATCTTGTATTCAGTCCGACTTGTGTACGAGAGTACGAATAATCAAAATAATTGTTGCATCCCTAACTGGTCGATTTCCTGAATAATACACTGGGAATGTGGGGATTCTTCCAGGTTATATTTTTCCAAACAAACTAAGTCTATAGACTTTCAAACACACAAATTACAAAGCAGAGCTTTTTATTATAGAAAATTAAACTGCAACTAACAATAATTCAAGCTAATCTGTTACCTATTTTACACTATACACTGGTGAGCAAAATATACGGGCTAGATATTTTTGGTCACTGAAGATTCTTTGCCATATCTAGAAACTCTTTGGACCCATATGTGTGTCCCAGCTCCCAGTTTGGTTGATTTTTTTTCCATAAGGTTTTTCTCGAATTAAGTCACTTTTTTTTTTTATTTGTTCAAGTGGAATTACGTTGTAGTATGAGTTTCACCATTCCATCCCTGTCCTTATAGCTACGCATTGGTGATTCAGAATGCGAGTGTGAGTCATACAAACTGTAGCAGTGCTGTATTTTCATATTTCATTTAACCTTAGTGACACCATCCAAAATAACTTTCCCCCAAAAACTGTATCATATTCTTGATGCTTGCTTCAGGTAAAAACAGCATGTACTTTGACAGATTTCGAAATGTGAAATAAAAATCTGTGGACTTTTGGAAAACGTCCTAGATTCAAACATTCAACAATAGAACGGTGCCTCTTTAAGCTCGTAGCCCAAAGATATTAGCTTGCTGGTTAACTTTCACAAGTAACTAACATGTTCTGACACCCTAATATTAAGCTTTCTCTGTTTTTGTTATTCTTTGGATCTCTTGTCAGCCGCTACGTTGGCATGCCGACCGGATGGCTCTCTTCTCGGATTATGTCAGCGCCTTGAGCAGATGCTATCGACGTCCATAAAGGGAGAGAGACTCACTCAGTCCTAATGTGCGCGCTATGGCCATGGGCAACAACTTCTACATCAGCCCCATCACTCAAGCCCGCGCTGGAGCCTTCCCAAAGCTGCCGCGGCTCCTGTCAAAAGGTAAATCCTCCTTGAATGCCTCGGAAAGTTGTATTAAGCGACGTGTGACGACCAGAGGCACAAACACGTGTAAACAAGAGAAGGAGTTTTAATATACATCACCTTCTCCAGCGCTCAGGGCCAGGCTGTTAACAAGCAGATGTCTGACTGATGCCGGTGCTTGTCGACTTTTTCATTCTTCATTCTGTTGTTGGAGAAGTTTTAAGTGCAAACTGCCAGCCCACATGTTTGGAGTGCGTTTAGACATAATGAGGGCGATCTTGCCCCTTTAAGACTTTCCGCTTAGACCGGTTAAGACAGTTATTCCTCTGTTGGCCTCTAGTGCGCTCTCTCCAAGAGCTACGCCGTGAGTGAAGCAGGTGTGGTGCCCGCCAGATGTGTGGGTACAACTTCATTCAGTGAACGGCCTAGACGTGTCATGTCTGTGACACGTAAGCAGTGCATTAATATCACAGCAAAAGTTACTACAAGAGCTTCAGTTTGGGAAAAAGTGTAATAATAGAAATGTATTTGGTAAAAGTCTATTCAAATGACAAACTTTAACAACTTTGTCTAAAAAACGTATTTTCTTTTACATAAAGCCTGTTGACTTAATATAAAAAAGACTTAGATTATAGAGTGAACATGAGACAGTGTTAAGTGTGAATGCAGCTCTGCCCACGACAGAGCAGAGAGATAAAGCCAGGAGAGCGCGGTGCTGCGTGAGGTCCGGCCCCTTCAGCGCTTTTTGGGTCAGAGCGGGTCGCGGCCACGCGCACCAGGCCGCTGGACGTTTCTGACCAGAGGCTGTCAATTTTACGGCGGTGACCACTGTGAGTGAGCACGAGGAAGAGCGCGGAACCGTTTGGCACAGTCTGGACCAGAGCCCCGCGCTGTGCTTTACCTGGACCACGGCGCGCATCCAGAGAACCGACCCGAGGTGGACACAACCCTGCGCTCGTCTGTACAGGGGCTGCAGACGCGGTCACACACGAAAGACCCTCCGCTCGCATCACACCGGGACCGGGAGCCTGCTTACCGGCAGTTGTCTCATTCAAAAGGATTATAACGAGGACACACCGCTGCTTTTTCATAAACTTTTCACGCACGGATCAAGATTCTCAGGTAAGTCTTACCACGAGCATCGGATCATTTTTATTATAAGTTTAGGTCGACACAACATTGTATTGTTAAAACATATAGAACAAACTTATTGAAGCCAAGTCTGACTAAAAAGTGAATCCATTTTATTTTACAAATATATTGCCTAATTCAATAACTGCATTTAACGTGGCTGTTTCTAACTACATAACTGACAAAATTAGAATTGATGGCAAAATATGATTATTATTATTATTTCTTATTTCCAGTGAACTTCTTGCACTGCTCCACGGTTATGTTGTGCAGGTTCACTGATTGAACTGGCATCAGACAAAGCAGAGCAGCCGTGCCACGAGCTGGAGCTGCTCTCTGGAGCTCATAGCGGCCAACACAGAGAACTCTTTGCGCTTTGCGCTTAAGTATAAGACCGGCAGGGGCAAAATCGCCCGGATTGTGTTCTACGTTTATCAAACTGATTTGTCCTCCGGTTAAAAAAATCTACTTAAAAAGTTAGTTGTCAGAGTTTGAAAAAAGAATGAATGGGTTTAAGTTAGTTCAGGAGGAGGACAAATTACAGCAGTGGAGCTGCTGAACTTCATCTGAATTATCACCATCAATCATCAGTAGAGTTTTCAATTGGCCCAATTGAAATTTTAAAAATGCTAAATACAAAAGTTTGCATTAATTAAAACATTCTATCTCTGCAGAGTGTTAGATAAACTGTATTTTCCAGCAGTGACCCTGAGCTTTGTCAGGTTGCTTCACAGTTCTTTTGAATATTCCTGTGGAAGTTTGCCACACTTGCTGCGCAGAAATTGCTCTACATAATCATTCTGCATAAATGATGAGATCTCTTCATAACAATTTATAATGTTACATTTTTTAACCCAAAGATTTAAACAGGTATACTGTTAATATGGAAGACAAAAACAGAATACAACATTAGTGCTTATTTAAGACTTCATGTGTTTTGTAACTCCAGTTTTCTTAAAACAGCTGATTAAACTATCTAAAATGTAATTGAATTCTGAACCCTTTGCACAAACACGTGGGTTAGGGTTAACCCTTCCCTAACCCTTATTGTTGACTGAAGCTTAGGCTTCAAAAAGTCCTATAAAATTTGGGGGATTTTTTTTTATTATTTGCAGGTTTAGAGTACTAACTGAGTGTGAATCATCCCAGAACGTTTGACTCTAAAAGAGTGTTACAATTGCCTTTTTGTCTTTATCATCAAGAAGCTTGATATTTTATTTTTATTAGAAGGTGAACAAAATAAAATAAATATATAAACAGTGCTTCATCATCACTAATAACTGATAACGGTAATCTTTTTGGGGTAACAAATTTTTTAGTTGTAAATTAAACTTTGTGTTTTCTACTAAAAAGCACATGATAATTGCATCACTGTGTGAAAGCACTGAGTACTGTCTGAATTGAATAATAAAGAATATTAGTACGAAACCGGAGCTGAATGTAGCTCTCTGATTGGTTAAGGTTGGTAGTTTCACTGTGTTGTTTGTAAAATGACGTTTATTGACCATAATTGCAACCACAATGAATACATGTTATTAACCATGTGGAAGGATTTATGAGAGGAAGGGCTCAAATTGTAAATGGTGTTTGCAGTGAGAAAATCACCTATTGCACCTTTAATTTTTTCTGTTTTCAGGTTGTACAGGTTGACTTACAATTTTTTTTGCAAAATCAGATTTGTTGAAAAAACTAAACTAAGATATCCTGTTCTTATAATTCTCTCTCATTTAAGTTGGATTTATTGTATCTTCATATCAACCTGCGACCCCTACTTTGAGCACCACAGGACAACTATTTTTGCAGGAGGCGCAGGACTTCACCGAACATGTAAGGTGAATGAGCGAGGAGAGTCGAGGTGGGGTTAGACCTTTTTCACAAACGGGGACCGGGCTGACGTTAATCATGCAGACAGCAGTAACATTAGCGGTGTGAACTGTGGACACATTCACGCACGCACAGAGACTACAGAAAGGATGGAAGCATAATGTAAGTGTGTGTGAGGAGAGATGGAAAAGGGAGTGAGGGCCGTGACACTGGGAGGACGCAGTAGTTTTTTATGTTTGGACACAGGGGAAAAACAGCTCCATGACTTTTAGATAAAGTCTACTTCATTTAATGCTGCTTTCTGCAAAATTTTGTCTTCATAAGGTGTCTGTTCAGGTGTTGATCGGTCAAGAACAGTGTTGGGGGTTAGTTGGTACTCAAATTACTTTTCTGGGTAACTTAACACATTAGTTTTACTTTTCCAGGTCAGTAACATGTTAGTTTTAGTTCAGATCCAGCTGCTCAGAGTCTTTCCTGCTCTTCTCTTGTGGACAGTGACAGGGAGAGCACATATGTACGTGTTTTTGTCACACCTCAGCACCTCTTCTCGCATGCACACTCCCATGAATCTCCCTGTGCACTCTCCCTCCTCCTTACCACCATCGGGCTCTCCCTGCAAGGACCCGCAGTGTGTTACCCATACACCACACCCCAGAATCAAAATAAACAATCCAACAGACTTGCACGTGTCCAAACGCAAGCCCCAGTTTGGTTTGATTTTGGCAAACTTGTGCAGACACTGATATGTGCTCACTCTGAAAGTCACACACCATATGCAGTGGCTTCATTTTACCATACTTGTTAAAAGCCGGCTGTACACTATAGGAGTTAAATTTTAGACGCACAAAATTATTAGACAAATGTTTTTGGTTTTTTTTTTCAATTAAAGAGCCGCCATCACAAGGCAGAGGCACCAGATGCTGTCTGTTGTAAAGGTCTTCGTGGTCGTGCAGCATTTGAACCTCAAAATGATGCACTCTGACAAATAGTCGCAGAAACGCACAGACGTAAGGAAGGAAATGACAACAAATCTCTTACGAAAATCCTTACTCTGGCCACGCCTTCCCAAACTCATAGAGGGTTACATCGGGCTTAAAATTGGACTAAAGTTTCTGTAGTGTGCAGACGTTTTAACGTAGTAGCTTAACAAATAAAGTAACAATACCCAATACCAGTCAAAAGCAAAAACAGTGTCACGATTGGGTGTGTTCTTCCAATTTTAGTTCACTTGTCCCAACAATTCCTTGATTCTACAGCTGTCAATCTAGGACAATTGGAAAACCCTTGCCTTTCTCCGCTTTTGGGATTAAGGGAAAATGAAAAAAAAAAGGGACCATGTTAAATTTTGCTTTAGGGATCTCTAGTCATTGTATAGCTAATATGTGCATCCCAGCCTTAAAACAAAACCTTATACTATCCAAAATTTCAAAACCATTAAAATTGGTTTGAATAAAGAATATAACAATCAATGTTTTCTGAAGAGCAGCAAAACACAACAGACAAGAGGTTGCATCAGGTAGAAAGAGACACAATCCTAAATGAATTTATGCTTTTGACTTTTTCATATTGCTTAAGGCTAAGTACTATATTTGTCCTTTTATTTTAACTGCTGTTTAGTCTTGGTTTGATTGAAGAAAAAACAACTTTTCTCTCTCTCTCTTTGAACCCCTCAGAAAGCACAAGAGCAGCTCTACAGTCTGCAGTCCCAGCAGGTGGACTACATGTTGCACATCAAACTGACATAATACTGGGGTAAACTGTATGCCTGCCTTGTGCTCTAGTGCGTCGCAGAACCTGAGCCTGGATCTCGGAGCAAAAGCAGTGACTTGATGGCAGTGGCTGGGTGACAGAGTGACAGGTCGTTTTGACAGCTAGCAGTCAACACAGGTGGAGTGTTGTGGTGGAAGCGCCGCATGATCTCTGCTATTTGCAATGCTGAACGGGCTTGGTTATGGTTTTGTATGTAAACCAAACATTCAGGTGTCAAATTTTGTGCAAGTAGGCCTGTCACGAGGACAAAGTTTGAGGAATGATACAGTATGCAGCGGGAAAACAGTACGATAAACGAATATGGTGAATAATATTGACATACTGTTGTAAATAAAACACAAGCTGACTTAAATGGAAAATTGTGAAACCTTAAAAGCTAGTTGAGATCAGCATTATTATCTTATTCAGATTATTCTTTAATGCAGTTTATTTTTAAAGCGTTCCGTAGATCTGTCATGACTGGAAAAGGGATTACCGGTTGACTTAAGTAAGAATTACTTATAATGCATACCCCCATTTTATAATTATACATGAAAATTTCAAGAAAACGCAGTTTATATGATGATATGATACAACACCAAAAGGTCTGAAATGGGGGTTTCTAAGCTTTTTGGACTAGAACCCTCAAAATAACCATGTGAGGTGACTCTACGGCACAGCTGAATAGATATTTATAAAACATTCAAGTTGTTTCATATGTTTATTTTATTTGCAATTTGAAATCATCTTGAGACTGCCAGATTCGGTTTTGTGACCCTATGGGGGGTTCAGACCCTCACTTTAAGAATTACTGACGTATAGTGATGATTTTAAACATGTCCTGATTTTACTGAGGTTTATTTGTGTTTATCAACTGTTAAAATATATCTTTTTGAAATGTAAAGCATAAGCACAATTGCATAGCTTAGGAAAGAAATCAAAGAAGGAAAAAACATGTCATAACAGTTAATAACATTTTTATTTATTATTAACTGTAATACTCCAATGCTTCTTGCTAAATCTGTCAGTTGATAAATCAATAATGAAAAGGGTAACTTTCTTAATATGAGATCAGTCCATTAGTCAACATCTAACATGGCTCTGCAGGAGGTCTACTGTATGTGCGTCAGAAGAACCACCTCCTCTTCTTCTGCTTCATGATGTTTAGTCTTTCCTGGATCTCTTTGTTTTCTGTCTTCAGAGCAGAGATGGTTTTCTCTGATGTTGTCTGAGATTCAGCCTGCTTTTCTATCTTCTGCTCCAGAACCAATCTCTTCTGCTCCCCAGGCCCTCAGCTGTTCTTTGTGGATGTTCTTCAGGTTCTCGTGCTCCTCCTTGAGGTCCTTCACTTGCTTTGTGAGATTGTCTGTTTGTGTAAAACAAGGGAAATGTAACATTTGTCTATGACTGCTTTGAGCTTGATTCTTTCCTCTCTATTGATAAGATTTCTTACAACAAACTTTAACCTGACCTTCTTGTCTTGCAGGCTTTGGGTCTAGTTCTTCTCCTCCACTTTGCTCCTGCTCAGTCACTTTGCTGCTGGGTTTACTCACCAAACTCTTTTTTGGTGAACAAAGCATGCACCAAAAAGGTTGTATCATGATTGTTTTCCACAGTCTACTTGCATAGCCTGTCTTAAACTCTTTTTGCTTCTCTGTTACGCTTGCTGCTTGCTGTGGTGTGTCAAAACATTTATGTTTGAAAGACTCAAGTTCACAAGTCCCAAACCACGTGTCAGAGTCAAATCCAAATCTCTAAAAACACAGTCTAGTCTTCATCTCTGTAATCAAACAATAATCTATCATAACAGAGCTATTATAATAGATTAGGTGGTGTTTATTCTATAGCTATGTGCAGAAAACTTCTCAAAATGGTTGAATAATAAGCTGTCCAGTTACGTTTAGGGCCCCAAAGAAGCAGTGACAGGCTGTGTGGAAATGTGGTAAAAACAAGACAACCCTGTTTCTTTTTTACAATTGCATCATGCGCCTTGAAAAATCCAACAGGCGGGAAGCAACAGATAGCATTTGCATTGGTTCTCTGCTCTTGGACTGTCTCCCAAAGTAGGTCAGCACGAATCACTGCCTCCCAAAATAATAACAAAAGGTGAAGCCCCTCGCCTGGCTTTTTCAGGGGTGAACGTCTGACTGCTTTCTTTCTTTTTTTTTTTTGTCAGATGCTTTCGAATGTGCCACATCAGCACTCTGTGGAATCTAGCAGCATTATACAGCACCATATTAAGGCACATTGTTGCATTCAGCAGTCTTAGGCGCTCGGCAGTCATTGTAAAAGTTTAACAAGACAATGGTGAATACACAAATGCGTTGTAAATATGCAGGGTTTTGTTAGAAGGCGCTGGAGCTGAAATTGTAATGATGTCGAGCCATGAAGACCCGCTGGGCTGGAGGCTTAGCTTTTTTATTAGAATGGCAGAAAATGCAGTCTGTTCTATTAGTTTTTCTTTCATTTTGCCTTTACAGTTAGTTTTATTCGTACACTTTTATTCGAGGTAATCAAAAGTCAACAGTCGCTTACTGCATGTTGAGCTTTGGTGGGAGAAAGCCCTTGCTGGTGTTTTCGAATCTTAAAATAGAAAACATGCCATACATACCTGTCCACACATCCTACTTGTAACTCTTCCAAGTTACCTGAATAAGCTATATTCAAGTTATCGAGTTAGTATTATTTATGGCTTTTTCCCACTGGTTCACTTTTGAATGGTTTGACATTATGAGAAGTGTCTCCATTGTTTTAACTTCACATGACAGGTTAGAAAAGATATTTCAGTCAAATGTAGTGAACATAATTATATAAAGAGTTTACCTAACATTTGGCCAGCTTTTCAGCTTTTTTCTCCTGAAATGGTTATAATGTTAGGTTAGGGATGTTCATCATGTCTTCTTAAAGTATTTATGAAAGCGTTTTCTTCAATACCAGGAAAGCATCAGTATGAGATTGTTTATTACCTGACTAGTTTCGACGGTTGCTTTCGACTTGGTCAGAGGCATTGCCCGTCGTTTAGGTGACGTGTCTTTTTAGCTGCTGTTCCTAGGCGTGGAGACCACCAGGCGGCGGGGAGCGTGGTCAGCTCGGTTGACCTTACGGGTCCACTGGGTTGACCACACCTGGGAACAGCAGCTAATGAGACACGTCACCTAGGCGACGTGCAACGCCTCTGACAAAGACGGAAGTGACTGTGGAAACTAGACAGGTAACAAACTATCTCTGACTGAAGAAAACTCTTTCATGGTTATAATGTTGCTTCCTGGTGTGTGAAATACAGTGCCTTGCTGGGCAGACTATTCTATGTAGGTTGGGCTGCAAATTATTATGATTTGACTATGGATGAGACAATTCATTTAAGTCACAATTTTGGATTTTCTTCAGTTTTGTTTATCTATATTGTTACGGCTTGGCTCAGTGCCGCAACAAAGAGGAGACAGAGACGGGGGTAAAGTGCGCAAAAAATAAGATTTATTTACAAATAATAAGGTTAAATAACACAAAAATAAGATATGGGGTCGTGAGTATGTGTAGATCAGTATGTGTGGTGCGTGTATGAGGTGAGTGTAATGTATGTGCGATGTGAGTGTGGTGCGTAAAAGAAAAGACAAACTCAAATGTGCATGGAGGTGGAGACGAGGCAACAGGCGAGGCAGCAGAGCGAGAGAGAGACAAACACGTTGCACCTGGGCGCTTTTGTAGGCGACGCCCATGGGTGGAGCAATGAGGCAGAAGGTCCACCTGGGCAGAGCAGAGGAGGAGAGCAGCAGAGCAGGGAGAGAGACACAAGGCCCCCATGGCTAGGGCCGTAACAATATTAACCTTTTTTTTACCTCTACCCAATAAATCACAATAAATAACATTTAAAACAAAGCCACTGTTGTTAGTGTTCAGAACTTGTATTTTCTCTCAAGCACTTACTACTATTACTATTTACTATTCCAAGGCAATGATCATTATGTGACATATGGATCATTACCGATTGCCTGATTCCTAAAGTGGGGTGCGGGCCCCCTGGTGGCCTTAGATGTCTGAAGTTTGAAACAAATTCTACATCCTTTATTTGATTAGTTTTCATAATTTCATTTCATAATATTTTGAATAGAATGTGAAATATTATTAAGACTCGGGCAATCTTCAGACCTATAGGGGGGCCTCTTTTAAGTTTGGGACCGGCTGGCCTAGAAATTCCAGATGATATTTCTTATTCACCTTTTTCTGCCCCGGCCGCTTTTCTTGGCGGTGCACTTCCTGTTTAGCTGCACTTAGCCTGTTGCCTGACCAGCCAGCCCCTCCTGAATTCTGTTTGAATGCAGAAGGGTTCGAAACCAAAGACAGAGCCAATCACTTTGTCGTCCAAATATAGGACGATCCAATCTCAAACGGCCACTCCCCTCCCCCTCCCACTCCTTAAAACCTGAGAGCCTTCATACTGAAAATATCCTTGCGCTCACATTTACGATAACAGGGCTCCTGCGGGTCCTTAAAAAGTCTTCATTTCAAGATGGGAAATTTAAGGTCTTAAATTGTCTTAAATTTGTCAAAACAAACTTTTGTGTTCATTTTTATTTAATAGATATTTATTTTTTTGTCACAAAAATAATGTTTTTAAACGTGCATGTGGTCTTGAATTTTGCTTTGCAAGGTCGTAAGAAGGTCTTGAAAAGTCTTAAAATTCATTCTAGAAGTTGTTTAGAAACGCTGATCCCTAACAGAATAGAATTTTTTTTTTTTTTTTTCATTTTTTAAACAGAGTTGCACAATAGGTCTGCTGTTATCTTTTCCAAATATTTTCTATTTATATTCGGATAAATATTTCTATTTACATATATAGCATATTCTTATAGAGTTAAGAGTTAAGTTTACCAGTATTAACCCAGCAGTTTATTGGGTTCCTTTGTACTTTTTAATATTGTTTAGACTAATGTATTTCTATGAAAGTTCAGCAAACCTTCTGACAAACATGGTAGATTTGTAATGGTAACCTTTGTTTTTGACGTTGCTTCCTAAGCTTTAAAGTAAAAAAAAAACAACATTTCTTTTGTAAAAGCAATCCAGTGACCAGTGGTTTTAAAGAGGTGGCTGTGACATTCCAGAGAGACCTGCAACAACTTTGTAAATGTGACTGTAGATTGCACTTTAGGAACTGTATGCACCAATGCACCATAAACCTCTACAAAACAGTGATATTCAATTTATATTGAAATATTAACAAACTATTTTGCTGAGGGGATCTTAAGTCGGTCTCATGATCATTCACAAAAAAAACATAAAACTAAAAAGCAAAATCTAATATTTTTTGTTTAAAAAATACATATAGTTTATGTAAATGTATGAATACAACTCAGTACTTTTTCCCAGTAAAGTGATATAATATTTTGTATAGTGCATATTTTATATATTGCTTGTTGCTATGGCAACATGTCATCCTTTTGAAGCTGGGATTCCGCTGAAGAGAGAATGACATCACTGCTTTAGAGGCCAGAGGTTACCAAGGCGACAAGTGATGTCACAAAGTTTTATCTGACTGAGACGAGCCGTCACATTCTTCATTCTTGTACTTGACTTCAGGAGAGAAGCCACAGAACGACAGAGCAGAAGACATACACAGAGTTTAGCTAACGTAACTTCACAAATACACATTTAACTGTTTCTACACAAGTTAAAATGGAGAAACAGACACTAGAGGAGAACATTTTACAACTCCACAACAAAATCGCCAACTTCCAGAACAACTTTCTTGAAGAAAGTTGTGCGTTTGTGCCGTCCCCTCTCGCACAGGCCGACGCACAACTGGAAGTGGCTTTGGAAAGTGAGGCCAGGACCAAAAGCATAGAGTCTGATCTCGAATTGGAGAACGACAAACTGCGGGTCCACCTCACAGAAAAAGAGACAAACGAGAAGCAGCTCAACGCAAGGATTAAGGAGCTGGAGGCAGAGCTGCAGGCTGAAAAGGCCCACTCTGAGCAGGTAAGGCAAACCAGCAGCCATCTCCACGAACAAAAGATGGCTTCTATTATCCAGAAAAACCAAGAGCTCATGGCTGAAAACAAGGAGAACCTGAACCAGCTCAACTCAGCGAAACAAGAGCTGGAAGAAGCTCGAAGAAATGCAGGTAAGTATCAACATACCAATGCAGCTTCTTGTCCTCAGCAAGATCAGGTGGAAAAACAAAAGCTTGCTGAGGAAGTCCAGACTCTGAAAGCGCTGACAAAAAGACTACAGGAGGAAAACAAGAAACTGAAGGAGTCACAGCGGATTCAGGAGCAGCCATCAACAACCAATGCTTCTCGACAGGGACAGTTTAAAAAAGACCAGCAGAAATATGACAATCTCCTGAAAGAGTTGAATAAGAAGGAGGAGGAAACCAAGGATCTGAAGAGGGAAAACAACATCCTCAAAATGAAAAATCAAGACCTCAGAAAAGAACGTAGCCAGACTGAGAACACTGAAGAAGAGGTCGTCAACAGGACAGTCGACCAAGCTTGTAAGTGTGAGGGTTTCGAGGAGTTCGACATGTCTCACCAGCAAATCCAGGAACTGCTGAGGGCAAAACAAATGGGGAAAGTGGTTTGTGTAGACCAGCTCAGCATTATTATCTACGCACATAACTACATGTGTGCAGAAAATGTGCGACTTCGATCTGAGCTGGATGTCAGAAATAGTGAGGAAGAGGCAGTCGACCAGACATGTACCTCTGAAGATCAAACCACCCAAAATCAGCTCCTACAGCTGCTTAGAAAAGAACAAAGGGCAAAAATGGTTTTAATGGACCAGGTCGATGCTCTCAAGTACACACATTATTATACTTGTGTGGAAAATGTCAAACTCCAAGCTGAACTGAGGGCTTCTACGTTTGAGGTTCTGGAGAAATTCAAAATCGCCAACGTACTGCTCAATGAACAGCTGAGAACAGAGGAACAGGCAAAACTCGACTTTAAAAAACAGCTAGATGCCTGTAACCATGCATATCATCAAATGTGTGCAGAAAACAAGAAGCTGCGAGCTGAGCTGAATCAGTACGTCCTTAAACATCCCAAAGACAAAGCCGACAATAAGAAGACTCAGCGAGACACAGACCTCCTTCGTGACGAGCTGAGAAAGGCCAATCAGAAGGCCGAACAACTCCAGGTCCAACTAACTAAGACCCAACAGGAGAAGGAGGCTTTGAAGAGTTTAGTGGACAGTTTAAAGATCCAACTCAATCAGGAGGAAAACGACAAAGAGAAGGGACAAGAGCAAGTGAGACAACTGGAGCAGACGCTGGAAAAAGAGAGACATGCCTTCAAAGAAACCATCAAGAGATGCTTTGCTGCGTACCAGGCGGCCGCAGCAAACTGCAGCTAAATTCAGTCAAAACACCACTATCCCGAACATCAGGGGATAGTTCTAGGGTTGGGGTTAAATTTGGGTTAAATTAGGCTTAAATTTGGGTAAAAAGTAGAGTTAAATTGGGGTTACAGTGGGGTTAAATTGGGGTTAAAAAGTGGCGTTAAAATGGGGTTAATTTTGGGTTAAAGTGGGGTTAGATTAGGTTAGATTAGACAAAAAACAACAAAAATAATCTTGTGTCTCACTGATGTCGTGAGATGGGAGGTTAACAAAACAAATTCAATAAAAATTACCCAAAAAAATACAATGTTTTGTCAAAATTTTTCATTGTTTTTATCATGACTTGGAAGTTACTCTTCTACACATTGTTCTTCCTCTTTTGTTCCCATTTCGTTATTAAAAAATAAACAGACGCATTCATTTTAATCACCAACTACATACACTTCTTTTTTAAATCACAAAGGACATCATCTGAATTCTTTTGATAAAGTTAGTCAGTTTTATTTACCAGTGGGTCAGGTTTGTTGGAGACTGAACTACAAACGTGTTGATTTGTAAGAATGAGAGCAACATGGCAGCATTTACTTGATCTGGTCAGTAATGTGGCTGCTGAGTCAAGACAAACAGGCTTGCAAGTTACCTTAACAGAGCTAAACAGGAAGTGCACTGCCTAGAAAAGTGGGCAGGGCAGAATAAAATGAATAATCTTGCCACCATGTACAAGTCTTTCAGTGGGCGTGATTGACAGATGAATTAGCCAATCAGGGAAGTGCAACAAACAAGGGAAAAAAATATCATAGAGACTGGAAAACATAACATATTTGTGCAGAATCAATGAGCTAAATTTTTGACATGACTTATACTCTTCGCAAAGTGTCCATCACCCTTCCTTTCATCCCTTCCTTTACAATACTCTTTGACCACTGCTCAGTTTACCAGCTCTGTTTGAAAGGCAATGGTGGGTGAGGTTTTGGAGTTACAATCACTTTAAAATGTAAAATTAAGAAGAAATACTGCACTTATAAACTACACTAAGTTCTATTGAAATTTGAACTAATTCGCTGTCAAAATGTGCAAAATAAACATTTCTGTTTATTTCAACTGTTTTAAAACATACAGTATATTTAATAATTTCTCTCTCTCTATCTACGTATCTCTTTTGCTCAAATCCTCCAACACACCAAACACTCAAGACACAAGACCTCGACAGCTTCAGTCCCCTGCAGTTTCCACACCAGCCAGTCCTGGCTGTGGAGGGCGCCATATAGGACGTCCTGCCTGCTGTGGAGAGACTGATCCCACCCCCTCTGTGTGACGGAGGTCATGATCTTTCATTGAATATGTTTATTCCTTTGCTGTTGATTCGTTAATAAAGCTTACATGAATGTTCAGATGGTCTAATGTTAAACTATTGGAGATTTTAAGTTGCTCAATACTAAAAAATAGTGTTTATAAAAGCATATTCTGACTACAGAGTGATGGACAAACTTACCAGTACTTGCTATGATTCCTATGGAAGTTCGTCAAAGAAACATAGCGAAATTACTATTAACCGTTGTTGCTTCATGAGCCCTGTAAACTGCTGGGTCAATGTTGGTAAATGTATCAGTGTCAGAATATGCATTCAACTTTTTTAGCTTTAAATGTGTAAACTTTGTGTTTTCCACTAAAAAGTATATGATAAATGAACTGAAACTGAACTGAATAATAAAGAATTTAACTCCAATCATGAGCCGAATGCCGCTCTCTGATTGGCTGTGCTTGGGTGTTCCTTTCAGTTTCACTTTGTTGTTTGTAAAAAAAGGTTTAAAAGTCGTAATCGCAACTAAAATGAAAACATGTCGATTATATCCATGTGTCGAAGAACTTATAATGGAAAGTTATCCGTTTTAAAACCAAATCAGCTACCTCACCTTTAAACAATGCTATTTTCTGTGTTTAGCCGTGTAAAATCTCCACTAGTTTAACTTTGGGACAACTGAATCAGAATTAGAATCTTTATTAATGGCCACACTAGATTTGACGAATGATAATACCTAATAACATTATTTAAACTTTGTGTGAAAATTTTCTGCTTTCTTGATGACACCTGGACGGTTCGGGCTTGGAAGTCTACTTGCTGTGATTTTCATCTTTTATTTGCCAAATTTCCGTTGCAAGTTTTCTCTTCTTGTAAAACTAATACAAATATTTAATTGTACATAAAACTTTAACTGCACTAAGCCAGTTTAAGTGATCCAAAGTGGTTTCTAAAGCTTTCTACCGTCCGACTCACGTTGACTGGTGGATTTTCTTTTTAGCTCAGAATTAACTACTAGCATAAAATAGCACACATTGCAGTGAAAACAAGCAGAAATTCATAGAAAATCATTTGTTTACTTGATCTTGTAAAACACCATTGTATTTCTGGTGATAGTAACTTTATATGTTGAGTTAATATGTGTAGAAAGCCAAAGTCACCAGCCCTTTTCTTCTTTATAGATTCTATGCATTACAATACATGACTAAGTAGTTTTGTGTTTACTAGCCACAGAGTTCATGTTACCATGTGCTCCCACCATCTGAAGTATGCTTGGAGACAGTATGCTTGGATACACTTGCTGATGGTAGTTCCCTCAGCACATATTGCAGCATCTTACTCAGCCTCCCTCACCACCATATGGTCTTTCCTGCTACTATTGACTCGACATAAGTTGGATGGGAAAATAGGTTTTATTTTTACTGGGCTCTAAATCTGAAGCCGATGTTTCCAAACTTCAAAGTAAATAGAGAAGTTGCAGTGTGTGGAGAACAATGGTGTTTTGGCTGACCCTCACAGCTTCTTCAGGTCGTTACAAACGGCTGGAGTAATCCTCACAAACAGCTTGATGTTTTTCAATTTATTTCTATATTTTAAACATTAGAGGCTACAAGCAAGCCCCATTTTACAATTCCCTTTGTTCACCGTCCACAAATGCACCATGAGAAGAAATAAGGCACGTTACACCTTCTAATGTAATGCTTTTAATTGGCCATTAGATGATTACAGTTGTGAGCGATGGTATAACCCTTGTACCACATTACACAAGGCACAGGGCAAACGCTCTCGCTCGCTGAAATCAATAGAGTTCATTGGTCACAGCAATTATCAAATTCATCAATGATTTAGTGATGGTCTTCCCTATACAACAGGGAACAATGCCAGTTGTCTCAAGGGAAAATCTGAACCCTGAAAGTGTTAAGAGGCACGCTTTGTATTTGAGACCAGAATGAGCGTTTGGTAGATTGATCATACTGCAGTTTTGCTTATTGTGATAAGCTGTATATACATCTATGTTCATTGTTTTTTCTGTTCAGTGTGATGCAAAAGATCGGAGTTGTTGAGTGGTTTCTGTGATTCTGAATACAACATAGCTTTTGACCTTTGAAATCTTCCCACAGGTTGCTTTACCTTTGCAGCACATTTAAGACAAAAAACATGTTGGAACGCACACAAAATTCGATTTTTGATTTTGCAACCACATTTTTCAATTTTGTTCGATTTTGTTAGTTTATCCATATTATCTTTTTTTTCACCTTAAGACACTAAATAAACCATACAAAATTACATTTAAAGCCACTGTTGTGAGTGCTTAGAACGTGTGTTTTTTAAGAACAATTGAACAGTGAATAGTCATACTTTTTGTCCATATTTACAGGTCCACCATCAGTTGTTAACACAACATATTAATACACATTCAGTCAGGTCTTGCACAAGTTCAGACTTTGTTTCGTCAAACATCGTGGCAAGTATTGTGTGTAATATACAACTATATATAGTTGTATATTACTATATATATATATATGTGCAAAAGTCAGTGGCTTCATGAGCCAAACTTTTGGCCTTTCGGTTCAGTCGCTGCATACTTCAAACAGATTTTTTAATCTGATTGAAAAAGACTTTTTTAGTTTTTTTTTTTTTTTTCAAAATTGCTGTTTTCACCTACCACCTGTCCCCGACCACATTCATAAAGTGCATTTAATTGCTCTGCAGGTTAGATCTTCAAGATTCAAGAATGTTGAATCTTGAAAATCTTGAATTCAAAGTAATTCAGTGTTATTCACTTGCTTAAAAACTACAAGAGGTGGGTTTTATTGATACTCCACTTTTCGTTTTTAGTCTATTGTCCTATTCCATTTTCAACCAATATTGTGGTTTATATGGAACAATTTGTAAAATGAGGGTCACATTTATTATACTTTAATACTAAGTGCTACTAAACATGCATGAAGCATCTCCTTTAAAATAATTCTGGCAGCTAGTTTAACTATTATTGACATAAGCAACAGATTTGCATACATTTTAAACACAGCACATTTCAATATACCATGAGACCTGTTCGTTCGAGCGCCACACGCATCAATTACAACTATGTGGAAGTCTGTCTCCTTGAACCCATTTTCTGCTTAGATATAGATTCCAGCACATATTCCGTTCCAATTACAAATCCGTTCTCATGTCTTTTTATTGCACGCTATAAAGATGGCCGACATTTCAAAAGAGAATGAAGATCCGGGATTTCCATTGCCATCTCTGCAGGGGCCGACTTGGTCTAAATGTGGTGCGGGCTTTGTAGGCTCGTGTGAGAGACAATTTGGTGAAGGATGTCATTTGAAGGGCCCCAGTTTTGTGCAGTTATGACAGGCCCCGAGCACTCCACACTCCCCCTGTACACTATGAATGCTCCCATCTCTCCTTCCTATTTCCCCTCCACACGTTCACTCACACCTTTCCTCCCTCAGCTCCTTTATTGGGCCGCGTTAAAGCCAGATGTTCCACAGAAAAGGGAGGGGCTGTCCAAATGACTTGTAGCCTCGGTGTAGCTCATTTTTGGCAGTGTTGTGTGGAAATTACCTGTGCATGATACTAAATAATGTCAGCGATACGAAAGAATTTTGCTTAAGTTTTCATCTGTAAGAACTAGTTTTATTATGGCAAAAAATTAAACACTTTAAATTCATCTTGAACTACTGTACAACATATCATTTCACATTTTGTAAAACATGTTGATCTGACAGCTTAAAAAGAGGTTTATTTACTTTTTCCAAACTGCAGAAGTGATAAACCCTCTTCATATAGTCATACTTCACTGCAAGAAGCAATGGATTGTCATTTACATGTTTTTACGATCGATATATCGGTTAGCCGATATGAGAACTTACAGGACTATCAGTTATCAGCCCAAATCTGGCTGAGACCGCTGATATTCTGGGCATGCTGTACCTCGTTTTAAAGCTTAGATCCTCCAAAATACAACCACTCTATTCAATCTGCATTCAGATCAATATTTAGCACAAGGATTGTATTTATCTGAAGTTGTTTGTTGCCGGACTGCACCTGAACGCAGCACCAGGCTTGCTCTGCATAATACTAAATACATAATACAGCGCTGGATTTGAATGCTCTCAACTCGCAACTAACTCAAGAAAAGGAAATAACTTTATCACAGATGACGTCTGCTGTAACAAAAATAACTTTTATTTCATCAAAGTGTCTGTGTGTAGAAGAGGGACAATCTTTGTCAAAAAGGACACACAGCTGATGTCAACAAGAAGAAGTTGAATTTTCTCATTACGGACAGTCGTTTGGAGTTTGGATTAAGGGAATTATTTTTGTGAAGACTTGGGATCTGAGCAGATGTTATCTTAGCGGTGAGTGTTGAAAACATGTTTAACTTTCAGTGTAGCTCACTGTAGTTAGCGGTTAGTTAGCTCATGATGCTATCACAAAAACATTGCTTCAGCTCACTCTCTCTGATGACTGTAAAGTGTTGTGTCTGTGTTGATGATACTGGACACACATTGACATGTAAATTAGTCATGAAAAGAGGTGTTATTGGTCGGCATGTGTGCATATTAATTGCGGCGGCGTTGTGCATAATAATGAGGCTAACCACACCTTTAGCCTCTTGAATTCACTTCAGTAGTACTGAATTATATACAGAAAGGTAACCTTTCTTTTCTTACAATTATTTATACTTTGGAGTAATTTAATTCTTGTATTGTCTTATATGTTGTCTTTCTTAAAATGAAAACCTGAAAAAATATATACTAATTATAATTTAAAAAAGAAAGCTTCAAAACCACAATATGTTTAACACAGTGTCCTGATTATAATCTTCTATTGTTATCTTAAAGCATTAAACAAACAAGTGTGTTTAGTGATATATTTAGTCTGATCTGAACTAAAGTATGCCATTTTCAAAGGCAATAGAAGTTTTAGTCCTTGCTGGAATTTGGGCTTTGCGTTGGGGACACATTACTTCCAATCTGTTTGAAGACTAGAATTATTCATGGCGTGGCTTGCTAAAGTTCAGTCCATCGCGGCTCGAGAGCAGACAATTACAGAGGACAGTGTGCGCTTGTGGGAATTTGATTTTACAAAGGCATTATGCTGGTTTGAAAAACAGGGACAAGTCACAGGGATGCCACCTCCTGTAGAATTTTCCGACATTCCAAATCAAACTGTTGGTTTCTAGAACTAGGTCGCTGTGTTATGTGACAGCTCGAGTGGCGATGGAGGAGGGGGAGTTTGTTTTGAGCAAGAAATGGGAAAACGTAATGAGTGTGAGCTGTAACATTTTTGTATCAGGCTGGGTTGTACATTTTGAAGTTAACATTTCAATATTTGTAAATGTTCTCATGTTTCTGTGTTAAACGTACAGTCAAATTTGTGAGTATTTATTGGAAGCACTATTGATTCACCAGACAAATATCTTGCCCAAAGACACATAGGCAGCATGAACTCCAGTGTACAGTGACAGGTTCAATTGCCCCCTTAACTGTTGGTATTTCTGGGTTCAAAGCTCTAATTTTCTTCATGAACTGTGCTCCTGCAAATTTTTTTTTCTTTACGCAAATCTCCAAAGTTCAAAATGTCAACTTGCCTGCGTCCTCTTCCCTTTCTTCCCTTTTCCTATAATCAACGCCAGCTTCTGTTTTTGCAGATTATACAGACATCGGTGTAAAAGAGAGGAATAAAAATTGCCGCCACGCCGAGTTTACGCCTGACAAACAACATCCACGCGGAGATCTGACACTGCAATTTGCACTTACACACAGAGGCAAATCCTAGCCCTATTCCCATACATTTCCACTACAGGCCTATTTTGCAAATCAATCATGCGGCACAAAATAGTGGCGTCGGGGCTTATATTTTTCCAACTGCCCAAAGTCAGAGAAAGAGGGGGGTAAAAATAAGCTTGAGATGTGGCCTGGTGTTTATGGAGAATATGAATGAAGGTAGCATGCAGCTTTTATGCCTTCTAATAAGCCCCTAAGGCCAGGAGAACATTACGACTCTACAGCTTTACAAGCAATGCTCAGAGATGTACATTTTGTCTCTCCTGGGTGTGCATGGGCATTAAAATGTAGTCATGAATCAGACCACTAGATTTCCCCTTTACGTGTGAAGAAGAAAGAGGCTCAGTGTGCTGTCCCTGTGAAAACTGGTGAAAACCGATTTGGATATATGTAAATATATATCTATATATAGAAGGATTATATCGGTCGACATCACTTTCCGCTCTACTGTGCATGTCCGCTGCAGAGAGAGACGATGTCTGTCTAGTTGGCTGGGGAAACTTGTTTGATTAAAACAACAAAACAGGACGAGAGCTAGCTGTTTTGGATCATATCTGAACCAGTCTGACGGGTGTCTGGCTCCTGAAGCTTGAAACAGTATTTTTCTCGACGTTTCTTCACTCACCTGAATGTAACGTATAAGGGTCGTAAGGGTCCATTTTTTTTCACAAATGCTGAATTATCAGCATACCTTTTGTTTTCTCACAGTGATAAACTCTTGTAGGTAACAGACAACAGCATTGGCCCGACTTGTTGTTACAGCTTGGTCAATCAGCAGGTGCACGCGCATTAGCCTGATGTATCAGCCGGTTTCATTTCACACTGAGGCATTAGGTGGTGCTAGCCTGACTTTGCGCGCATCTCCAGTGTGATAAACAACTAATTCCTCTCTATATATATATATCAAAAAAAAAAAAAAGCGTAAAGTTGCTACCAAGAAATGGACTTGGACTTTGTGAAAAAAAACTTAAAACACATTGTGATGAACTGTTTGTGAGTCTGAGAATGCATTAGGTCAGTGAGCAAAACATGCAGACTGAGGTAAGAAGTTTAAAGTGATTTATTTTGGTTTGTTTATATTTTAAATAAGCAAAAATCTTTCTTAATTCTTAAGCATTCTTAACGCACAGCAGTTAGCATTGGCATTCTCACTGACCGTGGTATATGACCGTGATTGAGACCCATTGGAGGAAAAAAATTACTGTTTTGGATAGTCTCGAACATATACTTTTACATGCAACTGTTTTTGTCTATAAAGTTTAATTGGGTAATGTTTTAGCAGCTGGTATGTTTGTGGTATATCTTTTGAACCACAACAACACGGCACAACTCAAAAAGTGCTGAAAAACATTAGTTTGAGATCTTGTGGGCGGTAGAGCAGAAGTGGCCTGGATATAGACGACATGATGAAACTGTTGCACTTGTTTGGTCTGGTCTGTAAGGTTAAGCATGAGCTCTAATCGTGTCACGTCCTTGTCAAGTTTGTTGTGGGTGTGTCGTTGTCGTGGTGCGTGGTCGTCGTGGCGAGGGCGAGGACAGTCAGCAGAGCCACCAAGGGGAACTGATGCAAGCACGTAAAAAGGCGGTCAAGGAAATTCTGTCGACCATGGAGAGAAAATGAGGCTTCGCTGTCAGGCAAATTTGGTTTCATCCTCTTTCAAGTCAGATACAGATTACATTCAAATCATAACCTCTTCCATGTTTTGTTAGTGTTTTACAGTGGAATGTTTTTGATACAAGTAAACAGGAAAATTTTGCCTATTATATAAAACGTTACTTTGAATTATTTCATATAGAAGCCATTGTATGCTTTAATATGCATACCAGGTTTTTGCTTTCTTAAAACAGTAAACAAACAGAATTATTGAATTTTAAACATCTTACTTCAATTTACATGTTTGCTTACTTACCTAATACATTCAGAGTCTGCAAATTGTTCATCACAATCTGTTTTAAGATTTTTTCACTGCTGATAAGAGCAGGGCGAGTCAGAAGGTAATATCACACAACAGAAGAATGTTCAGTTGGTCTCATGTTAAACCAATGGAGATTTTAATGTGCTGAATACTAAAAATAGAGTTTTTTTAAAGCATATTTTGACACTACAGAGTGATAGATAAACTTACCAGTAGCAACTCAGCAGGGTTGGGTTGTTCCTTGGCTGTTTTGTTTACTTTTTATATTGTTTTTGCTAATGTATTCCTATGGAAGTTTCGCTCACCTGACAAGAAACATGATGGCAGATTTGTCATTATTCCTATGGTAACCGTTGTCGCTTCTCAAACTTTATTGAACCTGAAAAAATGTAACAACAATGTCCAAGTTGATAATTTGGCATAAAGATATTTCCTAACTAGGGATGCACCGATCCAGCTTTTTCTGTTCCGATACCGATTCCGATACTTTGGCTTGAGTATTTGCCGATACCCGATATCAACCGATACCAGTGAAACGCCTTGTTTTTCTTATTAAAGCATAAGACATTTGGTTATGTAGTGTGTTATGTAAATATTAATTCTAGTGATAGTCACAACTTAACAACTTAATCTGAACAAAATGTCAAACATTATGACATGTTCTGAATCAACACCAGCCAATGAATTAGTCTCATTATGTCCAATTAAAGGCACAACTATGGTGTCGACTGAATCGATATCATAGAGTCGATACCCGATCCAGCAAAATTGCCTGGATCGGCGCCGATATCCGATCCCAGTATCGGATCGGTGCATCCCTATTCCTAACTATAGAGGGATTATTTATTTATCAACACGGGTGATGGGTGCTAACCCGATATGCAGAAAGAGCTGCCGCTTATTGACGAAGCTGGAGCAACAACTCAAGCTAGGGCTGTTGTCAGCTAACTACATCATCATTATCACTGTGTGAAAACAAAAGTTATGCTCCTAATTCAACATTTGTGAATGAAATTTGATCCTATGACTCATTCAGGTGAGTAAAAACACGGCAAGAAAAACACTGTCTCAAGCTTCAGGAGACAGACGTCTGTCCGACCGGTTCTTACCTGATCAAAACAGCTAGCTCTCATCTCGTTTTGTTGTTTTATTCAAAAAATATTTCCCAGCTAACCAAACGGACAGCGTATGTCTCTGCACGGAGCATGCGCAGTAGAGAAGAAAGTGACGCCGACCAAAATTCCTCTATTACTTGATTGGCTTATACCTGTAAAAGTAAGTAAAAAATCATTAGGAGCAGATCTGACCATTTTGCTATTGTTTGTTTAAAGTTTTGCCCGTAGTGTCTGATCTTAAAAGTTAACTATGTAATCTTTGTGGTGAAGATGTATTGCTTTGCCCAAATGCTCCACAGTATCAGGCAAAATGTAATAACGAATCTGGCCCCATAGCAACATACGCCAAATTAATATGCAAAATACAACTTATTTTATTTAGCTTAGTGATAAAAACATTGTCTTAAATCTATGGTGTATCTATGCAGAAAACCCTTGTAAAAAAAAATAAAACAACAGGAAATAGCAACAGGAAATCCTGCGGTAGAAAGCGGGTGGACTTAAATCCTTATCTAACCCTGCCTTCTCGCCGGCCCACTTCAAAGATGCTGAATGCATTGGTTTTAGGGGCTGTTATTCAAATGTGTTGATCCCTTTTGACCCTTCATAAGCATATTAATAGTATTTTTGTCACACAAATGGCTCGTGGTCATTGAGGCATAATCAAACAATGAGCCTGCGTGTGCCACTATAAACGGTTTAAAGCCAGGACAAAACACTGTAATATTTCTGTTTTAGAGCCATTGTTCTGGCCCCATTGTAACAAATGTCTATTTTATACTCTGCACTGGCTGGGTGCAAATGGCAAATTATTATTATGCCATTATATCCAAGCACTAGGTTTATGCGTTTCTTGATAAAACATTCTTTATCGTGAAAATATACTTACATTTATGAATACTTGAGAATCTGCAACACAAAAAATAAACCTTCCACTTATATTATGGGAGCTTAGATAAAGATGTTCTGCAGAATACACAGAAAAAGGACAGTAAAAAGTGAAGGAAATTCTATTTGCCTGCCAAGAAATTGTCTGTTTTTTATTTCTTACAGAAGAAAAGTTGTGGCTTATAACATCCTGAAAGTCTTTTAAGATTACATTGTATGCTTTTAGTTTTTCCTTATACTTGTAGAATTCTAACATGAGTAGACCATCATTAGTGTGTTCATTGAAAGCTGCAATACTAATTTTAAACAGCTAAAGTAAAAATTGAGCAATTGTCATCCTGTAAAATGCTTTAGTATTGTAGTTAGCATCTCATTTGAGCTTTTGTTTTTTGCTTTTGAAAATTGGTCTATCTACTTTGGAGTCTCCGAGTTGAAAAAATTGACACAAATTTAAAACTCAAATTCTCTTCCAATAACCAGATTCTTTCTAAGGCTTTTGTCTCTGTTTTCTGTCTTTGGGCCATTAATAAATAACATACAGTTGGGTTGGACGAGATTGACAAAAATGAAAATCTCAGTTATTTTTTGTCATCTTGATAACAATATTTGGTAGCACTTTAAAAGACCTCCACTGTACCTACCAGTTAAGTACCGTGTCAGTTACTAGTAACTAACAGTGACACTTACTAGTACTTACTCTGGTACTTACTGTGGTACTTACACTGGTGAGTGGTACTTTGAGTGGTACTTGTACCAGCAGTTACTGGTACATACCAGTGGTAGTTACTATGGTACTTACTGTGGTACTTACACTGGTACCTACAGTGGTACTTTGAGTGGTACTTGTACCAGCAGTTACTAGTACATACCACTGGTAGTTACTGGTACTTACTGTGGTACTTACACTGGTACCTACAGTGGTACTTTGAGTGGTACTTGTACCAGCAGTTACTAGTACATACCACTGGTAGTTACTGGTACTTACTGTGGTACTTACACTGGTACCTACAGTGGTACTTTGAGTGGTACTTGTACCAGCAGTTACTGGTACATACCACTGGTAGTAACTGGTACTTACTGTGGTACTTACTGTGGTACTTACACTGGTACCTACAGTGGAACTTTTACCACCAGTATTGGCATGCTGGTATGGTCGTAGCCATACCAGCATGCCAAAGCCTGATCCAGTCAGATCTCAGAAGCTAAGCAGGGTTGGGCCTCGGCAGTACTCGGATGGGAGACCACAGAAGAACCTCAGGTGCCACAGTGGGGCAACTTCAGTGGTACTTACTACAGTAGTTGACAGTTGACAACTACTGTAGTAAGTACCACTGAAGTACCAGCATGTGTCACTTTAGAACAGGTCCCGTTGTTACTAGTACTTAACTGTCAACTACTGTAGTAAGTACCACTGAAGTACCAGTATGTGTCACTTTAGAACAGGTCCCGTTGTTACTAGTACTTAACTGTCAACTACTGTAGTAAGTACCACTGAAGTACCAGTATGTGTCACTTTAGAACAGGTCCCATTGTTACTAGTAGTTGACGGTCAACTACTGTAGTAAGTACCACTCAAGTACCAGTATGTGTCACTTTAGAACAGGTCCCGTTGTTACCAGTAGTTAACTGTCAACTACTGTAATAAGTACCATTGTAGTACCACTATTTACCATTATGTATCATGGTATTTATCAATAAATGTTGGAATTAACCTAAGATTGTTGTAAATTGTTTTCTGTTGTTTTGTTTACTGAAACAAATAATTACTTTGGTATTTGTCAATACCCAATATTGTTGTGACATAAATAAAGACCTTGGTGCTTTTTTAACACTTGCATTTTATTGTTATTCATAATTTATAAGCTCTACTTTTTTAATTTAGTACCAATAATACCACCACTGAAACATATGTGTGTGCCACAAATTATTAAAAGTGGTAAGTGTACTAATAGTTACCACTGTAAGTACCAGTCACTGATGACACAAGTACCACCTTAAGTACCAGTGTAAGTACTACAGTAAGTACCACAGTAAGTACCAGTAACTATCAGTGTTATGTACCAGTAACTGCTGGTACAAGTACCACTATAGGTACCAGTGTAAGTACCGCAGTAAGTACCACAGTAACTACCAGTGGTATGTACCAGTAACTGCAGGTACAAGTACCACTCAAAGTACCAGTGTAAGTACCAGTGTATGCACCACAGTAAGTACCAGTAACTACCAGTGGTATGTACCAGTAACTGCTGTTGCAAGTACCACTGTAGGTACCAGTGTAAGTACCAGTGTAAATACCACAGTAAGTACCAGTGGTATGTACCAGTAACTGCTGGTACAAGTACCACTCAAAGTACCACTCTAGGTACCAGTGTAAGTACCACAGTAAGTACCAGAGTAGGTACTAGTAAGTGTCACTGTTAGTTACTAGTAACTGACATGGTACTTAACTGGTAGGTACCGTGGAGGTCTTTTAAAGTGCTACCCAATATTTTTGACGATATTACATCAAATGTGTTAAAACATGACGTGTTTGGTTTAAGGTTAATAGGTTGCGTTCATGCTGTATATGATATAATGTCATAAATCCAGATAGCGGTAAAGAGACAGTTTTTTTCTATTAATCTCATCATACTTTGCCTTCAAAGAAGACGTCTTTACATCCTGTTTCAATCTAATGATTTCTTCTAGGCTAAACTAGACCCATTCACTTTTTGCACTGCAAAAAAAATGCATTTAAACAAGATTCATTTTAACTGCTAAGCATTTGTATTAAATATTATTGTCATGTCACTTGAATGCAACCTATTGTCACACAAATGTAAAATGTTTTTTAAATCATTCACAGAAGTGCAGTTATACATACCCTTTTAACTGAATAGCATTTTTTTTTTTTTTCCTTCTGCCTTTTTGGGGCATTTTTTGCTGTAAACAATACTTGATATTCAGTTTTTGGATATCTTGAAAACAAGATTCTTTATATTGTCTAAAATTTGATTTATTGTCCAACTCTTCATACAGTGTTTTCAAAACTCATCAGTCAAATTAAATGCAACAGTGATTTCATATTCAGTATGCTAAGCAGATGTATAAGGACAATAATAACAAATGGTTTTGGAGACGTCTAACATAGACTGAAGAATTAGACTACAGCTCTGTTGGGCATTTCTTTTTCACATTTTCAGATATCTGTGGCATTATGCTGTATGCTAAGTCTGAACATTTTAGTGTGTCCTTTTTTTGTGGCCAGTCTAAGGCGCATTTCTGCAATATTTCTGCCGTCTAATCATCACCATCTTTTTATTTTACAAAGGTGCAGCATGGATTATCTCTGAGAAGTTCACTGTAAAACAAACTTAGACTGATTGGGCAATATTTAGACAAAATTTATATTTTTCATGCATTGAAAATGCCTGAAATTTTCAAGTTCAGCTCATGAAAAATAGGTGCGAAGAAACTTTTTTAATGTTGTTTCAATATAAGTAAGAGCTTCAAATTAGAACTTTGCGTAAACTAATGATGTTTGATACCTCAGAAGTTGACTTTGCATCGTATGTCGACTTTAATTCCAAAGATATGCTAACAATTCTCCTCTTATTCTCCACGAGACAAACATACCAGACCCACACACCATTTACATTTGTGCAATTACATCGTGAGCATTACCTCGTTGGGAAATTCTCCAACTGGATCCATTCTTTATGTGCTGTAATGTCGCTTAGTGCTCATTTGCAGGAGTTTCATTAAAAAGGCAACAATACATTAATGGCTCAGAGAGATCAATTTCTCTATGCATCTATTTACACTATTTACCCGTGTGATTGTGTCGAGAGTGTGAGGCGGCCCACATCCACCTGCTGCTGCTGCTGCTGCTCTGTGCACTGTTTGTTGGTGATGAGAAATATGGAGGCAATCAGTCAAAGCAATAATAGGCTGTTGTTCAGAATGTGATGCTTTGGTGAATTGGATGCAGGTTACATTAGCCGTATTTAGTGTTTGAAAGTAGCAAGTTCGGATCATTTTGAATTTTCCTATTTCTTACTAAAAATAAGCTGTGATTGATGTTTGCGTTATTTTCTGAGCATCGAGAATGTGAATTTAAAGCTTGGGGTATCCAGTTTTGTGTTTATCATAAGTAATTTGAAAATGACCAACTTTAAAGTAAAATTGTGAACTGTATCACAATTTGCACAGTTTCATTGAGAAATGTTATGTCAGAATCTCAAAAAAAATTGTTTCCATTTTTTCATGTCATATGAAAACCCTAACCCTTTTCTACAAGCAAAACTAAAGTGTCAGAGGATCAAGCGCTGTGTCAGAATAAAAACATTACCTTTCAAACACCACAGTCCCAAGTCCAAGACAAGACCGAGACTTTGGTAGGTCCAGACAGAGACCAGACCAAGACCGCAGCTCCTCGAGACCAAATCAAGACCATCTTTGTGATTTTCTGCATTTATCAGTGTCTAAATTGTGCAGGGGTTTATTAGCAGAACATGATGGTAATAAAATGTGGTCTCCAAGATAAGACATAGTCCAAGTAATCTCGACACCGAGACCTTAAAAAAGCTGTTTCAAGACTGGTCTCAAATACTACTACATACCTGATGTGAGTGTAGTGAAATGAAAAAGTTTGCACAATGTACGCTGGTCTCAGTCATAAGTCAGTAAAGCTACGCACCGTCTGACTGTTGCAAAGGCCTGTTCTCACAGACATGCGTGCTTATACCAAACAATTTGAAACAACATGTCATAATGCAGATTTTATTTTTTGTGAGTGTACTTCACGTATTGCTGCCTCAGTTCATTGGTATGGTGGGTGTAAAGATGCGTTATGTTATTCATAAATACTAACAAAAATCGAAACCTTGACCAATTTCGAGCCTCAGACCTAAACTTGACCATTTTTGTAACTTCAGACCTAAACTTAGTCGTTAACCTCAAGCAAAACCTCCTGTTTGTCCTCAACCAAATTACATATCTATATCACGCCAAAAAAATAGGCAATAAAAGGGAGAAGCGGTCATGACACGCAAATAGTCATGGTGTGAGATATACACGCAGGCCATGAGAACACGTTGGTTGTAAAGGTCCTTGAGCAATGTTGGAATTATACAATCTGACAAAAATTGTATTACAAGAATTGTCACTCAGCCTCGCTTACCTGAACTTGTAAAGACAGATATCGTGCTTATTATCGAGCCAAATCTGAGGTCTAGAAGGCTTTAATTGTGACACGGCCTTCTAACATTTTTTCAACAAACCGCTTTCCAAAAAGGGCGAACTAAACCACTTATTAGAACTTTTTTTCTTTTAACCTGAGTTCTGATTTGATAAATGTGTTGCTCGATCGGAAATTTTAGCCACAATAACAAATCAATTTGTACATAGACAAGTATAGCTTTAAATTATTTACAAGAGGCCATTGACGAGCTCTTAATCGTGATTCTGAAACACAACCTTTTCCTCCAACTCCTTCCTGCTGTCACGTGCACACATTTATGCATGCATCTCTGCTATATTTTCTATAAACAATCCCCGGTCACATGACGCTTCCCAGAACAATAATCAATGGCTTTCTAAAAATATTTGGACTGGCAGATCGATGAGAGGGATACTGTATGTATACACAAATAGAGCATTGACGGTATTGAGTGCCCTCAGGCTGAATGCTGTCGGAGTCCACTACTATATCTGTCTCCTGTTCCCCCGGCGCGCTCTCTTTTACATCTCATAATGCACGCGTTAGCTCATCACGCACATTACAAAACCTCAGGCGCTGAATAATAGTGATGAAAGGTCGACGCAGGCCCTGTCACCGACTGTATATATACTGTATTCAATTTGGGATGCTTGGAGAGGAGATTCAAAGCACTGACAAACAAGTATTCTAGTAACAGTAAATATGATGATGGTATGATGCTCAGATGTGGACCAATAGAAACAAGGGGGCGCAGCCTAAAATGTTGTGTTGTTAACCCAACCTATTAAACTATGACTATGCTGCGTTCCAGGCTACTCGGAGGTTGGATAATTCCCAGTTGAACCTTACCTGTTCAAAGCATACCAATTGAATCAACTCTTACGTAAACAAGTTGGCTAATGCTAAGTTATAGGCTAAACAAAAATAACAGTCGTTAAATAACATATATAACATTAATAACATATAACTAGGGCTTTGCCATTAATCAAAAAATCGAGAGATCGAACCAAATCGTCAATTATTTAGCGGTGGGTTTTGAATCGAAAGATCAAAAACCAATCTTTTGTCAAAAAAAATGTGTCGTTTAGAGCAAAAGTCAAACTTTGAGGTAGAATATTGACATACAGTTTCAAAAGAATGTAAAAAATAGGACAGAAGTTTTTGTTTTGTTTATCTTCATGAATGACATTTTTCATTTGGTTTAAAAAAAATGTTAGCAAAATCTAAATTGATCAATATGAGGAAAAAAAAACATAATTTTTCAAGTGGCAGGTTCATCAAAATATAACAAATTCTGTTTTTAAAGTTAAAATTGTTAATGTAAATCAGAGAGTAAAAAATGTTTAATGTAAACCACCCCGGTCTCTGAAGAAAACGTAAATATTGAATGAAATGTCAAAAATGTATAATGTTTTCACACCTTTTTTACGAAAATGTTATGAAAAGACAAGACCAAAAACAACAATGATTTTTGGTTAAAGACACGTGGTGACATTTTTTTATTTAAATCTTAACCTACCCAAGCACCAGTCCTTCCCTTAAACCCATGTCACCACTTGGCTTCAACCAAAATTTGCGGTTATTTTACACTGTGACATTTCAGAACATATTTAAGTACAAAAAAGGCACGAAAACATGCTCATCATGCGTTTTCTTTGGAGACTGCTCATGTAAACTAGGCTTTGCTAACGGTAAAAACAACCTAAATCTTTTACCTGCTTTTGAGAATTGTTACTTTGGGACGACATGACCTGATTATGACACGCGTGCATGTGATCTCTCTAATGCACTTAATAAGATAATGGGAAGCTTTATTACCTAGCTCCATTCCTTTTATAGGATGTCACACAAAATGCTGTCATTGGCCATTTTCTGCTCTGTGCTAATTGAGAGTGGAAATACCAGAGTAACTCACTACTACATATATGATGGCATAAATTTGTAGAAAAACTCATGATCCAGCAATTCTAAGGAGACAACAGGGGCTTTTATGCAGAGGATCAAGCCTTTTCTACTCTAAGTGGCTGCACCAATAAGGAAATAGATCTGACAATGGAGGACAATATACATTTTATTGCAGTCGGTTGAGATTAAATAAAGCAAGGTTGGAGTGCCATAAGTGCCACCAAAGCAATATAGACCAAATATTGATTGTTTAACACTTAATGCTTTACCATAATGGGAAAACGAAGCCTCTAGAGCCGAGTGCACCCTTAGACTGGTTTGAATTCTTTGTCTGACTTAGAGTAAAGCGACAAAGTAAAATCTTCACCATGTTCAGTGTTCTCTCATCATAAGGGTACTCAAAGTATTGTCCCCACTCACTAGTCTCTCTGCGCTAAGATTTTGACTCTAATATAGAGTTCAATATTGCTACGTGCTGTTAGTTATTTAAATTCTGATGCTTGTTACAGTTGGATTTCATCATGAAGAGGCGGGGCTTATCGGTTCTCCAGTTTTATGAGCAATTTTAGTAGTGCTGTAGTCGACCAAAGAAATTCTTGGTCGACTAAAGACATGTCCCATCATCCTATTAATAGACTACAAAGGGGGCGTGGCAAAAGCTCTAAAACTAAAAAGTAAAGCTGTGAAAAATATTGCTGAAGCTGCACTTCAGCTCACTTTTAGTAGCATTTTCTTTATTCTCCTTGCATGTCCTCACATTTCCAATTATGTACCCGTTTTACAATTTTTTCACTTTTCTGTATAGATCTATAAAAAGAGTATGATATAAAAAAAATGTGTAATATATTTTTTACATTTGTGTGAGTAAGAAGTTTTACATTGATAGCTTAATTTTTTTTCTAGTAACCTGTGTTGTGCCTCAATTAAAAATGAATACCCATGATGTAAAGCAGAACATTTCTCTGGCAAACCCAAAGAGAAGTACTTGAGATTAAAGTTGGATGAGGCCTTTGGAGAAGAAGTGGCTACAGTGTTTGTCTGTTTACCATCCTGTATAATGTATAAGTGAAGTGCAGGTCATGTTTGATTTAACTGTATACACAACACACGGTGCTAAACTACCCTGACTGCTAAACCACTCTGGACTCCTTCATCTCCAGCCCATCACTGGTTTTCTCTCTAACCGGATTTGTCCAGCTCTCTCGGCTAATGTGCCTTCATCAGCAGGTTGGAAACTTAAAGATCATGTGGACTGACAGAGGATATATGGAGGGTATTACAGGCGCGAATTCGCCAGTGGAAGTAGCCTCAGTCCATAGCAGGTTTCTCAATGCCCAGCTGACCCCTGTAATGTGGTTACCAGGCAACAAGAGCAGGCAAGGCGGGGTCGTACTGATGTTACAATCTAAATAATTTCATTGGTGAGGAGATGTACTTAAATTATGTGCGATGGTTGATGAAACATTGTTGAGGAGCCTAACTGTTTGTTCTTTGCTGAACATTGTAGGCCTTGTTTTTCGTCTTACAATGGACCTTTTAAATTGAACTTTTCTCATTAGGGCCTGTTGCTTGCATCTTGTATGGCTTTGCTTAGAACATTTGCTAATCTGACTTATATGCATAGAGAGAACCATGTGAGCGTGTGACACAACAAAGCAATTTACAGGTTAGATTTGAGAAGAGGCAACCCTGCTTACCTGTTTTCTTTTTTATTATATTTAATTGAACAATGTTAAATATGTTTGATAGCATACTGTTAAACGTTCCAAAAAGTCTTCTTAAGTCATGTTTCCATTAGCCTGGGTCCGCCAGAACCAGTTCACTTTGGAGCGGTTTATGTTAATGATGGTCCAGGCTCCACTCATAACACAAGCTTTCTTAAAAAAAAAAAAAAATCTAAATTGTAACTTAATTATAGTTTTTCTTACTGGTGTCAATCAGTGATTCACAAAAAGACAGGCGGGTGTAAACAAGAAACTACTTCAATTTTTTTCACTTTTTTTGCTAAGCCTCTGTGACTCTATGCTGCATTTTTAACCGTTTTATGCACCGAGGTTGGACACATTACGCACAGTATTTACAATGTTTTTGTGTGTTTTGCTTCAACAAACAGGAAACAGCTGATGCTATCAGCTAGCTTGGCTTTGTTAAGTCTATCAAAGCAACAAATAATGTTTTCATCACTGGATATATAGCGATGAAGTCAGTGTTTGGAATATTGGAATATTATTTCATGTTTCTATCTGCTCTTTTCCTTCTGGTTTTCGCCTGGGCCTGTGTTTTGTCTTGTTTAACCATTGAGCTTTTTGTAGTGGAAACAGCATACGACTGGTACCATACCATCCCAAGTCTATGGAAACAGGGCTAAAGTGACAAAAACCTTTGTTGAAAGTTACATAACACACCTTTAAAATGTTCACTTCTGAGGCAAGTGGAGGTAAATCTAAACGATGGCCTGTTTCGATAATTATAAAGATTATGAATTTCAAGCATTTCCATTACAAGAAATTGAACTCAGTCGTATGTTGTAATACAAAGTCAAAATGTTAATAGGTCTAGTCTGATTTGACTTGGTGAATATTCTTGTTGTAGCAATAATTGACTATATACAGCAACTATAATCTAATTTATGTCCTTTGGATATAAAAATAGCTGGAGTTGTGTCAAAGTCTGTTATTGTAGAAAAAGCATGAAGTGAAAATGATGTTTTGGAGCACACCCCATTGCTCCATTTGCTCTCCTCCATTAGATTTCCCCATATTCACTCATGTAGGACACCATTTCTAATTGCTGTATTTAACATGTTAATGATTTAATTATTCTTTTAATTAATTTGTTACGACTAAATGATTGGCTTAATTTGAGGGCTCTTGGCTTGCCTTTGAGGAGGATGTGGTGTGAGCAGATGCCTCGCCGATGCGTTGAGGAATTTGATATCCGAAGGCGCAATTTCCCGGGGACAAAATTAAGCAGACTCTAGTTCCGATTGTAATTTTTGAAGAGAAATATGCTTTTGAAGAAGGCTTTGGTATTAAAATATCAAGCTGTACTCTAAGTCATGAGATGAACATAAGGATAATACTGTTATATTTTTGAGAACCTTTGATTTTAAGGTTTGATTTGCATACTGTATTTGTAGTGCAGAAGAAAGACCTCCTGTATGCAAATTACTTAACCATTTGATTAAAAAAAACAGCAGTGAAAGCTTTACTTACATGTGCCACTTTATCATCAAATGTAAAGGCTTGTTTGACTCTCATTCACTTATAGTTCCATTTATCAAAGTGTAGCATGCAAGAATGGCCAGATGCTGTAGGGTTGACCATATACCAAAGTTATTAGCTTGAATGTTGTGTTTATAAAGGCCCTGTGTGGAAGATTCCTTGTACATTAGTAAATAGGAATGATACTGTGGCTGGTATGCTGTATGGCTCACACACAAGCCCTATTTTATTGTGAAGAGACAAAGACAGGTTGTGCAAAAGTTCTAGTATTATTTAGGGGTTCTATTTGATGTGAACTTTTTTATTGATTGACTGAATCACTTTACTCTCATGACTTTTTTTTTTTTTCCACGATCGGAAAGGCATTTTAAGGTCAGCTGGTAAATTGTGTTTACTGACTGGAGAACCCAAGGTAACATGGGGAGAACATGCAAACTCCACCTAGAGAGTGGTGGAGTTTGCACCACTCTCTAGTGGTGCAAACAAGTTTCCGACCCGGATTTCGAACTTGTTTGAAATGTATTTGGTTGAACTTCCAGATTTCTCACTGCATCACCTAATATGTCTTCACACGTTCAAAGTCAGTGTTGAAGATTTGCTGTCAGACATTTTACAGCAGTTTAATTTGAGCTGGTATTACCCCTTGTATGTCTTATGATCCTCAGCTTTGACTGGCTGATGGAGAGGCCCAGGATGTAATCTGGGATTAATTACTGGAATTCTCTTGTGCAGAGGCTCCGAGGGCTCCGCTGGTGTTCAGGCTAATCTGGGTGACAGTGGAGTCATGCTGCAGCTGGACGACGCAGGTAGGACTCTGTTCTTTACACTCACTGTTGTTTATCTGGACATCCCCAAGTGTTACTTTGGTCTTGATCATACAACTAAATTTAAAGGCATGCTAACGACAGTTACCCACACTGGTAGTAGACAGGTAGTCTGATGTATCAACCGATTTAATTTCACTCCGTGGAAACCGTCTGACATCTCAGCTTTGGAGCTTGTTTGTTCTATGGTAGGTGTGTCCTTTTTTACATTAACCAATCACTGCCATTTGTTCGTTAGCGGACGTTGCATATGTTCTGCGACCAACACATCAGATGTAGTCCAGGAAGTACAGCGTAAACATGAAAATTAGTGATCATAGCCGTTTCCACAGAGTGAAATGAAACCAACTGATACATCAGGCTAGAGCGACACAAAAAACGGAGGTTACTACTTTAATAGCAAACTTGTGGAACTACATACAGATGCTTGAATTTGCCATCACCGCATATTTTCTGTTCGCCAATTGGCGATCATGTCTCAAGCTTGATTAAAGCAGCAACAAACACTGAAATTCCTAACCTAGTTGCTGGTGTGAAATGAAATAGAGCGGAGGCACTAGAGCACTAGTCTGACTAGAAAAAAATATATATAGTTTAGAATTGTTTTTACTTATTGTGTTAGATTCTCTGCAAAAGTCTCAAAGCTTTTGGTTCTCAGTTTGTTAATTTATTGGCATGTTTTTCCATGTTTTGTTCAATTGATGTTTAGTGACTTTTTTAAGGAGATAAATAAATTTGATTTTGATTGCCGTAAAATACAATTGGCTTTTGAAAACGTTCCCAAAACAAAGAGTAAACTGCAAGCCAAGAATGCATTTTTAAAATTGTCTTTTGCGTCTTTTAATGCAAATGAACTCTCTTGGTGTGAACGCGTGATCTCAGAAAGAAAGTCTTAATTGTCTTCCAAACGCAGTAGCTAGCTTGCTCTACAATCTCTTTCTAGTATGGGCCGTGTGTAGGTCCGGGTTAGCCCCATCTTCCCTGGTCTCTCGCTGCCGTAACGCTGCGAGTGCCGACAGTCCTTGTGAGAGGTGCAACACACAGCCGGCTGACAGGGGCCCACGCATCCTGTCGAGCGCTCTGTTTACAGTTAAAATATTTGCCTGTCTGGAGGATCTGAAGAACCACAGATAAGACGCTGTCAGGAGCAGAACTGTCTGTCTCCCCTCCCACCTGACTCCTCTTTATTAAAAGCACATTGATTTGTTGTAGCGTTTGATAATCCCCCCACCAGAGTCTAATCAAAACACATCAAAATGTTTGCCACCAAGGACAACCAAGTCAGAAAAATCCCCTGTTCGCAGCGTGCCTTGTTTTGGAGCGGTGCTTTCTTGTGTTGGGCGTTGATGCAATATGAATAATATGATAAAGTGTCTTCTTCGCTTAAAATAGCAATGCATTCAAAGAAACTGCCTTGTGTTTTACTATATGCATAAGAGTAAATAAGAAACTATGTGTATTTAGTTTATTTTTGGTGATATAACGTAGAAGTCAGATCATACATGCATAGTTCATCAACATTACTCTCTTGGTGAAGGTATGAAAATGTTGGTGGTCCAGGCTGAGTTTGGGGCTAAAGCTGCAGTCTAAACAGGCATCTGGGCTTGTCTCCCAGTCACTGAGCTGGGCCCCTCCTGGGTCTCGTCATGAGCCAAATTATTTTTAATGGATCTTCATAAAACCATCTGTATCAGCACACCTGCACACTGCAAGGCTATTGACAAAATGATTATGACCGCGGGACCCAGAAATTGCTCTAAAATGTGTAATCATTCTGTTTGCTGTACCTGGCACCTCCTTCTCTTTCATGTGTCTGTTTTCTTTGGGCCTAGTTCAACAAAAGAATGTTATTTTCTTCCTCCTGGGTCCCCGGTCTGGGCGATTTCCATTTAGATTTGGGCTCTGTTTTAAGGTATACAGAGTCCTGAGAATGCATCCAGCAATGCTTAATAGTAAATTTCATGCAAATGGGCTGTCTAACCTGGCCAGAGGTGCATTGTCTGCACAAAATAAAGGTTAATTATGGATGTTAATTTCCACAGATTGTGGATTTAATGAATCTGATTAGCTATTCAGGTTTGGTAATTTGCTACTATTTTTCAAAGCAGTGGTTGGCAAGCCTCCTGGCAGTCAGTGCTTATCATCGTGTTATTGATATGACTGGGAATGTTGGAACAATATGTCTTATAATTCTTTACAAGCAAACTTTTTCATCTCCATAAATCACATCCGCCTGTGTCTTTGTCATTATTTCCGATGCTAAAGGGAGTCGTATGATGCTGGCTGACAGCTCAACACTCCTTGTGCTCACTCCTCAGTTTCTTCTCATCAAATTTGATTTGTATGAAGATATAACTGATGTTTTATTTATTTGTGCCCTCGGAGACAACCTGCGGCTGCCCTGGGGGTGTCATCATTTATATGTAGAGAACAAAACAAAAGTGAGAAAATCAAAGGCTGCCACTGTCCTTGCACTTACTGGCACACTTCTGAATGGAATTATGTGAGATGAAGTTTAGCACATTCTTTACTGAGCTTGTCTTTATCATTTTGTGCTTCATTATAAGAGCGACTTGGAATGACATAGCTTGAGATGTGGCATGTTTCACTAGCAGACAAACATGTTCCACAGCATTTACTTCTTGACATTGTTTACTCTCATTTAGTTAACATTGTTTTCTCTCATTTGCCATTTTTCCTGAACATGTGTAGAGCATGATTAGCTTAATTACAGAAATTATCCCATGTTCATGTATATGAAAATCTCAGTGGCTCCTCCTCACACATTTTATTGTAGCAGCTCAATGTGTAGAATATTTTGTTGTTGAACTAAGACCTGAAGCTTGGAGTTTTAATCACAAGTATTGGTGAATAGGCTATTTAAAAACAGACCTTTTATGACATGTTTTCTCAGATTTTTTAAGCATATTCAAATACAAGTTTATATATCATATTCCTTCCTTTTAATTGTCTTCAGGGCAGGCTATAACTGTCACTTTACAGCAAGAAGATTCCTGGTTTACCTCCTGGGCCATTTGGATCTTTCCGTTTGCATGTTTCTCCTCTTTATGTTTTCTCAGGCTTTGCTATCTTGTTTAGTCCTTCCTTCAGCTTTAGTCTTTATAATACTCTCTACAAAGTCATTTTCTGCCTGCATTGTTGAGTTGTTTTTACACAAATCTACTTAATGTCATTTTGTTCTCAACCCAAACTTGTAGAAGAAAGATGCTAAACACGTTGTAAAATAAGAAATACATTATGAATTCCCCTGACAGAAGTTTAGTCATTCCGCATTAATGTCATGTCAACATTTTTATCCTTAAACTTTTTACAGAGAAAAACAGTTTGCAGTGGTTTACTATCCAACAAAACAAAAGTAAAAACAACAGGTGCACGTTAAACAGTAGCGTAAATTTACAGCTGTATAGCGTTCTGCAGATCCCACGGGAGCTATTGAATAACTTCTGCATAACTACGGATGAGAAAAATGAAACTCTGCCTCTTTTATTATCGCCGCCAGCCAGATGTTCAAGTGATTGTGAATGAGGAAGAGTTAACGAATGTAGACTACGACTACATAATGACACAAGTCTTCTTTTGCAGTGGAGGCCTTCTTGATTCGGTTGTCTTGGCAGATTACGCTCATCTACCACTCCAAACTGTCACTATCCCCTCGATTTTTTCACCTCCATGGCATGGCGCGGCTCGGAGGGGGAGGCAGATGCTCGGAGGGGGCCCAGAAGGAGAGAGTCTCTGATATGAAAGAGTGTAATGAATGGTGCCGCCTGTTTGTGTGCCTGTCGCCAAGTAGTGCAGCTGCATCAGCACTGGATAACAAAAAAACAAAAGACTTACCCCTCCGCTCCAGTGAATCAGGGATATTTATGCACAGAAGATACACAACCAAGCAAAGGTGTGGCTTTATTTTTGTCAAAGTAACACTGCATTTTTTGGGGGATGAAAAATTAAATGTGCATTCCAAAATAGAATAGATGGTGAAAACATCTGTTTGGGGCATTCCTATAATTGAGATACATTGACATACAGTTTCATGTCATACAGTGGAATATTATAGCTAAATGAACAGCATTTTGATGGAAAAGAGCAAAAAAACCACCAAAAGAATTGATTTTATGGAGATGCAAACCTCAGAGTAAAGGCACATGTTTGTAGTATGTTTTAGTCCAGACCTGGGCAAACTGCAGCCCTAACCCTAACCCTCAGGCCCCTGGCATGTTTTTGAGAAACATAAATTGATGACAAAGTTTAAAGGGTCTTTCACACCAAGTCGAGGGTCACCCGTCTGAACCAGTTTGACAGGAGGCTCACGTGTGTTTGGTGTGAATGGCGCAGTCGGGGGTCATAGGAGCGCGGAGCACGTCGCGGAGGCGAGGTTTTGAAGACTTGCTTGTAGAGTCGGCATTGCCAGCGGTCAATAGTTGCCGCACAGGCATTTGTTAGCCGACTGTCGGCTGTTTGGATCGTGTTTGTGTGAATGCTTTTTCACATTGATGCGATCTAAAGAGACTAGAACAGACGGTGCGTCGCTCCTCCCTACCAACAGCGACTGGGAGTTGTGGGTGTGAAAGACCTTTAAAATAATAACATTTTTACATTTCAAGATTAAAATCACAATATTGAGAATAAAGTCAATGGCATAAAAAGCAATGTATCAATATTAAAATTGAATTTTATGAGATTAAAACTGTACTTTGGATCATGAAACATTGCTATAAAGATAAAAATCTATTGTGTGTTTTATGCAAACATTAAAACTCATCCAAGTTCAAGCCCTAACATTTTATTTTTTTTCACATGAAACTACAATTTTCTTCACATAAAACTTAATCTATAAAACAGTTTTTTATGGCTTCAACTTTCTTAAGCCTTGACTTAATTTAGATAAAACTATCAGTTTAATATAGAAATGTTAAGTTTATTATGATGAAGCAAACTACTATTCTGGGTTTGAATATGGCCCTCGAGTAAAAATAATTGCCCACCTCTGTTTTGGTCCAACTAAAATACTTGAAAGTAAAGGCTTAAAAGTTACAAGATGAATTCTTATTGATCTTTAAAGAAATTCAACTAAAAGTTAGCTTGTTCTTGAGTGCATGCTACTGGAAACTCGGGTATTGTGAATGTTAATGGAAAGCAAAACTCAGAACAATTTGGCAATGAGTTGATGATTTACAGACTTCAATCAAGTTAAACCATTATACTTTAATGATATATAGATTTAGATGGTATGTTTTACACCTGGAATCATTGTGTGAAACATTTACATAACAGTCATATGAATAATCTGACTTTGTTCTGAATGATCTTGACTGGACCACACACTAGATAATGTCCCGCTTGTGCAGCTGATGTAACCTGAGACGTAGCGGCTGGGCACTGACTCCTCGCTGTGTTGAAGTGCTATTTTCGGTTAATTACTGCTAATGAATTGGAGTATCCTTATTGTCCTCTAGAGCATTTGAGAGCACTCTCCTGTTGCAAAAAGTCTGTCAGTTCCTAATCAATCTCTTCGCTCTTGATTGAGATCATTGGCATCTTTTTCACTCATTTTGTTTGCAACGTGGCAACAACATATTGCTTTTTTCATTCTTTTTTTTTTTTTTTTTTTTTGTTAATTACATTATCCTAAGGTTTTGTTTGGGGTTTAATGAAAACCCAAAAGAACAGGTGATGGGGCTAATTAGTCATTAGCGAAGAGATTAGGGTCCCAAATGACAAGTGCATGCTTTACAAGGTCATAATTTGATTAAAGTCACTGCCAATTTTGATGGGAGAAGCTTGTCTGAGATGAGAAAGTCTAGCCATCAATTTCTCACCACATGATACGGGAAAATGTCTCAATTTGTTGAAAAAAATAAATAAATAATAAAATAAATAAGTTTTCAGGTCAAATGACATGATGGATAGAATCATAGTTGAGGAGATAAAGCAACACAAATAATCTCATTTTTTGTCATAAAAATTAAAAATAAAACTGAAATTTTAGTGAATCTACTGTGTAAAGCTTGGATGACTTTGGATGTCATGTTTTTTTTTTTGTTTTTTTTTTTCTCAAAGGCACAGGTGTAATAGCTGTTTCATAAACATTAACCATTCAAGATTTTGTTTTCTGACGTAGCAGGAAAGAGGTTCTGGGATGTTACTATTTAACACAGTTCATGCCTTCGATCTCTTTCATGATCTCAGATGTGAGTTATTCATTCTAGAAAAATAAGAAAGAAAAGCAGGAGCAGCATCTTGCACTTGTTGCTCTGAAGGTGTTCAGATGAATTTTGAGGACGGGGGCGTCAAGTGATCAGGTAAACTAGTAAGAAATAAAAATCAGTTCATGCACCAAGTCAAGTCACCAAGACTAACCTGGCCAGCTAGATGGATTCTTAAGATATTGGAGAAATCCCTCCGGACCCCCACCAGTCGATTGGTTTGACACAATCAAACTGCGGCAGGGTGGGTTAAGGGGGAATTTTGGTAAAGACGACAGTAAGAGGCGCCTGAATTAAACAAAAAAAAAAAAAGGTAGCTCCTGTGGATGTACATGTTTCTGCTGCTGTTGATTCTGTTTTAGGAGAAATACAGAGTATTATTTATTTGAAAGAGCAGAAAATCGTTCATGTGTGACATGCACATTGGATTCTTGATTATGATTCATTGCTATGATCAGTTAAGCACGAGTCACCCAATAAGCTTGAAATAATTCATTTTACGTCCTACCTTTTCCTAAATGCTTTCAGCAAGGAAAGTTCCAGATGGATAATGTGGAAAAACTCAAATTGGAGTTTAACAGTCATGTGGCCAGGTTGAGTTTTGACTGTATGTCTCCTTTGTCACCGTCTCCGTTGATGAAAAGTTTCACTAACTTGGGAAATTCCAGATGGAAATAAGGACCAGCAGTTACATAAATAAATCAAAACAGATATCCAGACTTAAATTTCAAGTCTATTTAATTTCAAATCTGTATGAAATTTTTTTAGATGGCCAAAAACACTATTTATGCATGCTTGAGTCTTGTATTTATTTATGTAATATGTAGCTTATATTAGACTTTATAAAGAAGAAGCTTCCTTATAGTCATCTAAAAATGCATAAATTTGCATAAAATGTAAACAAAACTCTTTGAAAATGTGTCATAGGTTGACTGTTCTTGTGCTTTCACAGTGTGTTAATAAAATTATTTGCAGATCATAAATCCAAAGCCGTCATGTGGAAAGCATTCAGGCAGATGAGTTTTCTATCTGAACGCAGAACTGTGAGATCATCAATTATTCCAGGGTCAAAGGGTGAAGGAAGCCCAGAGGCAGTGAACTTCTCTCTGGAGTCAGGCTTTCACTTGATGTTCCAACGCTGTGGACCTCTTTGAGTTCAAGACAAGTACAAATCTGATCTGACTGGGCCCTAAAAGAACAACGTGACACATGTCTGATCAATTACTGTCTGGAATATGATTGACAGCAAGGTTTTTCTCTTCCTCTGGTAGATGTTTGTACAAGCAATGAGATGCTAAGTTTGTCCCTTAGAGAAGTCAATTATCATAACTTGCTCATCTGAATTGCACATGGGAAATTAATACTAAAGCAATGTTAGGTCAATGTCTGTTCAATGTCCAGAGTGTACCCCGCCTAAAGACAAAAGGCTATGCAAAAGTTTACTTTAAGTGTCTGCATTGTTTGGCATCGACATTTTATCATTTTGCGATACCATTTTGTTAAGTTTGAATAGAATAATCGGGTTAAAATCCAACCACTTTTCCCTCATATGATATATTCTATTGACTGTTTTCTAGTTTGATTAAATATTGATGGGGGTCACCAGCACAAGGAAGCCACCTGCATTTCAATATTTAATGTATATACTTCCATAAAGGGCTTGCACCTCCAAATTTATGCCAACCATTGTCACTCACCATTTTATTCATTTCGAACCATGTCACTGCTGAATTAGAAACACACATTTGTACGTATTTTTCTATAAGCTTAACAGGGATAGAAAGGATTATCTCAGTGTGTCCCAATGTGTATTAGATTTGTGTGAATATACTCTAAAGCTCTAAAATGAAATGCACATTGACGTTGTATTGTGAATCAAATGAGAGTCTCCTAATTTGATGTGTAGAATTAAGACTTACTGTTGCTGACTTTGGGGTGGCAATTGCGATTTGGGTGACAGTTGTTACCACTTGAATGCCATCCTTATAGTTACACCGCTGTAGAATTACAAATATATTACAGTAATGGAATGTAGAAAAGCTCTTAAAACAAAAATTGGATGCCCAGAATTTATTAGACAAGTGAGCAAAATGTGAATCGTTATATTTAGTTATGTTGTTTACATTTTAAGACAGTAAAAGGCTTTTAAAGGTGCTTTATGTAACTTTTCAGATGGTTTGTCATCTGCTTGTTTCCATGGATATACTCCATACCAGCTTGTAAAATAGCAAAAGCAAGTTGGGCCTGGGCAGTACTTGGATGGGAGACCCCCAGCAGCCAGCAGTCTCGCTTCTGCCAGCCTGCTTCATTGCAGCTACAATAGTGTACTACTATTGTGTGTGGTGTTAATGAATAATGTAAAATGTAAAGCAACTTTGGTTGTCTTGAAAAGCTCGAAGTAAATCCAATGCATTATTATTATTTGTTGCTATTGTTTCTGTGATTGTTACTGATTTATACTATTATTATTATTGTGAGAATCTAACCTGCATGTGTCGAATGCCTTTGTCCAAACAAAACAAAAACTTCTAAATGGAAACTACCATATGCTTACACTCAACCAGAAAAGCTACACATATAAAATTGACATCAACACATTTTCTTCCAGCATACGGTAAGTGACTTCTTTAAAAGTAAGTAATAATCTTGAATATTTGTTGTGAAAAAGCCATGGACAGAATAGACTGTAAGAGGACAATTGAGAAGGAAAGATGGTGATGTGGTGAAGTGGTTAGCGTCAAAAAAAGCCACTCGCCCTGAGATATTGAGTCCTCCTCATTTATCTTTAATACGCACATGGATGAAGAGTCAAATTGCAGTTGTGGGGTCAATCTCGGCAGGTCACTGGGTATAAAAAAAGAAGGCAGGAGTTCATGTATGTTGATTGTGTGTGTGCTCAGGCATGTGTGAGTAAATGGGTTAGCGGGATCATCTCAGTTCAAGTGCACGGTCGTCTCCATATGTTTGATGTTTAGATGCTTTTGTGGCGACGGGCTCTGCTTTGAGATTTGAGTGGTTTCTCGGGGGTTTAGGGTGGCAGAACCTTAACAGATGAGCAGAGCTGGATTTTGAATGAGGTATGGCACACGGGCCACAAAGACAGATGTTCATAAGCATATAAGGTAAACATCATTTACTAAAGACTGGCGGAAATGCAAAACTAATTAGGGCGATGGTGAGTCATTACAGTCCATGATAAAAAAGAAGAGCTGTTTTTTCAGTGTACTTAATAATAAACTGTGGAGTACTTAGATGGGTATAATTTACAGTGGGACCGATGCAAATCGCACATGCAAATTCAAAGACATGTATGCACATTTAAAAGCATGACTGCAAATTCAAAAAGATGCACACAAATTCAAAAGCACACACACGTTCAGCAACACAAATGAAATTTCAAAAAACTCAAATTCAAAAAACGTGCACATGAATCCAAAAGACACGCTACTTCAGTAACCCAAATGCAATTTCAATAACGTGCATGCAAATTCAAAAGCACGCCTTCAAATTCAAAAGCACGTACACAAATTCAAAAACACAAATTCAGAAACACACACACACAATTTCAAAAAGACAAGCAAATTCGGCAACACAAACGCCAATTCAAAAACAGGCATGCAAATTCTTAACGACACGCAAATTCAACAACACACATGCATTTTCAAAACACACAAGCAAATTAAACCCAAAACATGCTTGCAAATTCAAAAAAATCCAAACAAAAATTCAAATACAAGCACTCATTCAAAAAATATTTTTACCTTGTGTTTTTGATTTTGCATTCATGTTTTTGATTCCATATACATGCTTTTATATTTTGAGAAAAACAAACCTAGCGTGCCTCATTATGATAATATAAGCGTACGGTCGTAACCGTAGTTTGAATGCAAAAATCTTCAGTCTAATGAGGAGTTCCTTTATGACACATAACATATTTATCCCAAGTAAGAAATATTTATAAGAATGATTTTAACTTTCTATTTCCAATGAATTTTCCTGTTCACTTTTCACACTTTTCGCATGTGCCTGATTCTTAACACACAGCGCAAAATCAAAGACTCTAGAAACCGTATCGTAAACTCTTAGACAATCTTTATTTTGCGTCAATAGGACACATATTGGAGAAACAGCAGCTGAATTAAGTCGGCTGCACATTTGATCACGCAAATTACCGCGGCAAAAGACGACGGATTTTGACACATTGTGCTCAGCCACGGATCACACGGACTCCAGAGCTGACAGCCACAAAACACATCCAGACTCTAGCGAAGTCACATCACGCTCCTCAAAACAAGTGACGTTCAAGCGTGAACAAACTTATCATCGTAACTACGAGCTCAAAGAGTCAAATCCTCACCTGGAGAAACGTCCGAGCGTCAGGTCAGCTTCCCCTGCCTGATCCAAACTATCTAAAGTTTTCTAAAAGAGCTTCTGTGCTGTTGCCTGTGAATGCTGCGGTGTGTTTGAGAGAAAAGCATGCTTACAGCGCACGTCTATAGGACCACGCACTAAAAAAAAATCCGCGAAGCTGCGAAAAGTGAACCGCGATAGAGCGAGGGACCACTGGAATGATTAGAAACTGAGATTTTAATAAAATAAAAATCAACAGCATAAAAAGTCTTCTTGAGATGTAATGTTAAACAAAACTCAAAGACTTGAAAGCATTCATATTGAAAGCACAGAGTTTGACCTGGTCCTCAAAAGCCTGGATTTAATTCAAGTATCAGTACGAAGAGTTCACAGAGGACTTCTTCAGTCCCGTGTGGGGTTTTTTCAGGGCAATACCACCTTCTGCTTATTTTAGACAGCGCTCGCCTCTACAGCACAAGGCGGGCTCACTTTACATGCAGGATCAAGCCATGAAACCCAATCCGGCTCTCATGAAATAAGAATTCTGCTAAGTGAAGACAAGCTCTCTCCCGCATCTTTTGTAGCGTGGGTCCAGCCTTTAGTGATCCACATCAGAGTGAACCAGAAATAGTGCTCCAGATACTAAGGCCATTTAGGAGTTTCCAAACAAACACTAGTCTCACAAGTCAAGTAAATACAGTAGCATTGTAAGCAATTGTATTCAGACTTATGATAAAGTATTCATTAAGTGTCTTTAAAAGAAATATGTGCTACTTTGAGATACTACAGTGTTTCATTTGCATTTTCATTGATTTGTATTTTAATTTTGTTCTTCAATTAAAGCTTGACTGCTTAGAAAATTCTTATTTTCACTTACCCCCTATCCCCGCCTGCATCCCTTTACTAAATAGAGATTGTTGTAAAAAGTATGACTATCCACTGCTTGCTATGATAAAACAGTTTTGAGTTTTATATTTTCTCTTCAATTAGGGCCCACAATTTGGAAGAAAATCTATTTGTGTGCTTGTTTTTTGTTTTGTTTTTAATTAATGTTTTTATTTTTTTGTAAATTATGTTCTCAAGCTGCATTTGTTAAGCTATATTTTGCTCAAATTTGAAAAAAAAAAATTAAATTTTCAGGTTTCTAAACACCCAGTTAATGAAGCAACAGATTAATTTATTTCCAAAATAATCATTAGCAGCCCTAAACCACATATGTTTTAAAACATGTTTGCACAAATCTAATCTTCTGATTTAGTTGTTGTCATACTGCGCCAGCCCTACACACGATGAAAATAGCCACGCGATGCACTCGTATCGTTTAGAAAACATTCAAAGTCAATGAAACCGGCCACACCCCCAGCGCTTGTCGCGCATAGCGAGTGTTACGTCGTGCGAGCGTTTCGCGCGCAAGTATCTTGAGCGAAAGAATCCAACCTATTTTTTTTGTCGCTTGACGCTGGCGTAGGTGCGTAGAAGCGAAGAATACAGAGAAGACAAAGAAATTAGGCTTCTACTGTTGTATGTGTGCACTTGCCATCAGCATCACACGTCCTGGGACAGACCTGGACTGTGTGACGGAGCCCTGCTTCTATAGAACTGCCTGCTTGAGTTTTCATAGTTACTATTGAAAATTTCACGTTTGCCGTGATCAGCCGGTCCAGAGGCCAAATATAAACCTAATCATGTGATTTTTTTTCACTACAGACCTGATACAAGAGCATAAACACAGACAGACAAACTTGTACAGCTTTCCCATAGAGAAACACAAGGTCAGTGGCTCTACACCCGGCTGTAGTTTCGTTTGTTCACGCACGTCATTTTCGTCGCTTGCTGTGTGTCTGGGCCCTTAGGGGTGGACAACATTGAGTTATTATGCTGACGAAAGAGCATATTGTAACCAATAGCAACAAATTCCAGCAGCCATCTTGGAAAGTCTGCTATAGCAGAAGCTCAACTTTTAAGTGATATTTCCCCTAAATACTCTGATAATTGAAGCTTTGCACATTTGGGCAATATCTATCAAACTTTAAATATTATGATGTTGTTTTCAAGAAATGAAAAAACTGAATATTGAGTTCAAAGAGCTGGAGTAAACTTTCAACTAAGGGTCTAATTGTCGAATTTAACTTTTTATTAAACTTTTTATTAACTGCATATACATTTCAGAATTTGCCTTACAATTAAACCTAATCTAGAATGTTTAAGGACATTTTTAAACATATTTCTGTTGGATTGACCGAAGTGTTATTGCTATCCGGATAAAAAATACTGAGATATTAATTTTTGTCCGTACTGCCAGCCATGCACGTATCTGAAAGCTTTAAGTAAACTTATTGAGTTGTGCTAAGTGCTACGGTGTGATGACTTGAGGAACACAATCAATTCTCTGCTTTCACAAAGATGAAAAGACTAACTTAAAATAGGCAGTATTTTCCAACTCTTAGTGCAAAGTTAGTTAATCTGTTAAATTGACACTTGATGAGCTCTTTTTCTAATCTGCTGCTAAATGCTTCATTAGATGGAGAAAGCAAAACACGCTGATGAGCGCCGCCGACGAATTGAAAGAGTCTGTTTTTGTCGTTCTGCACAAAAACAACAACAACGCAGTGTGATAAATGGTTTAAAACCACTGAACAAACCATGTAATTCTCCGAGACTTTTCGGTTCTGCTGGTGAGGGGAGAAAATAAACAGAAAGAGCTGCATTGGAAGATGACAAGAGAATAAAGAAGGAACAACTGCAATAGTTAGACACTCCCCATCTCCAGCCATTTCTTGTGAGAAAATGGAATCGGGGAAAACAACCTCTATTTCTATCTATTGGACCAGCCAAAGGCACATCAACTATTTTCTCTCCCCATCGTCACTGAAAGCAATCATTTTAGAATTGATTTTCATGGCTCACGGAGAAATAATGGGAATTCTTTCTAATGTAGAAATGTATGTGTTCCTTTTGGTTAACCAGAATAGACCATATTTCAAGCTTGTCAGTTAGAGAAGTAAAAATACTTCTCATCTCTCCGGCTCAAGTTCTTCCAAAGCTCCTATTCCCAGCGTCTAAAGTGACAAGTCATCATCTCCCCCAAAAAATCAATCACAGACTTCTATATTCTTGGGGTGATTTTGAAGGCGCTCCTCCTTGGGTCCACATTTGTCTATGTTTTGAGGAGATAAAACGCAAAAAGCAGCACGGCAAATCATTCTTCCCCGGCGAGGGTTGGCTGCGTGGGGAAAAGGGGAATGACAATTGCCTTAACATGCCCCAGTTAACACTCACTCAGTCAATTCCCATTCATCCCCTTTTAAAGCACGTCCACAATGCTTGAGTTCAGTGGAGCCCACTTTTACCTATTCACTGGACCAAAAGTTTCTAAGCACAAAAAATACTTGCAATCCAATAGAAGCTGAGAGTTTTCTCCAAATTAAACAAGTCTATTACCTACCATGCAAACTGTGTTTTAACAGAATGACTCTTTGTTGTTACTATGATATTAAACTAGGTAGCCTTATTTATTTATTTATTTTTATGTCAATTTTGCTATAAACAAAATTATTTTCTTTGTTACTGTTTTTGTGGTTGATGCAAGCAGAGAAAAGGATGTACAGTATGAACTGCTGCAGCTTTTGAATGTGACAACACACGAGTAGAATTTTTAGTTAAACCAATGGAGAATTTAATCTAAATACAGAAGACAATTTATCACCACAAAGTGATAAAATGCACCAGTACTGACCCACCGATTTATTGGGTTGTTCCACAGCTGTTCTGATGTTAATGTTAATGTATGCCTAAGAAGGTTTAGCAAACTTGAAACAAACATGGCAAATTTTCCATTCTATTCTTGGTAGCAATTGTTCATTGACGTTGGTTCCTGAACTCTATATATAGAATAAAATCACATTACCACTCTCTTTTCATTCCTATATTGTAAAACTGCGTTTTATTTTTATTTTTCAGTTGCATTGACTGTGTATAGTATTCCATAATCCTATATATTCATAAGGAAAAAAAATCTTTTCCAATTCATTCAAGTTTTGTTGTCATCCTAAAACTAACCTTTCTATAGGTTATTCATGTGTCTCACGTTGTTGTTGTTGTTGTTGTTGTTGTTGTTGTAGCCTTGGTCACGTGACTTTCTTGTTACTGGAACTACGGTTCATTTCAAGGCTTCATTGGACACGCCCACTCTAGCTTGACATGGGCTTCGAAGTCTTGCTTCATTTTGTCTATCAATAGAATAAGGCTTTCTTGTTGTGAGAGTACTAGCCACTCTGCCACCGTGCCTGTTTACTGTGTTGTTGCTAAGTAACATGTCCAACCAGGCGGTAACTTTAAGCATAATCAAAATAGCTAAAGTAGTGTGAATAGGCAGCGTTTACTCAAGTACATTTGGTTTATATGTTTCATTCAATTTAAAAGCAATAATATTAGGTCTTGATAAACTTTCATGACTTACAGTATGTTTTCATGTTATCTTGCAAACTATTGAGTACTTACAGACACAGTTATCCAGTTCACTCCATTCCGCTGCACTTTATTCTGCAAAAAGGTTTGATTTTTTTTCTTCTCAACCAACAACATTTGAAAAAAGCCAAAATTTGATCCAAAAGTTGCAGCTTCTTCTTTCCTTTTTGAGGCGAAATCTATTTACCCAGGGTTTATCCATCAGACGCTGTCCAGTGCCTCTCAGCCAGCCCAGGTGCCATTACTGTACCATTACATACCAGATTCCTCCAGTTTATTACCACTATGGAGCGTGTCACGTATTATTAATGATACCTCAAGCTCTGCCGATGAGAGCACTATTGATTGACAGAGTAAGGGGCGAGGAGGTTGGGGATTGCCCAGACATAACCTGCATTCTCTCTTCCATCTCCTTCTTCAAACTGGATTTAAGGAGATACTTGAAGCGCCGCCGCAGTCTTGTGCAAAGTAGGACAAAGTGTACTCTGCAAAAGTAAGATTTTCACTGCTGAGATTCAGGTCAACAACATCCAACACGACATTCTTCACCAAATCAGACGCACAGATGGGGAAAGTGGGCCGAAAAACATGACATATTGGAAATGAAATGCAACAAATGTCAAATAGTGCACTACTTACTGTTCACTTGTTCAAAGCGTAACCGTACGCGCTGTGGAACATCAGGAACTGTAAGTGTAAATCTCTTTGATTAAATGAATATGTTTCCCAATACAAATCAGTTCAGCTGTGTTTGTTTAGTTTGACATCAAAGTATAACACGACAGACTCATAATCAAACAAACATGTAGGCTCGCAGATGTGAGCACTAAACAAGATGCAAGACGTATTAAAGTATATGTGATGTAAGTGTATTTTTTTTACACTTTTAATTTTGTACAATTAAGAGAAGAACTATGCTTCCTTTTTTTTACACCACTTACACTTTTAATACTACTTAAATAGCAAAAAGTCTTCTTCTGCGGTGAAACCCTGCTTAAATATTTGTAAGTACCGATTACAATTTGTCTAAAATGTATAAATACAAAAGGCCAAATAGATTAAGCTATCAATATAGTCACTTTCTTCACTAATCAATACTTTCTTTTACTTAGACCACTTCATTTTTACTTTAAATTTTCTCTAATATGCATTTCAATATGTACTCTTTGTTTGTGTGATACTGTGTGTAATTTTACTTTTACTCAAGCAATTGCAACACTAAAAAAAAACGTAATTATTTCAATCTCTTCCTGCAAATGATTGGTGTTTGCATAAAAAGATCGCTTCCAAACCTTTAGATTTTATAGGCTCTGCACAGAAAGTCAGTCGGCTTGTTTATATTCAAAATAGCTAACTTCTGTACTTACGAGCATTTCCTGTTTTTACTGTCAGTCAAAATGAATAAATACATATTCAGAAGATCAAATAACAAAGAGGGAGTTGTGGTAAATGTCTCTGAAAACATGTTAAAGACAAATCAGGAGGACTCTTGTGTGTATTTAAAGAGACATGTTTGTGCCTAAATGCTAACGCTAACAGGAAATACTCATAAGTACAGAAGCTATTTTGAATATAAACAAGCCAGCTGACGTTCCTTGGACAGAGCCTACGGTAGTTCTTTTCAAAATGCCCAAAGAGTTTTTATTACATAATTTTTTCTCTCCATACTTTGTGATAGTAAGTTGGGGACTGGATGATTTTATATTGTGAGGGGCTATTCTATTCCAGAAATTCACATGTATTTTTCTCACAAGTTTTAGAAAATACTTGGAGAAAAATACAATCTCTGTACAAATGTGAAACCTGAAAAAAGCATGTTTTGAATGGTCTTATTCTGACAAAAATGCTGTAGTAAGATTAATCAGATGTATAATATAATATTGGCATAGTTTGTAAAGTTAGCTACCAATGTGTATTTTGTTCCTTGTTCCGTTAATAAAGTTTTCATTCCTGCTAAGGTCACTTTGAGTTAATTGGGTCCTCACTATGAGCCTTATGCACTCTTCTCACTTGAAGTGTATAACCTTGTGTAAGCCAGTTGGACACACCACCTGTTGTCTTGGTACAAACGATCCTACCACTTTATCAAAATGATATATGCTTTCTCAGACACTTTATTTTAATCAGTGTCAATCTTAGTGTATATATCCCATAATAATTCATAAGAGGTATTTAAAATCATGGCACCATTCTTTGACTCTTTGTGCAATAAACAAAGATGTCAGGGGCAATTAACGAAGAGGATGCTCTTTGATATAAAAACAAAATCCATGCTTTGTTATGTCCGCCTTTCAAGCTCCAAACCCAAAGGAGAAGGAGTCCATTGGTTCAAGGGTTGACCAGTGGAATATCAATGAGGAGTGTATGAACAAGAGGAAAGTAAATATTCTCCAGACAGACAGAATACTCCTCGATTTCCATAGCTCAGTATCATGCACTGATCAATAACCTGAGGCAAATCTGAGTTTCAGACGTATAATGTAAAATTGCAAAATCTAAACATTGCTAGTGTGCTAGTGCAAAGTGGAAGTTGTGGTGTTGCCGCAAAGGGATGGGGGGTTGGACTTCTGCTGTGGTTGACCAAAAAAAAAAAAACTTGTTAACTAAAGGACATGTTCGAAAGATCAATCAATCAACTTAAAGGGATATCACAAAAGCTCCGAAATTAATAATTCTTTTTCCAGTCACATATTCAGGCGTTCTATTAATAAAATTGCACTTACACTATTTTAGTAACTTGACCCTTTTACCAGACAAAGCTACGGAGACCCCCTGCAAGCTCTGGCACAACACCAAAGTAAAAATGCATCGAGATTAATGCAAAAATAGCAATTATTGCAATAAAAGTATTAAGAAACATAGTAGCATATGCAAAAAGTCAGATTTTTGCAATGATTCGTTCCCAAATTCTTCATTTGATGCTGATCAAAATGTAACAATAAACAACAAATACAGGTTATGTTTGAGCAACAATTCATTGGCCTAATAATCGACTAAACAACCGAAAAAAAACCCCACAAATCTAAATTTTACATGGGCATAGACAATGCTAGCTCGCTTTCATTTATACAACACGTTTTACTTTAAGCATATGTATTTGTACAACAAAGACTGCTTGCATAGCCTCTAGAGGACAAGAAAGAGATAGTGGAATAATAGAGACCTTATTCTGAGCCTAGAGAAGTTTGGTGACAAGTCCTTTATCCGACAAGCAAACCCTCCGATAAGAAAAACAAGTGGTTATTAAATTGTTAAAGACTGGAGAAGCTTTGCGCTGAGGACAGCAAAGAATCCACTGTACTATTTCTCTATTAAAAGGCACACAAGATGGAAAATGTCCAATTTCTCCTCCGTTGTCTCCTTTTTCCTTATTTGTTGTTGTGTGGGGATCAATGATAGTGTACAGGCGTAACCCAAGCAAGGTTATTTCCCCAGTATTACCGTCTTATCACGCTGAGCGAAAACTTGTCGGTGGTTTGTGCGAGCTAAGGCAAAGCTACTGCTGACGACTGTGATTGCTCGGCTGTGGAGAGGTCATCGAACAGCGCGGCAAAACACTGGACCCTGAATGGAAAGACATGGATTTCTGGGAAAAACGGTTTGCATTGAGTGTAGTGTAGTGTAGTGTAGTGATGGAACAATGGAAGTTTGCCCAAGAAAGTTTTGTCTAACTAAAAACCCACACATTTTCTGAACTTTACATTCAGGAGATAATCAGTTGATGAAAAGCCATTAGACGTTAACAAATCCATCTAATAAAGTCAGGAAATGAAATGAGATTTGGGCAAACTGTTTAATCCCAAATAAGCTAGTTTTAGAATGATGGATGTTTTAAATACCTAAGAAGATCAAATTGTATGGAAATGACACTCACAAAATCCCATTTGCCAATAGCGTTTATCTCACACCAGCCGTCTTGACTCATGTAATGATGTGCCCAAATTAGTGCCTGTGAGGAACATGTTGTACCACACACAATACAACAGTTACATATGTGTTCCAGTGAGGATTGGAACAGTCCAAGTTAATCTGTATGTAAGGGTAGCTGCTGAACATAGGAGCTTAGTTCAGTTTGACACATAAAATTTTAAAATGATTTGCAATTCTTTTTTAATGGAAGTAGTTTAGATTTTTAAAGGAATTCTGATACCCTATGTTTTGTTCACTTTTGCTTAAATATTAACACTACGCAATGCAGCCTGGCACTGTTAAGTATACTGAAAATAAACATTAAAAATCGAGTTGTTAATATAGGTCTAGAAATGAATCCTTTAAATAGGTTTAAGAGACGTTGACATTATGCCTAAATTTTGTTGTTGGACTACTGAAAAAAAATACTGAGATGTTAATTTCTCTTATTTCATTGGGCGACACTGGTGGCCGCACTGGGGCCTCATAGCAAGAAGGTCTTGGGTTCAAATCCCAGGCGACTGGGGGGTTTTCTATTTGGTGTTTGCATGTTCTCCCTGTGTCTGTATAGGTTTCCTCCTGGTGCTCTGTTTTTTTCTACCACCACAAACATGTACATGGAAGCCTATGCTCTCCCCAGTGGGACTTTCCGGGTTAAATAAAGGTCAGTTAAACAATTATTTAAACGTTGTCCTCAAAAATATAATTAAAGTATCATGATGAATGCTTTCTGCAACAATGCAATTATCACAACAGAAGTGTGTGACATTATATTGCAAACAACGTACTGCCCTAGTTATTATGCAGTGACAGCCACTACATTGTGCTAAAATCAGTTCCTTCAAAAGTAGATTGTAGTTGAACGCTGGGGTAACAAAGATGTAAATGAGCTCATGTAGTGTAAATCAGACTTTGAGATGAGGGCTGAAGGGATGGTTACCATTAATAACCATAAGCAAAGTGTGACATAACAAGGACAGAGGAAGTGCTAACCTCTCTGCCATAATGCATCCCCAGATAAATTCCCCAATGCATGACCCATGGACATTTTCTAGTTCTTGACCCAAGCTGCTTCATATGAACAGACAGAACATGCTAGATTCATAGAGAAATGCAGTCTTGAATTACATCTAAGAATTTGTGTTTTTGGCAGTTGGCTTCTTTGCAAGTAAAAGCTTCTTCTGACATTGGAAAGCTCATTTTTCTTTTTTATTTTGTAAATGTACCAAAAGACAGATAGCATAGTTTTGACGCTGTCAGAATGCACAAGAGCAGAGATAAATATCTACCCTAAATCAAGTGTCATCTCCAAAATGCATTTCCTCCTAAATCTTTTCTTTTTGTTTACTAAAATGAGGCCAGCCTTGAGTGCCTCTGTAACTAGCATTGTTATTCGGATGTGGTGCGCCGCGGAGGTCCTGTAAGGCTTCTTGTACTACTACTTAAACACAGGCCTGCGTGTTTGCCCTGACAAGCTTTCTGTTGTGCCAAGGTCTCCAGGAGGGAATTTGCCGGCAGTCTGATCTGAATTACAAATCAAATGTAATTATTTATTTATGACTAATGCTGAGTAATTGTGCTTCACGGTAAAAGGCTCCCTGGATGAGAAGGAGCACGGGCTAACCTTTGAGAGCACAAAGCGGTCGCTATGGGCGCTCCACAAGCACGGCCTCTCACAGACTGAAGGTCAGACTTCTCTCTGCTGACCATTAACTTTGATGTTTATCAGCTGATCTCAGGCTAACAGACCAGTGCTTTCCCAGTGGACTAAGCATTAGCATTTAGCCTCTAGAGGAGCTACGCTAATGTATGGAAGTGTAGAAAGAATGCCCTTTGCTGTGGCTTATATGAATTCTGAATAATTCCCCTTCAGTATACCATTAATACCAGGCCTTTACCAGATTAATTAATACTGTTTTGTTTACTTTTTTAGTTGCTTATTGTTTAAATATCTATAGTTTTACTGCACTCATTTTTTTCACACCTTCAAATTTTCAACACTGCCTTCTTTTTTAAGTACTTTGTGCTCTAACACACTGGTAATTTTACTCTTCAGTCATTGTAAAACCACAATCATTGATCTAGGGGAGATTTTCACACCTATACCATTGGTGCAGCACACCTGCAAGTTCAGATAATTTGGACCGGTGTGAACGCTGATCAGTTTGATTTGGTGCTTTCAAACAAATCATCCATGATCCATGTTTTGAGGTGATATCGGTCTGCTTCCAAATGGACTCCAGCTCACTTGTCTTGATTTGTCCCAACTTGCACTCTATCTCTAGCAGTCATTGTATCTTTATAACTCAAACTAGTGGTAATACATTTGTTGCATCTCTGTGGTTTGGTCGCTGGGTCATCACGAATTTTGTCCTGCCCTGACACATCCGCTGCTACCAATGATCCAGTGTGAAATGCATAAAGTCTAAGCGTTGTAAAAAATGTGAATAAACTCAACTTCTAAAGAACAGTAACACCAATGCAGGAAGTTTCCACTGTCCAATTGGCAAAAACAGTTTATACTTTGTTGTTGTTTCTTGACACCCAGTCAAAAGGGAATTTGTGTTTTCTTTTTGTACAGTTCGCTTCACTCAAAATATTTTGAGAGTGTTGTCACTCCAAATAAAACTGAGACACTCTTTTAACTTCAAATAGACTAGTTATTTGGATTATCAGGTGGAAAAAACACCCTTAAAATGTATTCTCAGATCAGAACTGCAGAGCTGATAAACCCAGCTTCTTCATAGCGTCATTTCACTTAAACAAGCAAACGATTAAGTGACATTGTAGGAGAACATAATGGATAGGTAAAAACAAGATTTTTCTGAACGATTGAAACAGTTTCAAGATGATGCAGAATAATTCAAACATAAATCAATCAAAATACAATGAAGATGAAACATTGTAACAAGGTTAAAAGCTCATTCAGTATCATTTTGTGTGTGTCTCATTTATAACATTTATTTTAATCAAGGCATTGACCAATCTTGTAAAATATACACATACTGTATGTCTATACTAAATATACACACTTATATAATGCCGTGTTCATCCATTGTTTTCCACTATGCTGGGGTATATTCCTGACTCAAACAGCCGGTGAATGTGGGGAATGGGCTGCCCTGTCGGTGACACAGCCTTGGTCATGGCAGAAAACCCTGTGGACCACCTCCATTATTTCCTCTCTAATGAGCTGAGATGTGTCCGTCTCCCTGTGGCTCATGTGCCCAGTGTTAATAGAAGTATGGGCCGTTCAAGGTAATGGCACTACATGACCGTGGCCCCGGGCTCTCCCCACGTGGCCTCGTCGTCACAGTCCAGCAGGCAGGTTACTTTGAGAGAATCAGAAACCCAACAAGTTTCTGTCGGTTAAAATGAACTACCATTTAACTGCTCCTGAGAAATGGGTGACATAGTAACTTCAAAGTCCTCAAATGACATTTTAAAAGTACTATATCGGTGTTTTGAATGCTAATAAGCGTTTGGAACTCATTTGTAGTGAGTTCTAAGGACTTTGTGATTGTTATCGGTTATTTTAACTCCATTAGAAGAAGCAAAAACCATTACCTCGACTTGAGCCAACGTTCTTTTACAGTTGAATAGCTTAATGGAGCAACTATCTTGCAGTATAGTTTTACTTAGTTTAAAAGTCAGATGTCTTATCTCAAGCTGTTGATCCTTTCTAACTTGTTAGAAAGAGCTAACCTGACTCTGGCCAGATTGTAATTGTGTCGCACTCTTATAATCAGTACAACTGAATTTAATTTGGATAGCCATTGGGAAAAAGAGGAACATCGTGATGAACATTTGGAGCTGACTCATTGAACTGTCAAGAAGCCAGTAAGTATAGTTTTTGATAAATCCAGAAAAACTAAAATTGACACCGAAGTTTGTCAAAACGCAAAATTATCCAAATGTTTGCTAAAAACGTGTGCCAGGCTGTACCGCCATGTTTGTTTTGGTTTGTTTGTTTGTTTGTATGCTGCACCTTTAGCTTTCACCAAAACCAATGTGCTTTGATTGTCATGCTACTGAGCGACCTGTTCAAATCTTTCAGAACTATAGCAAGAATTCATCTGACAGGAGATCATTGAGAGTCTTGATACCCCTATTTGGCATGAGAGCTGACTGGCTTTGCAGAGGTCGTTAAAAATGTTTCACTGTGGTGGTCAAAAAGCTGTTCCAAAGCTGTCAGAGTGGATAAACAATTCATGCATGTTAAAATGTGTGATATGCCAAAGGCTTTGTGAGAGCAAGGAATTTAAATACCTGCTTCCTTTATTTACTATCTGAAAATTTGTTATTCAGGTTTCATCAAAAACTGATATAAAATACATGTTTTAACCCTTTACCTTCAAACTACTCTACTTTACTCTACTTTACTTTACTTCCTTGAGCATTTTAGACCCTTTTTTTCTTTTACTTTCCTTTAAGTGATATTATTTGCAGCACCTCTGACTGGTTCATCTTCAAGTTTTGTTTTGCGTGTCCATATTAATTACTTGATGTCTACAGGTTTCCTTCAGCATGCTGTCTGTGTGCGTCAAACAGCTCTATTGGAGGTGGCAGACACAGGTGTGGAGAGGCCTGGCAGGCTGCAGCAGGTTATTGGCCGACAGATGGAGCAGAAGGCGGGTGTGTGGGAGAACGGGGCTGGAAAACTATGGGTGGGGGGCGCACAAGACTGGGTGGGCCATGGTGTGGAAAATAATTAAAACGTCTCGATAAAATGAATGCCTCAATTGCTATAATGTAAAATATGCAACTTTTGTTTATTGCAACTTAGGTTGATGGATTACCTTTGTCAAATGTCAGTTTGTGAAGAAAAAAATTACATACAGGAGTAGAGAAGTACATATTCTTTGCTACATTTATCAATATCTTAATATATTTATTGTATGTCCATTATGTTTTACTGTAAAATGCACTCTAACCTGCCGTATGTACTATGATTGGTGATTGGAAAACCTTTAAATAGAATAGTATCAGAAGGGGCAACAGGAGGCTTGTGAATGCAATTACCTCGTCAATAGTGCTACAGTGCAAAACTCCATTTGTTGCCTATTATGCATGCAACAATCACAGCAGCAGAAGCAGAAAAAAATCCAGTCTTGACAGCATTTTGGTTTAAATAGAAACTAAAATGTGATCATTAATATTAATACTGAAAAGAGAAGGGATGTTATGAGCAAAACAGCAAAGTCGAAGGTTGGGCAAATCAGCTTTTTATCAAGTTTAATACTATAGCGCTTCTGTAAGGCTCATATTTTCTATTCATACACAGGGCATGAATACTAATAGGCCCTGGGGCTTAATGGACCTGCCCAAATCCCCATGTTTGATTTCCACCATCTCAAAGTGACCTTTTCCCCACGCTAATGGCATACTTGTGCTACACCATCTTACCAGGTCTTATTCTGTTTAAAGGAGAGGGGGGTTCACTGGTGTGTTACTGAGTGTGTTTTCATAGATGATTCTTTCAGTCTGGATTTGTTTTGGTCTCTGTCCGCATAGTTTTCATGTGAAGTTTCCATGACGTGTCTTGTCAGTAGATTTATAGAGGTTTTGGTGCTGTCTTACTGGAGACTCGGCAAGAACAGTATTTGCACTGCAACTATTTCAGATCAGGTGTGTAAAAATAAAATAGCCCCCTTGGCCCTGTTAATAGTTACATGCATTTCTTTATTATTGCATCCTGAATCTAGCTATGTTCATAGTCCTTTTATAATGTTATAGTGTTATATATCAGCAACACCACATTATGATAAAAATGACAAGAAAACCATGTCACTGGAGTGGGACATTAAGAAAAAACTCAACAAAGAAGAAGTTGGTGTGTTAACAAAAAAAAACAAATAGGGCATTGTGACTGATGCATTATTCTGTCTTTTGTTGTTTGATCCTTTCTAACTACACCGATCCAGCTTTTTCAGTTCCGATACCAATTTCAACAATTTAGTTTTAAGTATCTGCTGGGTTTAAGTACCCAATAAGTACCTGTTGCCACTGTATTAACTGAAGGTAGCTTTTTTATTCTCGAAACTCAAGCGATGGGTTATATTGTGTAATAAGGCTTCTCCATTATGATGAAAATAATATTTACAAGTATTTAAAGAATAATTGAAAACACGATTATTCAAACCTTTATTTGCTTAAAAAGAGTGTAGCGCAATAGCACATCTTAAATGCAGAGAGTGAAGAGATCAAATGAAATGGTGAGGTATCTTTTAAAAAATACTGTTGTAAATGTTTCTACAATTGTAAAGAAACAGTCTGGGAAATGCTTTTACAACTTAAGAAATATCTGACACAATACAAACTCACTTGTGTGCTAATAATCATGATTACTCGATTACAGCAATAATAATAATTGAAATTTGAATGAATGAAAGAATTTATTTCGGTTGTATAACATTGTCAACATGTATATGTTCAGCAAACATAACAATCAACCGAAAAGGTGTAGGCTGAAGCTTAAGCTTATTACACCTACCCTTCTTACAGCGTCACATATCTACCCTCAAACTCAAAACACATGTGCATTTACATGTTTGTACAATTTTACAAATACATTACAATACATAACTCAAGTATCCATTTTATAATTAACATATATTTTAGCTTTAAACATTTTTTTAAAATGAAAAATAGAATTACTTCTTTTAAATTCATCTGTCAAACTATTCCACAAGTCGACCCCTTGAACTGAAATACTATTCTTTTTAACATTTGTTCTGACCGATGGTTTTTTAAACATGTCTTTTCCTCTTAAATCATATTTATCTTCTTTAATTTCAAACAGACTCAATATTTTTAAAGGCATGAGTTGCTTTTTAACTTTGAACATAAACACAGCTGTGTTAAGACTAACTAAATCATAAAATTTTAATGCTTTAAATTGAAGAAATATTTGTTTAGTTGATTCATTATAAACGGAGTGATTGACAATCCTAATAGCTTTTTTTTGCAATGTAAAAAAAAGCAATTTTTTTTACATTGACTCACAAAGACAAAAAGTTAATTGCACAGCCCTATTGTGTAAATAGTCTTATTATGTCCAGTTAAATTCACATGCATTTTATTGGCTGAGCTGATATCGTGGGGCAAATACCCAAAATGCAAAATTTTATAGACTGGTGCTAGTATCTGATCCGAGTATTGGATTGTTGCATTACTATTCCTTACAGTCATTTCCCCAGATCTGTACATTCAAACCTATAAAGTAATTGATTGTGTGAGCCTCTTCAATATGCCAGATTACACATATAATGCATTCTAAGCAGTCTTACCTCTAATCAGTTAATTAGCTTGTTTAACCGGAATTTCCATTGTCTATGGATGGGACATTTCATCATTTGGTTTAATAAATAGCTGTTGTTGCGTCCTACTTAGTTTCTTGCTTGTTTCTGATATGCCGTTCTTCTTTGCATATTCAATTAGAAGATTTATTTGTGTAGCATGCAAACAGACATGCAACGGCTGACAAGGTCACGCACAAACAAGCTTTAGATGCACTTTACAATGCTAATTAACTTCTGCTTATTTTCTCTTCCAAGCCCACGTCCTATACGTTGCATACATTTCGTTAGCTGCGCCGCACACTTTTGACCTACATCATACACTGGCTTGTCAATAGAAGACTCATGTAAAGAATTCTGATTGTGATTGGGAAATTAGGAGCGTAGATTAAATCAGAATATCTTATGAAATACTTGGCAGAAAATCATTATGTTGAATTATATAGTCCTGATTATTAATGCATCCGCAAAGAACCCACTTTATAAAGTCTCCGGTGTATTTTGAAAGAAGTCAGATACAGATTTAAGTATTACGAGTCATGAATTAATCAGCATGACTCATTGCACACATTTTACACAATACTGCAAATCCATAGGTTTCAAGATGAAGCTGGGCAATCATTTGAAAAGGCGATCACAATTCAGTCATATCAATTTGTAATTTTTTTTTAAGTGTGCTTTTTGAGATGGAGCATCACAGCTAATTCTCTTTCCAACAAAACACAAACAAAAACAGAAGCTAAACTTTGAAAGTGGAATTTTGGTTGTTTTTAGGGCTGTAGTCGACCAAAGAAATTCTTGGTCGACTAAAGACATGTTCTATCGACCGATTAATCGACTAAAAATGAGGCGTGGCTCTAAAACTAAAAAGTAGGGTTGACAAAAATATTGCAAATCAATGTTAAACTGGAATTGAAACTAGATGCGCATTTGAACAAACACCGATAACATTAATGGGACAAAAATTTGAACCAAATTTGATATTTTCTGTAAATAAAAAAATCTAATTTCCTAAAAATTTTTAAATCTTGAGTTTCATTAAAACTTGTTTGAAAGTAAAATGTTTGAAAGTCTATTCCTTATTATCAATATCAGGTTTGAAATGTTAGTATTGTAACAACTTTACAAGAAACTTTGCTCAAAAAGAGAAATAATAATATGTGGTTCATGCAAAAACCATAGTTTATACAGAAAATGAATAATAAACCTTGTGTTCTTATAAATAAAAAATGATTTTGCTACTGTTGAATACAGTCCTTACAATCTAAATAAAAGAATTAGTCGACTAATAAAGGTTTGGTCGACCAAGACTCCATCGACCGATTAATCGACTAAAGAACTACAGCCCTAGTTGTTTTCTCCCACAACCAATCAGGAACTCTGACTCAAGACAGACCTTCAAATTTGTATTAATAACTCGTCGGTTCAATTTAGCATATCCTCAATTCATTTGTTTATTTTTTACTGCTTTTGGTCGTTTGGGGTCGTTTGGGGTCACAGGTGACTGGCGCCTATCCCAGTGACTCTTAGGTATGGGAATACAAATTCCAACTCGTCGTAGGGTTAGAGACACACAACTATTCACCCTATTAAAGTTAGGGTAGTAAACTTTGTGTTTTCCACTAAAAAGTTTATGATAAACGCAGCACTAGACCACTGGGTACTGTCTTATTTGAATAATAAATAATTTAAATTCTAATCAGAAGGCAATTGCAGTCAATCACTATGTCATTATGAATCTTGTGTCGAAGGATTTATGAGAGGAAGCCATCAGATTTAAACCTAAATCGTGTTTCCAGTGTGAATATTAACTATGTTTTTGGAGGTAGAAGTAAGCTGGAGTACCCAAAGAAAACACACAGTGACATGGGGAGAACATGCAAACTCCACCCAGAAAGACATTGACTTGCTTCAACCTGGGAGTCTAACCCATGATCTTCTTGTTGGGAAGCCAGACCTCCAACCATTCTGCTTTTTCTGTGTTTTGTTTTGTTTTCCTTGCATGTTAAAGTTCTTTGAGTGTCCAAAACAGTGCTATATAAGTTGATGAATTATTATTATTACTGCTAAATGGCAGAGATTGGAAGTTTGTTTAGTACATGATTCAGAAATCATTACCATTTGTTTTTATTTTGGTTTTCATAACGCTAAATGAAAACAAATCATAAATCAAGATCAAGCAATATGAGATAAAAACAAACGTTATCAACTGGTTTCTCAAATCCCCCAGCCTCACCCATAGCTCTGTGTAAAACTTGAGCTTTGCCTTTTTAATCATGCCACTACCTACTGTTATGAAAATACTTTAAGCCTAGAGGAATTCTGCCTCCCTCTGATCTCTGACCTAATTACATGTCACATTCTCATACCCATTTCTCTCTCACCACACCCCCAGCCTGACCTTTTCTCACCTGTCCCGGAGCAGAGGGACCCCCAGCCCATCATAGATCTGTCAGGACCAACCCTCCACCACGGTCTCCTCAGTCTCTCACTGTCGCCTCTATACAGGGATGCAGGTGTCAGGACCCTGGGGCTGTTGAGTGTGACAGAGCTATCCTGCAAACCTACCGCCGCTTCCCAACGGGCTGACGGTGGAAGGGGTCAGCGGGTCAAAGCTCCCTCAGAGAACCACTCCAGCAAATGGAACCCCTTCAGGCGCTCTCCAGGGATCCTTCATTTCCTGGTCGGGTGATGAAGTGCATTGGGGACAAGATAGAAGTAAAGAATTTATGATGTCAGACAGTGATATGCTAAAAGTATACTTTTATACATATATATTATTGATAGTTTTTTATAGTTGGATGGAATTTAAAGGTTGATTTTCACACAGCAAACACAATTTAGGTTCTAAATCTGTCTAATTCTCCTAAATCCTTCAACACATGGTTGATATTGACATGTATTCCTTTTGTTTGCAGTTATGGCTTGAAAACCTCTTTCTGCAAACAGCAAAGTGAAACTGGAGAGGACCACTCAAACTCAACCAATCAGAAGCAGCATTCGACTCCTGATAAGAACTAAAATTATTCTTTATTCAATTCAGACAGTACTAAGTCATAGACATAATTAGTAGATGCGCAGTCCGACTGAGCTAGTCTGGTAAGATTTAAGCTAGTCCGGTGCAATCTCCTGTTTGTTTGTTTTTTATAGCCTTTAGCATTTGCCAAAAAATGCAAGTTATAAAAGATTTAGAGTGTGTCAGCTGGTACAAACCTACTGCCCACATTTATCAGAGATCAGAACCTTGTTGCAAGTTATTGTAACAAGTTTACAAGCCTTTTAGTATTTTATTGTAGCTTTGTTAGATAAAATTTGTGTATAAAACTGCTAACGGCGAGCGAACTTCAACAAGAGATTTCTTTCTTGTGCATCTTTTAAGACTCTAGTGACCACCAAACGTCCACTTTTACATGTTACTAATGAGAACAACAGAAAAATTACATGAATAACACCAAAGAAAAGTTATAGCTTCACTTATCTGTGAATGCGTGTGTAAAGTATTTCCAACCTACGAATATAATAGTTTGAGAAATCTTTTATCGCCAATGTTGTTTTAAATAGCTTTATAAGACACAGATCAGTCCGTTTTGCTCCTTGTTTTGTTGAAATTGCTTGTTTTAGTGCGTTTTATCCATAAAAGTGCAACTTCTGCCCTTGAGTTCAGTTGATTTGCGTCATCACCTCTACCGGAGGAATATGGTACTCAATGGTCTCATTTTTTCACCAGGTGCTCCTTTTATCATGCACTTTTTCATAGAAAATACAAAGTTTAGCTGTTTACAAGTTAAAAAAAAAGTTAGAAATCAAAGCACATCTTTTAATGCAAGTTTCAACTTTAATTTATCCGGTATATATTTTCATAATACCCATTTTGATGTGCAAGATAAGGCTTGTCTTTGTTTCTGCTATTTATGGTAAGTTATGCTTTTCAATCATACATCAAATATTCTTGCTTTTTCTATAGTATTGTATCCGTGGCATGAGGCAGTTCCAGTATTTTTGAAGCAATAAGAACATATTACCTTGACAAGCCTAATTGCAGTGACATCCTTAATTGACCTTTGCTACTACTCTCAATTTATGACATCTACAGTAGTTAAGTACAGATCGTAGCTCTTTTGTGGTCACTCGTGCGTTGATCTGAAACAACAGGAGTAGTCTGTTGGGAAAATGTTTTATTCAGCGAACAGAAGCTATGGAAGTCTTGAGTCAGCAGGTGAGCAATCTGGCAATCACTTTTAGTGGCTCTGCACCTTTGACAACTGTCTGACCCACACGTCACTCAAAGCAGCAGTGCCCTTATTTATGCATAGCTTCAACACCTAATAGGATTTACATGGATGAGTTGTGGAGAATGTATAGGATATCACCCCTATGCTTCTAACAAAACAGAATGCTAAGTTTACAAGCAGTAGTATTTCACATTTTCACAGTTCCTGCTGGCTAATGGCTAAATCCAGCGACCAAGCCTTTGAAAAGAATCCCAAAACAAGCAGCTTCATCCCTTCAATAAAAAGGTAGGTAGCTAGAAGTAGGTTGTAAAAATAGTCTTTATTTGAACAGATAGATGCATCAATTTAGGGCTGGTCAATATCGTGATAAAAAAAATTTGAATCATGAGCTCTTCTCTGTGACAATCTGCTTTTTTTTAAAAAATCATCATATTGTGATATCACATTTGTCAATTTAATGCAAAGTTTGCTTCTTTATAGAGACTTTGAGCTTCTTTTTTTCAAAATCTCTTATGAATTTGGAAGGTTGTGGTGTTTTGGGTCACTTTCAATTCATAAAAGTGGTAAATTTTAGCAATTTTTCAGGTTTGCATTGCAAAAATATATGTATTTATGATTGAAAAATAACTTTGTAACTTTGTTTTTCTATGTTTTTCATGTCTAAAAGTTATTAATGTTAGAAATTGTTTAAAAATGTACACCCAATGGGTCTAAAATATTGATTATTTGAATCACTTTTTACTGAAAGGTTGAGGTCACTTGTTTTTCTCTGAAAATCTGGCAACACTGGTCCACCTTTGACAGCTGGATTTAGCCATTGCCTTGACAGTGAAGAAGGAACCTTCTGGAAAAATATCCTTTTATTTACCTCAAAGAAAATATGAATAGACAGTCTACAAACATCATGATAAAATCAAAATCGTGATCTGGCTCCAAGAAAGTCATGATATTATTTTTTTTGCCATATCGCCCAGCCCTACATCAAATAGAGAAATGGGTCTTGACAATATGACGATTTCGTCAAAAAGCAGATTGTCACAGGGATGAGCTCACGATTAGATTTTTATCATGATATTACCCAGCTTTTGATGCACACAATATTGTAATTTGTCATTTCAAGTTCAGCAATGATTGATTGGAGTCTGAAAACAGTTGCAGTACCCGAAATAAATCCAAATATATAAATGCGACTTTGTTTTATGAACCAGCAAATGACTCAAGCAAACACTGCTTATTAGCTCTTCAAATGAAAATGATCTAATTAAGCACTTAGCGCATATGTTAAACTGATGAGCAATAATCATAATATGCATGCGCTATATTCATTACACACGCTTCACGCTATTGATTGCTGTTTATGGTTTCTTTGAAGGGGTTATTTACACGGCCTGTGATACAGCAAGGTTTTAACTTCAAAGTGGGACCTAGAACTCAAGTTAGTCCAGGTTTTTGAGTTGTTGTTTTCATACATTTTGTTCCAATCTTAAAATTAGAATAGCTACATAGAAAACCTAGTTAAACAATTGGGATTTTAAGACGCTAAATTAAACTTGGGGTCCTTTTGAAAAAATTCTGACACAGTATACTGGTAAATGTATTTGTGTAACCTGGCTTTTATCTTTAGCTCTTCAACATTGTTTTGCTAATGTATCTCTGAACTTTTGCAATAATTGAAACTACTTTTTTTTTCTTGGCACATTCATATCTTAATGGAACATAACCAGATTTTCACCATTTTAACAGCATACAAACAAATCTATAAACATGTAGCCTCATCATTCATGACCATGATGTACTCAGAAGTGCTTTTCATAACTTTCAGAAGCCACAGTGAGTTGAGATGCATTGTAATGCTAACACACCAAATGCTAACAACCTAAACAAGGACACTTCCTGGAGTTTAGGACCAAATTGCTATATTATATACACACAGATGATACTGCAAACATAATTTCACCTGAATAGATCATTTAAATACAGTATCAGATAAGTTAAGATAAGATAAAACTTTATTGTCCGTAATAAATGCAATTAGTCCCAACACTTCATCCATCAAACAAACGACATCAAAATACATAAATAGTGAGTTTTTCCTTTGGTTTAAAAGCGTGATGGAATGTGGCACAAAGGATTGTATGTGCTGAGGCAAAGTTGTATTTAAGTTATGTAAATAGGTATATTTTCTTTGAATCAGGCAAGTTCGAGTAATCTAGAAAGTGTTTAGTGCTGTTTATCCATTATCTTCGTCCAATGATCTGTTTTTATTTTACAGCCCTAAAAGCATATTCTCTATGATTACTGATCTTACAGCCGAGATGACCTGCACCTCTCAGTGCGTTCCCAAATCACTTCGTCCTTCTGTGTTCATACCCTACTTTTCCCTTTTTTTCTCCACACCTCTCCACTTTCTACCCTTCCAAGGCCACTGTCTACTCATCCATAGGCTCCATCCATCACTATCACATGAAGACGAACAGAAGGAGGGCAGATGACAAACCACTGAGGCAAGATGTTCGAAGACTCACAAAGACAAAAAGTCAGATGTTAGGATCAGAAAAAGAGATGAATGAAGATGTTGCAGATGTCATTGGAGAAGAGAGACTATAGGGTTTAGGGAAGCAAGATTAAGTTTTTAAAAGGTAGCTTTATCTGCCGTATAAAAAGTTATAAAATAAGTTGAGTCACATTATTGTCAATTTTGCACACCCTAATGTTTATGCGATCATGGACAGCATTTATTAAATACACAGCTGTAGTAGAACCAAATAAGGATCTACTGTAAAGAATAGGGCTGAAGAAAATTCCAGTGGTTAAGGATTGATGTTCATCAGGCAATCCAAAATTATAATGTGGAAATAAATGTTGGCAAACTAGTCAGCTGAAGCAAAAGATAAAGGATCATAAAAATACTCTATATTGTACTGAAAGTGAAAGTAGTTATTTTTTGTTGGTTGACTGTGCAGAGCTTAGCTTGCCTGATGGACCCAGCCTGTATTTTGTATAAACCAGCTTACATCACACCATTGAGGTTTGTTCGTCCCACAGTAGGCGAGAATTCTTTTGGGTTTTTTTTTTTTTGTTTGTTTGTTTGTTTGTTTGCTTTAGCCAATTGCTGCTCTTTGGTCATTTTGTAGTTCAAGAGTTGTGTGCAAACATGTTTGTCAGTAATTGTTGCTGTCTCTGTGCAGTAAACTGGCAAAAGTCAAAGGAGGAGAATGTTTACAGTTTGTTGTCCCAACTCGAGTTTGTTCTGCTTTTCGGGAACCGTCTGCAGTCCTGCAATACCTGACAGTAGGTGGGGTAATATGAAACTGAGCTGAGGCATAGGTAGGTCCAACCTGGGTAGAGCTTAGCTACATTGTTTGCTAATGACAGTTGGAAATTTAGGACACTTTGGTAACACTTTAAAGTACCGCCCGCTAGTTAATAGGTAACTACGGGGGTACTTACTGGTACTTACTGGTACTTCTGGTGTTAGTACCAGTGGTAGTTACTGGTAACTACAGTGGTACTTCTAGTGGTACTTAGAGTCAAAAATAATGATAACTAAAGTGACAGTTACCAGTATATTTAGTATTAACTACAGTGGTAGTTCACTGTCAGTTACTATAGTAATTGATAGCTAACTAACACTGACAGCGGGTCGTATTTTAAAGTGGACAAGGTGGTACTTCACTGTCAGTTACTATAGTAATTGATAGCTAACTAACACTGACAGCGGGTCGTATTTTAAAGTGGACAAGGTGGTACTTCACTGTCAGTTACTATAGTAAACTCACTCCCTCAGGTATAGGAACCCACAAACAAACTGGGCCAAGGGGAGCGTTCCCTTTAGCTCAATGCGTTTGTCAGGTTGACCGGAGCGTGGGAGACCCGGGTTCGACTCCCGCTCAGGACATGTGTAAGACCATACCCGTTACACTATCAATTACTGTAGTAACTGACAGTGAAGTACCACCTTGTCCACTTTAAAGTATGACCCGCTGTCAGTGTTAGTTAGCTATCAATTACTGTAGTAACTGACAGTGAAGTACCACCTTATCCACTTTAAAATACGACCCGCTGTCAGTGTTAGTTAGCTATCAATTACTATAGTAACTGACAGTGAAGTACCACCTTGTCCACTTTAAAGTACGACCCGCTGTCAGTGTTAGTTAGCTATCAATTACTATAGTAACTGACAGTGAAGTACCACCTTGTCCACTTTAAAGTACGACCCGCTGTCAGTGTTAATTAACAGTTAATTAATGCAGTAACTACCAGTGAAGTACCACTGTATTAAACTGTACAAGAAGACCAGCTGTCAGTGTTTTTTTTTTTTTTTTTTGGAACTACTACCAACTTTTACTGTAATTTAGCTAGTGCTCAATACATTATTTACTAGTAACTATTGTTTAAAGCTCAACCAGCTGTAGTATGCAAATATTTTTTGGGGTTTATTGATAAACATTTTGTAAATTGTTAATGTGTTTCATATCTATTGTGGCTGTGAGCATAATAAAGAGGTGTCTCTTTGTATTAGATTGCCCAGTGTTTGATTTTTATCATAATCTGTATTATACACAATATTTGCAGTAATAAACTTGTTTCATAACAGTCTTTACCTTGTTTGTGTAGCATCACAAATAGAACCACCAAGTACACAATTAAGTATCACTAGAGGTACCCGTATAAGTACCACTAATTAGTACAAATGATGCCACCATAATCCCTAATTATCATTCCACAAAAGTACCAGTAACTATCACTATAATTAATACTTAACTAGCCGGTAACTGTCACTTTAGTTACCAGAACTTGTGACTGTAAGTACCACTACAAGTACCACTGTAGTTACTAGTAAGTACCACTGGTACTAACACCAGAAGTACCAGTAAGTACCCCGTAGTTACCTATTAACTAGTGGGCGCTATTTTAGTAACTGTCAATTAAGTACTAGTAACTACCACTGTAGTTAATACTAAATATACTGGTAACTGTCACTTTAGTTACCAGTACTTGTGACTCTAAGTACCACTACAAGTACCACTGTAGTTACCAGTAACTACCACTGGTACTAACACCAGAAGTACCAGTAAGTACCAGTAAGTACCCCCGTAGTTACCTATTAACTAGCGGGCGGTACTTTAAAGTGTTACCGACACTTTCAATGTTAATAACCAACATTAATTTGCCTTTAAACGTATTAATTAATGACACAAAGACTTGAGTAATAGTCGGGGAGCCAACGTCTGAAAAAAGGATGAACCCGTCACGGCCTGCCGTACTTTTTATTTGCCATTTTTTTGTTAGCTTTGACCCTAAGGGTCAATAATTAGAGGGTCTGCTCGGGCGGAAATATCGCGAAAAAAAATTATGGCTATTTTAGTGCAAACATCTTGAATTTTTTGATAAAAAATGTAGAAAAATGAAAACTATCCTGTATACCTTACTGGATTGGGTTAGCTGTCAATAAATACATTCCTCATGCACAAAACACATGTAGTAATACAATTCAGTGAAAAAATAACTCTTAAAAAACATTTCTATATTATTTTTTATGGATTAAATGCCAAAAAATATGTGTTTTTTCCGCTTTTTTCTCGTATTTTCATCTTTACTTTGTTGGCAATAAACTTTTTCTTCAATTTTTGACATTAACCAATACACCATTCTTTTCAGCAAACAGTAAACTCAATCCACTGAAAAAATTGTGAAAATCCAGCCAAAATTAAAGGAACTGTGATGATTTGACTGCTAGTGTGCCAACTGCAGGTTCAGAATCCCAATGGAATCCTATGGGAAACTCTCACAATACAAAAGACTGACATCACGGCCTACAAGTCTTTCTAATTTTAACATAACTATGTTTTTTTCAAAGGAAATATATCACACAAGAAATAAAATACAAAAAAATATTTTATTATATAAATATTATGTAAATTTAGAACTATTAACACAAAAACCGTTTAGAGTATGAATGTGCTTGTGAAGTGGGATGATTAGGTTGGTACATGGCACATACTTCTCAAGGATTTCTCACCATCTGAGGATCCAGCAACAAGGTTGTTTACCAAATAAACTAAACAAATAATTAAATAATAATAATACATATTTGATCTACTGTCATGGCTATGTCTTCAAGTGCAGTTCAGTCCTTGAACATCTGTTGGTTCTCGGTCACAGACAATGACACACTTCACATCGACTCTTGCACAGGAGTTTCTCAGACACACATGCTTTTCTTGCAGTGGCAGTATTGGCTGAGTTCAGGGGTTTAGACTCTTTCAGCATCATGATTAGCATCAATCTGCCATTTACAAGTTACCTCCTAAAATCAGTGGCAGCTGGGTAGATTAGAAGAGTCATTTGTGTTGCTTGTTTATGTCCAGCTGATGCAGAGCTCGGAGAAGGTGTAATAAGAAGACAACTTCAGTAGGTGGAAGGACACATGTCTTCTTTGATGCTCACAAATAATTGGGTCACAGTGCATCCAGTGTATTACCAACTTCACTTCTGTCATGAAGTGATACCAAGTATTTCCTCGAGGGTGTTATGACCACTCTAACATCAAGACTTTCCTCTGGATCAACAATCCTGCACAGTAGCAGAAGGTCTGTCAGGTGTTTAATAGCGGTTGTGTAGGCTCTTCTTTTGCCTCTTCTGTACAGATAGCTCTTTAAATCACATCTCGTAAGTACAGTTTATAGGCACTGAGGAGAATGAACGTAAGATCGGCAGCTGCAACATCATACTTCCCTGCCAGAGCTTCTGTGATGAAATGAACAGGTAGGAAGATATCCATCCTCCAACCCACAACTCCTGCAGCCCATTCATGTGAGAGATGTAGCACATGCACACAGGGGCGTAGCACCAAATTCTGGGCCCAGGGTACAAACCTTGCTGATGGGCCCCAGTGCAAGAGTTAATGATTTTTTGAATTCATTTATAGACCTTTGAAATCTACAGGGAACATTTGCAGTGGCCCTTTGCAAATTTACCAGCCTCTTTTTTCAGTGCGATTCAAGGGTGTCACAGTTACTTCAGCAGTGGCAGATATTTTAAAATACAGGATCAAAGACAAGTGAAGGTGGGGGTTCTTGGGGTCTTCGACCAGAATTTTTTTTAAAGTTTTGGTGCATTTTACAGGTTTCTTGTAGCTGGATGAAGTGACTAAGATCACTTCATCCACTGCCTTTGCTTACACTCTATTCTCAAAACAGTCAATAACGCCATAACACAGTCCCTTTCTGACTGGCTTTACCTTTCACCATTTTATGCATGCACAAGCATAGATTAAATGGACAGATCTCATTAAAAAACATAGGTAATGATCCTCTCACATAAGCGATCACTCTCTCTCTCTCTTAGCGCTGGCATTTAGACTCAAGTTTGGTGAGTTGGGCTTGGTTACTCGAAGCCGATGTGCTGCTCTGTCTCTGCCCTGTGAGATCTCTCTTTAATCCACAAAAAGCAGTGCGAGAAATCAATGCCAGAAACATTATGAGAGAGACGCGAATATTGAGGTTTGTGCACCTCAACGGGACAAGAGACATACAGTATATAGTTACAAACTGCACTGCTCCAGCTTGTAGAGCCTGGTGCCGCAAGAGCTGCACTGAGAGAACAGGACAAACCTTTATGTAGCCTACTGGATTTATTCTGTTAATTGTGGGAGGAAAGGGCGCCAGTGTGCGCCAGAATTTTGTTGTGGGTGGAAAAGAAACAGAATGAACGTTGGACATGTGCTTCTGTAGTGGCGTGGGCAGTATGCATGTGCAAAGGGCATTCATGCACAATTGCACGTGCAAATGGTGTCATGCACAATATGCACGTGCAAATGGCGTGCATGCACAATATGCACGTGTAAATGGTGTGCACGCACAATATGCATGTGTAAATGGTGTGCATACACAATATGCACGTGTAAATGGCGTGAATGCACAATATGTACGTGAATGTGGGGCACGTGCAGAATGACTTAATGTGTTAATTAAAAACATTATTTTTCATTACCCCTCTGTTTTTTGGACAAATCGCACCCTGTATCTGTGTATGTATGCATTTATGCATTTATGTATGTATGCATGTATGTATGTATGTATGTATGTATGTATGTGATTAGGACAGAGCGTGGTATTGAACAGACATAAATATACACACTGATTTGAAGCCAAAGGCTAATTTCCATTCTTTAGACTGTCTGACCAAAAGGTTTTAATTAAAAACAGCATATATTAGACTTAAATTTGGAGTAACTAACTTTTTTAGTTGTAAATTAGTAAACATTGTGTTTTCCACTAAAAAGTGTATGATAAATAGCACTCTGTGAAAAAATGAGACCACTGTGTAGTGTCTAAATTGAATAATAAGTAACTTTTTGTTCTCATCAGGAGCTGAAAGCAGCTCTCTGATTGGCTGAGCTTGGCTGGTCCTCTCCAGTTTCACTTTGTTGTTTGTAAAAAGACGATTAATGACCATAATTGCAACCAAAATAAATACACGTGGATATTAACCATGTGTCAACGCATTTATGAGAGGAAGAAGTCAGATTTAAAACCTTAATTATGTTTGCTGTGAGAAAATAGCTACCCCACCTTAGATGCCTTTTGGTTCAACAGACTAACGCCTCCTGTACACTGACTGTGAGGTGAGGTGAGTTTGGGACACGTGCAAGTTTCTTGTGAAGTGCCTTGTACACCAGCTCCAGTCCACTGTGGTCTGTAATTGCCCAAAGACACAAAGATTCATTTAGATCCCGCGAGAATGCTTGTTTTATGACTTGAAAGTCGCATCTGACAGACTTTGGTGCTACGCCCCTGTGTGCATGTACTACATCTCTCACATGAATGGGCTGCAGGAGTTGTGGGTTGGAGGATGGATATCTTCCTACCAGTTCATTTCATCACAGAAGCTCTGGCAGGGAAGTATGATGTTGCAGCTGTTGATCTTACATAGGTTCTCCTCAGTGCCTATAAACTGTACTTACGAGATGTGATTTAAAGAGCTATCTGTACAGAAGAGGCAAAAGAAGAGCCTACACAACCGCTATTAAACACCTGACAGACCTTCTGCCACTGAGCAGGTTTGGTGATCCAGAGGAAAGTCTTGATGTTAGATTGGTGTCACTCTATGACAGAAGTGAAGTTGGTAATACACTAGATGCACTGTGAGCCCAATTATTTGTGAGCATCAAAGAAGACATGTGTCCTTCCACCTACTGAAGTTGTCTTCTTATTACACCTTCTCCGAGCTCTGCATCAGCTGGACATAAACAAGCGCACATATGACCCAGCTGCCACTGATTTTGGGAGATAACTTGTAAATGTCAGATTGATGCTAATCATGATGCTGAAAGAGTCTAAACCCCCTGAACTCAGCCAATACTGCCACTGCAAGAAAAGCATGTGAGCCTGAGAAAGCTCCTGTGCAAGAGTCGATGTGAAGTGTGTCATTGTCTGTGACCGAGAACCAACAGATGTTCAAGGACTGAACGTGCACTTGAAGACGTAGCCATGAAAGTAGATCATGTATGTATATTATTATTTAATTATTTATTTAGTTTATTTGGTAAACAACCTTGTTGCTGGATCTTCAGATGGTGAGAAATCCTCGAGAAGTATGTGCCATGTACCAACCTAATCATCCCACTTCACAAGCACATTCATACTCTAAACAGTTTTTGTGTTAATAGTTCTAAATTTACATAATATTTATATAATAAAATAATTTTTTTGTATTTTATTTCTTGTGTGATATATTTCCTTTGAAAAAAAACATAGTTATGTTAAAATTAGAAAGACTTGTAGGCTGTGATGTCAGTCTTTTGTATTGTGAGAGTTTCCCATAGGATTCCATTGGGATTCTGAACCTGCAGTTGGCACACTAGCAGTCAAATCATCACAGTTCCTTTAATTTTGGCTGGATTTTCACAATTTTTTCAGTGGATTGAGTTTACTGTTTGCTGAAAAGAATGGTGTATTGGTTAATGTCAAAAATTGAAGAAAAAGTTTATTGCCAACAAAGTAAAGATGAAAATACGAGAAAAAAGCGGAAAAAACACATATTTTTTGGCATTTAATCCATAAAAAATAATATAGAAATGTTTTTTAAGAGTTATTTTTTCACTGAATTGTATTACTACATGTGTTTTGTGCATGAGGAATGTATTTATTGACAGCAAACCCAATCCAGTAAGGTATACAGGATAGTTTTCATTTTTCTACATTTTTTATCAAAAAATTCAAGATGTTTGCACTAAAATAGCCATAATTTTTTTTCGCGATATTTCCGCCCGAGCAGACCCTCTAATTATTGACCCTTAGGGTCAAAGCTAACAAAAAAATGGCAAATAAAAAGTACGGCAGGCCGTGACGGGTATCTCCTTATTTAAAGGACTTTTCAGACTTTGGCTCCCCGACTATAAGCCTCTGTTTTCCTTTTTTTTGGTTTTTAATCACTGTTTTCTTTCACAAACAGTATTTTGTAGATTTGTTATCTGACTATAGTTGTTGTTGTTGTTGTTGTTTTTCAAATTTAATAGTGTTTTAGCTGTAATATCATCCATAGCCTCTTTTGGGATTAAATAGACTTTTAAGAACAACTATTTTAGATAGTTGCTGTTTGTTGTATGAGTGCAGTAGATGCTTTACTTCAGTAACTTAATCATTCATCAGCACAATTACATTGAGCCATTTAGGAGTTGAAAACTGAACATGTTCTGTTATTTTGAACATTGTACTTTTTTGACAAACTGAATCGCGGAGGGAATCACACCCGCATGAAGTGGTATAAAAGCAGTGCTCTTTGTTTTCTCAGAGGAGCTTGAGGCAGCGACCTTTTTGACTGGGCACTCTTTCTTTTTGTCAAATACGCCGTTGGGAAAGCCCGAAAAACTCATGTGATAAAGCTATGCTGCACCAGAGGTAGACACAGAATCATTTTAAAACCAAAATGTCGGTCCATTGGAGAAATAATGTAACAGAAATGAACTGAGAGTGGAAGCTTGTGAAGTGGAATCAAAGGTTGGCATCGGGTCCCAGCTCCAACCTGCAGCAATGCCTGGAGGCCCGAGTGTCGAGCTGACAATGTCTATATCCGTCAGTCAGAAAATAATGGGCTTTCCAAATCGACCCCTGAGCTGCAAAAACCTCAATAAGCGCACAAGGTATTCATGCAGTCTGACAAAAAATTGATCAGTAACGGAGGGCTGGATTTTCAAATCTTGCCCTTGCATTTTGCTTTGCTTTTTTTCTCACACCGTATGATCCTTTGTCATGAAAACATATCAATAAACTAAATCTATCTTGATGATATGATGAATTACATTGTTGCTATGCTTATTAAAACCACCATATGCCTTTTGGTACGTGCCTGCCGCCTGCTTTCTGTTTTGTTTTCATCCAATCTTCCCTGTGCCACAAATATAATTAATGGCAGCGAGCTAGGAAGCATGTTACTGGTTTATGGATTTTTGATGGTAATCTTCGGGATTAATTATGTGATATATGTGCCTTGTTAAGGTAATCGGGCTCGAGTAAATACAATGCATGAACTTTGATAGAAAGCTGGCATGCAGGCGGTTTTCTCTCCCCTCCCCGCTAAATCAATTTGTGCCGTGCCTCCACTCATTCCTGCATCGCTTCACATCGCAGATAGCGTCAGGTGCACGGAGGTTGCACATTTACCGGACCAAAATGGGGTCAAATGATTGTGGTGATTAGAATGATAATAGCAAAGTAAAAGGTTGGGCAATTGCTGTGTTGTAATGGACACATGCCTGCATTCACAGAGGTTTCTTTTTTCCATTAAAGGGGAAAAAAAAGAAACTTAAAGCCCTTTTTGGATATGATTAGTGTTACCTATAGGGATGTCTGTAAATAGGAAATTAATACTTGGTCCGAGTATGTACAGCATTTCAAATGAAGTTCTGCAACGCTTTTCCACGACATCTTTTAGCAGCATGACCCTCTGTAGCCACAACAACATATAATCACAATTTTTGTTCTCATACTGATCGATCTCAATTTTTGATTTGATTTGTTTAACTTTTTCAAAAACAAACGAAAAATGGCATTCATGAACATCAACAGAACAAAAACTTTTAATATCTCCCATTTATTTTTACTTTTTTTAAACTGAATCAATACTCTGCTTCCAAGTTTGACTTTTGCTCCACATTACACATTTTTACTGACAAAAGGTTGGTTTTCAATCTTTCGTTTCAAAACCTACCACCAAATAATTGACAATTTGGATCTTTGGGTTTTTTATTAATGGCCCAGCCCTTCAGGGTTGTACTTCAGGTCACAATATTTCTGTATGGGCATATTTGAAATCTTTGCCGTTTGCCTTCTTAGTTGTACAAACAAACATTGGATTGCAGTATTTTCTAATTATCGCAAATAGCGATAATAAATCTTGATTTATGCATGATAGACAAGAGTTATTTTAAGGCAAAGTGCTTTTATATGGCGCTCTATAGTAAAAACACCGACATGCACATTTGGACGTGGAGTTTAGTGAGTTACAGTAAGACAAATTTGGGGAACATTTTTACATACATTCATAAAAGACTGGAAACACAGAAGATGGCCATAAATATTCCATTTTATCCAGGTTCTCTTGCAAAAAGCAATGATGACTGGCATACAGATACTGGCAGGTCTGTGAACCATTGTGGGCATGGCTGTTGTTACGTATGCTGTACTAGCATTCTAAGCAAAGCACTAACATTAGCATGGAGTCAGGCAGTGGGCGGAGTCTCTACCAGAAAATTTACATAGTGCAACTTAAGAAGCAGTACAAGGGTTTAGTAGCAAGTGGTGTTTAATTAAGTGTTTTCAGTGCAACGGTTTATTTTTTGCTCTAAAAACTGACTTATTTTCTTACCCATCCCACCAGGCTATTGGAGATTCACAACAGTGTCTAAAACTGGGTCATATATGATCACAGTGATTAGAATCATAATGGAAACGTAAAAGCCAGTGCCATCAGCTGTATTATAGTAGACACGCTCCATACCACTGTTTAGATGCATTTATACTGTAAATTCAGTTTCATCAGCATGGAAATTGGATTGGGGGAGGGCCGGAGATATTCTCCACATGCACAATTCAGTGGTTGGAAAATTTGCATATGTATATTAAAGCCTACAGATGAGTAAACAAATGGGATCTGTATCTCAGCGATGGAACGGTTAAGAAACGTTGAGAAAATGTAGCATCAATGGCAGTTTAAAAGCTTTTCTCTTCTACTCTCTCCAATCAGACCAATCTTTCTCACAATATTACTGTAAAAACTAAACAAATCCTACATGCTACTGAACAGATACTGATGTCTTTGTCTTGTTTTACTTTTTTCAGTTGGGTTTGCACAAGTGGCAGTGGTGTGAAGGATATTTTTGCTTGGTCTCCTCCTTCAGGGTCCCAGTTGGCAGGTCTGATTTGAGTGCACTGGTGGCAGGGGTACTCCCAGGGCCTCATCTGTAACTGTAAATCGCCAAAGTGCATGTGTGAAAGCCTGTCTGAGATCATGCATGTCACACAACATTTAGCAGTGTGGTTCGGTACAGCTTACAATATCCTGTTTTACAGAATTCAGTTCATGGATGTATAGTTTTTCTTTTTGTTTAGTATGTTCTTCAAGATTTTGACCAGAGCTGGAATCAGGCCAGATTCCAGTTGTAGAAAATAGTCCTAAAAGATTGTAAAAGTTCTAATCATCGATTGGTGGGAACAGCTTGGTTCTTTTTTTATCAAAGGGTCCACAGCACAGAAGAAATGTAGCTACTTTTTAAGTTAATAGAATATTGCAATTATTGGGGGATGATAAAACTGAGAAAAACATGGAGCCGGATTTAAATGTAAATTAATTTTGTTGACACATTTTTGGACACAGTTTTTTGGTCATCTTGTTTAGTTTTTGAATAAATTAGATTGACACAGTGACAGTCGTAGTGCTCTGGCCTCATAGCATTAAGTTTCTTTGACTCCTGGGCAAACTATTCCCTTTCTATGTAGACTTTGCATGTGTGTATAGATTTCTTTCAAGTGTTCCAGAAAAAAAAGGTTCAGTTTCTCCTACCACTACAACCATGTCTAGCAGCGACCCTCTCCTCTCTCTGACGCTCCACTGACTTTCGTTAATTAAATTAAATCTGTCTGAAAATATTTGTATTTACTTATCTATTTATTTATACTTTTTTAAACTTAAAATACAGTATATAATAGAACAATGACTGTCTTGTGATGTAGGAGCTTCTTTAGGGACTGACATTGCTGGTCCAGTGAATGAAAATTAATTTGGAGAAAACAACCTTTGAATCAATGAATTGGTGAAACAATAAAACATCTTTATGGGCTGATTGATTCATTTTTTTTCCTGCGTGTGAGCTTATGTTGCGAGAAAAAAGTTCACGTCCAAAAGTTAAATTGAATTAAAAAATTGTGAAAATATAAGTAGCAAAAAGTGTGGTAACATCATCCAGCCCCAACTAACATTGATATCCAGCAAGGACATTAATGGACAAAACCAGTGAATACATTTCTCACATTAACTGTATATTCCTGTCTTTTGTGTTTATTTGTCTTATTTGAAGTTAATCTAAGCCTGAGACAGAACCCAAATCAACAGAATAAAACCCATTAAATAGCTGTGTATCCTCTCTAGTTTTAGTTGTTGCTTTCCTGACTGTTTTTCCCTCCTGTTCAGTCTGTCTTTGGTCTGCTGGTCAGTTATTGGGACTTTAGGGTGGAAATACAGCACACACACCACACCACAACACAACACACAAAGACACGCAGAGTCTCCAGTCTGTGCCCCAGTGGATCTCAGGGCCATTCACACAACCACTGGGCGTGCTAGAGTCCCCGACACGGGCTAGCGGCGCGAGCAACACGCGGCTAGCACCATTGTCCCATATTAATACACTATCGACCCGCCTAGACATGCTTTGTCAAAGGACGGAGCCGCCACACCAGATTTTGTCTGCTCGGTATCGATGTGAGGGCAGCAGAGGAAGGCGGTAATGGATACATAGAGTTTGGGGAACTAAAGCAGTGGATAGTGTTTTGATTTTATTTTTCCCTTTCTCCTGATCTGCTCTATAGTTGTATTTACACAGACAGTAGCCACACATTGGGCTTAAAGAAAGCACCATGTTATTTTCAAATAACAAAAGTCTGTTAGTTCCAAGTTTTACTGAAGCTTCACTCTGGTTCTCTGAATTTATTTTTTTAATTAAATAACTAATTATCAGCTGTATTTCTGAGTGAAACTGACTTTGCGATGCATGTCCACTCTGTCCAATAACAGAGAATTTAGTTCTCATAACAAGCATGTTTGTTATTTTTACAATGGCTAGCTGTCATTAGCTTTACCAAAACAACTAAACTTGCTTGGGCTTCTAAAAAAAGAGGCTCTTTTAAACTTACCATTGTGAGGTTTAAAATGTATTAGATACTGTTTGTGAACAAAACATGTGAACTCCTGCATAAAGCTTAAATGTTTTAATGCTGTTCTAACATTGCTTCCTCTTCACAAACCCAACTTGAGTTTTGTCTTTATGTTATGTTCCCCTCTGAGCCTCATAAACGCTGTTCTGAATTTTCTAATCTGTGATGATAGCAGTAATAAAGTGCTTTTTGCGACAAAGACAGTTCACATTATGTGTTATTCATTCATTTAATAGTGGGAAGTTACTACTCTAGCCACAGCTGCCCTGGGACAGAAGCGAAGCTAACATTTTGGCCCCTCTGACCACCACCAACCATTAACGCTCAACTGTCTTGCCTAAGGACACGACAACAACTTTCTCCTCTGCACGCCCCTGTGGCACCTGAGGTTCTTCAGCGGTCTCCCATCCAAGTACTGTCCAGGCTCAACATGCTGAGCTTCTGAGATCTGATGAAATCTGGCTTTGGCAAGCTGGTATGACTACACATGTTATAAGACAATTTCTGAGTGATTCTGCACAAGTTCATAAAGATAGGATCCTTTCTGCAACATCGACATATAAAACATCAGATCGATTGTTTCCCCTGTGTAGTTTACTTTGCAAAACTGTCATGCAAAAAACAAAAATGATTAGATTTTTTAACTTTAAAACTATTTATTCATTTATTATTTCTATTATTATTTGTGGTATTTTTAAAATAATTTTAAAAACAATAAAAATACAGACGAGTGCCGTAATAAATCCGTATAAGTACATTCAAATTCTAGTATTTTGATTTAAGTGGAGTAGACAAAGTGAAAAGTGAAATTTTGTTCTGCTGAAACAAAAATTCTGGTCCAGGTCTGTAACAAAGCAATACTTTGTAATCAGGTTTGTTTATTTAAGAGACCCATTGGAAACAAAGAAGCTAATTGGTCATACAGTCAGAACAAATCAAACTAGAGATGAACATCACTCTTTAGTTGTGCATAAATTAAACATTTTTGGTTAGGTCAACAACAGTTTGCTCAAATGCAAAATGTCAAATAATGTCACTTATCTATATTCAACCATTTCTGCATTTCATTAAAGGCAACATTTTGAGGAACTGCTTGCAATGATCCTAATGTTTGATCATTCAGAAACCCATGATAGCCTCCACTATAGGAAGCCTCTCTTGTTCCTGGGATGTCCTCAGAGATTTTAGTGTAGCTATTTCAGTTTGATGGATTATTTCTTCCATCTCCTTCTCCTGTCGCCAGTCACGCATTTTAGCCACAACACCGGTTTGGCAAATATGGATGTATATGTTTTTCTATATGTAGGCTGGGATACAAAATGAGCATGGGGCAGAGGGCGGGTTTTCTCAGCACTTTTCAGTCCCTTGATGCCTGGTCTATCTGTAAATATCTGCAGACAGCCATGTCAGGGATTTGTGTGAAGGTGACAGTGGCGGAGCTATAGCTGTCCAAATGTTTCAGTCAGAGCCGGATCAGAAGTGAAAGAAAATAAATGAAAGAGATAAGGGATGTGTTCTGAAGAGAATGCATATTGTCACTGGGATAAGAAGACACGTGTACAGAGATATTATATAAAGGTATTAGGATTCATGTGAAAGGGATCACAGACAACAGTATGTGTTTTGTGCACATCCCAAACATGCTTAAGAGTTAGTGTATGCTGATCTAAAACCTACTGGTATAAGACCTTTTGGGATTTAAATACAAAATACGAACTATTGCAATTTTAATTTCTCCAACTTGACGGGTGTTTTCTATCATCAATAAATAAATACAAAAAAAAAAGAGATCATTTTGACATTTGTACACACCAGTAGTTTTCACTTAACCCAATGTTCAAACTTGTATTTTGTCAGTTTATGTACGTAGCAGTTTATCAAGTTGTTTCATTACTTTTTTCTTTAGGTTTTAGCGTTGTTTTACTAATTTTTCTTGATGAATGTTGCCAAGTTTCCATGGCAACAAAATTTGTTATGTGCTCTATTGACCCTATTTTGTCCCGCCCACTTATCTAGGAATTGTACTTCTTGTTTAGCTGCATTTAGCCTGTAGACTTCAGATGGTTTTTTTATTTTAACTGTCATTACAAATGTTTGAAATTGCCCCACAAGACAGACGAGGGGGGCAAAATAGGGTCAATATTGAAAATGATTCCCAATTTAGGTTATACATAACATAATTTTCTTTTTTTTAAAAAGTGCTTGTTTAATTATCTTAGAATTGAACTTTATCCAACAAAATGGAAACTGAACCGTTTTATTTTTTTCTGTTGTTGCTGCAACATTACTGAATTCAGCCTACTATAGCTAGCTTGTTTGCTAATGGGAGTTGTATGTCGGCTATGTCTTTCATGGTGCTACAAAATAATTGTTTTCTGGGCCAAAATACATTCGAGCGTCATAACATTGTGTGAAAAAGATGCACATAATAGCTTAAGTTCCAAACTAAAATAAGAAAGTCGGCCTCAGAAATCAGAAATTGGACATTGATTTCAGCGTCGGTTGACAAAATTTTGAAATATCGGCATCGGCCAAAGAAAAACCCATATTGGTTGGTCTCTTTTTTTGTACATGTATTATCAGACTGTTGCTGCTTTTTACTAGTTTAGTAGTGTTTGAACTCCTACAGAAAAAAATGTCCTTTCGTATGTTGACACTCAAGTATTTTTGTCACTCAAGCATTTTTGCCACTCACTAGTAACTGACTGAAAAAACTGATAGCCAGATGGAATATTTGTTGGTTCTTAGCAATTTTCATTTTGGAACTGAAGCCATTAAATATGGGAGTTAACTTAAGTATGAATTTATCCTAATAACAGTTAGCTGATGGGTTTCAATGTCAGCCTGAGAGAAAATGACTCATTAACAGCAGAAGCCCAATTTATTTGCATCCCCAAATGCTCATCTAGAAAGAAAACAGCACCAGCAGTGTTCCCCAACAACTTGTCTTGATGTTGTGTGAGCAACTGTGTTTGTTTTGTCCCATTTTCATCTTTACAACCTTTTGGTGACTTCCTCGGTGACCCATAATGTCAGATTTATCGACCTCGAGTGAAACAGGAAGAGAAATGAGAACAACAATGTGGCGGCAGGGGAGAGGCGGGTGAGCACGCGAGCGCCCCTTTCACCGCTCTGCTTGTAAGACGGTGAAAACTGCTCAGTGCATACACAATAAGAGAGGTCACACACAGCCATCCAGTGAATGACAGTCAGGAAAGCACGAAGCCAAACTTTTACTGAATAAATCACCACTAATGGTGGCACAAGACAGACTTTTTACATGGTGAGACAAAAGATTTGGTCCATTTGGTAACTGCAGCCTTTATCTCTGACTTGGTTTATTATTTAATATATTTTCAGTCATAAGCACATACATCCATCATGCAAACAATTGTCTAAATAACTGTGTTTTCAGGCATTAATGAAAAAAGTGGAATATTTTTCCTCAAGAAATATTTTGATTTGTTCAAATGGTGAGGCATTTCTTTATAGAATAAAAATTATGTTTTTAATATTCTTTAAGTATTCAGTCAGCCCATTTTTGTGTAAAAAAAAAAAAAAAAATTGCATAGGACAATGTATGTTGTAGTGATTAACACTTCCTGTTTACACCAGATAGATTAACGTATCAAATACTGAATATCAATTTTATTGCAATAATTTGTATTACAAAAATGAATGTAATAGATTAAATAATGGTTGTAGTGGTAAATACTGTTCTTGTTTTAAAAACACAATTGTTGAAAATTGACACAAGGTATTGGAAATGTTCAAATAAACAGCTCACTTTTGTACAAAAGAGTCACTAAATCTTTTCAACAACTTTGCCAACTGTCAATTGGCACAGTGGCTTTTGCCTCGCAGCATAAAGGTTTTAGGATGGTCTGAATGCTCCAGTTTCCCTACCACTAAAAACATGTACAATATGCTCCTTCCTATTTCCTTTCCCAAGACTCCCCTGAAAAAGAGATTCTGAATCTTGAGATTTTGTCCCTGCTAAGTCAAGGTCAATAAATAAATCCATTTACTTTATGTTAGCTAATACAGAGCCATGTTGTACATATTGTTTGTGTGGAAAAGCATCCTATTGCAATGGTCTTTAGACAAGAATGCCTACCTTTTTGACAGTATAATTTCTGTTTACTGGTATATTATTAAAATTGGTTTAAAATACAACAAAACATGTATAATGTAAAATGTATAACAATGTCTCTGGAACTCCAAAAAACACTAACTTTGTGAAATCGCCAACTTCATTTATGAGATAAAAGAAACTGTGCCAGGACCAAGTCTACTTAAACTGAGAACAATGTTGACAAAGCTCCACACTACAAAACTAGTCTATGCAAAATCAAATATGAATCAGTGCGTGCTGCGAGGCTGATGATTTGCTGTGGTGAACCAGCAGGGAAAAGCCTAAAGGCAAAAAGAAAAAAGATGGGATAGAGGAAGACTAGATGGATGGATGGGCCAAAGATACAGCAGAAAGAGCCGACAATTTCATTTCCCATCTGCCAGGTTAGTGCAGCATCAGCAGGCATTTATTCCCTAACCTATTTTGGTGTGTGTTCCAACTTTTTTCACCCCGCCGTGCCCTCCAATATCAGCATGTTTCAATCAGTGTAAACAGAGGTTAGGCAGGTGGCATTTAGCCCGGCAACTTGCAACCCCCTACGGACCTATTCTTCTAACCTGAAAGGGCAAAGAGATGAGTTTATGCATCTTTTTCTGCCATCGAGTGTATAAGATGCAGCTTATCTCGAGTGTCAGTCAGCAATCGCTATAGAGGGGCAAGAAAATAGGAAGGGACGGTATAAAATGTGAATTATTCGGAGAGAAAATATTTACCAATTATTCACGATTACGACCAAAATGTATTGTCATTGTCAAACATGTTACAACATTTAACTTTCCTAATGAAAGTATAAAGCATTTTTTTTTTTTTTTGAGATTGAGAAAATTTTGGTTTCGAATATAGCCCACACATATTGGGTACACAGTAGCAGAGTGGTTAGAGCTCTGGCTTGTGGAAGGAAGGAGATTGTGGAATGGAAAATCTGGTCAAGCCAAGTGAACATCTCACGGTCTCTCTGTGTGGAGTTTTTATGTTGTGCCTGTGTGTTACCATGGACTTTCTCCCACCTCCAAAAACATGTATGTTTAGATTAACCTAAACATGTATGCTTAGGGTAATGGACTTTCTCCCACCTCCAAAAACATGTATGTTTAGGGCACAACCCCTAGTGAATGAATGAGAGAGTGAACGGTTTTCTCAAATCCTGTACGTTGACTTTTATCCAGGGTGTTCCCTCGCCTAAGGCCTAAAGTCACTGCATTTTTATGCTTGCTTGGCATTTTATGTTCGGAAGAGCGAGTGGTGGCGCGCAAAAGGTGCAGTTGCCCGGGGGCTCATTCCAAATGTAATTTTGTTGTATGTGACAATGACAATAAATCTTTCTGTTCTGTTCTTCTGTTCTAGACTCCAGTCAACCGCAACTCCTAACAGGATCAAGTGATAGAAAATGAACAGGAAATATATGTGCATCTGTGCCAAAGTTGGTAGTTTTTCAAAAAACCTAGCTGTAACTGATCTTTTCCCAATTCCTAGTTTTGATGAGTGAACTGTAAGGATTTATTTTGGTTCTAAAATTAGCACAAATATATATATTTTTTGTTATTGCGATTATATTGTGACTAGAATAATCACGATTAGCGAATATAATGTTGAAATCCCTACAAGAGAGACCAAAAAAGAATGTGCTAGCTTCATTAAAACATTCAAGGACTGAGTGCCATTTCTAGTTTGGGCGATAAAGTCACCAAGGCTAACTGTGGTTCTGTGATAAATGTCCTGTATAACGATCTCATAGTGAAGAAGGAGGTAAGGAAGAGATGAGTTGGAGAGTTTGAAATATAAAGATTGATGTTGTGTCATATAAACGGATGCTATTGATTGTAATCATAAACCTAGCCTAGTGCATGTTTTTCTCCACAGTGGGACTGGAATAGTGTCTCCCAGTAAATATAGATCATAGAGACAACCGATAGCCTTGATATCCATATGTAAATTTAGAATGCAAAAACTAAACTGTTAGCCATTTTACTTTGTTCCCTTTTGTCCAACTACAGCCGCTTGTAAGATTGGGTTGCTGTGTCTGCCATATTTGAGCCAAAAACCTTGCAGGTCTCCATGGAGGTATGGCATCAATTCATTTTGTTTATATTGAATTACAGCTATTTTTATGTATAAACAATACCTTGAAAAAGAAGGATTCTTTTGGGATCACCTCTGGACATCTGACCTGTAACTTGACCTGGGCATCGTCTGCTTATGGACATGGATAAGCTTCATGTCTTTTTTTTCATATTCTATGAAGACAAAGATACTGACACATTTATCTTCACCCACAAACACATTTCAAACAGAGTTGGCTGCTGGAAAAGCGTGGAAAGAGTGGAAGATGAAAGCAGGAGCTGAGGGTGGAGAGCATCAGTGTGATTGGTTTGACAGCAGGTGTTTGTAATCAGCACACTGTTTTGTGTTTGCAACTCGATTTATAACTAGGCAATATAACAAATTTTAGATGAGATTGTGAATGTTGCTTTCAAGTTAAAATGCTATTAAAGGAGCAAGGAAATAAATGTAATATTTTTGCTCTTTTGTGATTCATTTTGCAAACTTTTCACATTTGTCCTAAGAGGTAGCATTCACGTTACATCACAAAATTAATATTTAATACAGACGAAGATTGAGCAGCTACAATTTGTGGTCATACAAAAGGTCACTAATAAGCATCACCCAATTGAAAGTGTGAAATTACAGTATTGTTCACTGGAAAAACTGCAACATTATCATTAAATTCTGCAACGTGATCACAACCTATTGATGTAAACAAAAAATATCATCTGAATATCAGTATCAAGATATGCCCCAAAAATATTGAGATATTCATTTTTGTCAGTATCGTCAAAATACTAAAAGAAATTGGCTTTGCAGAGATCACACATCAGTTTGTAACTATTTTGACTTTTAACTTGAAATATTTCTAAGTTTGCACCAAAAAAAAATAAAAATCGGAAATACGTTTTTTAAACACCACATAGTTCAACAGCCAAAAAAGAGCAAATAAGAAAGCTGTCATTTCATTTTTATAGCCATAAGACATTAGCTTTAAAAGTAGCATGGTCACAAAATACTTTTTCACTCAAGAAAGATATGACAGAAGCTTCTATTAACTGTTTTCTATTAAAATTACTTTTGTTTCTATTGCAAAACACATGCCTTATGGACATGTCAAGAATTTTCACGAACAAACTTGATTTTTCAACAATCTGACCTGCTTGGTGTCATCTGTAGAGAGACAGGTAACATTGTATTAAGTTCTGCACCACTATTGGCCCATTCACAAAAGTAGAAATCGCTCACGTGAAGTCTGACATTAAAAAAGCACTTCTTAGTTTTCATCTCTTGAAATTCCGTTGACGTTTATGGAGAAAAAGCGATTGTGACATCTCCAAAGGTAATTGTTTATTTGCGAGGGCACCTTTGTCCCAATTGCCAGAGTTTTCTTTTTTAACGAAAATGAATTGAATCTCTTAAATTAAATTCCTGAGAGCGTGGCATCATTACCATAAAGGCAGATTGATACACTGTCCGGACAAAATGGCGAAGATACAAGGGGAATAAAGTCACACAAACAGACAGCTCATTAATTTCCCCCCGCCTTGTTCTCGGGCACCGGGCAACCTGAGTTTCTCCATGGCTCGCTGGGAAAATTTACTGCTTTGACAGTCTCTAACCAAGCCTCCTAATTTGTATCAGTGCGCATTTGTTTTTGTTTTGGCATCATCTTTATTTTTTATTGCAAATTACAGAGTGCCCCAAGTAATCGCGTGAGTCCGCTGAATGCTAATGAGCGGCAGCGCAGGACTTTGCTCTGGGAATCGCAGTCGGATGTTTATGATTATTGGAACTTCTTCTCCTCCACAGTCAATGTTTTCTTTCTCACAACTATCTCTCTTTCTCTGGTCCGCTGATGAGCTTCCTGATTGTCATAAATCGTGAGCTGCTCCCTTGGCGTATGTAGCTGCGGAGCTTGGTAATCTGCTGTACGGACCTCCCACGCAGGAAGCATCTTTTAGGGCGAAACTGGGAATGTCTCTGCGGCAGGTGTCAAGGAAAGGTCGGCATATTTTCAAAGGAAATGTAAATCTATTAGAATAGCGGTCCGGGGAAATTAGAGGGATACAGCGGTAAACACAAAGCCGGAGTTTATGGGTTCAGATGGTGACTATGCAAATTGCGCGAGATAACATTTCATTAGAATTTATACTATGCGCCATTATTTTTATTCTCTTTGCTACTTACCAATGGAGCTGAATGAGAAAATATTTCAAAACATTTCACATACTTTATTTTGCATTCCTATTATTCCTTTTTACAACTTGCACTATAGGAATGTCATAATATGTGAAATTTGAAGCTATGGGCAAGATGACTCTTTTTGAAATATTGAAGAAAGAAAGATCGAAGAAAGATCCCTGAGTTTCCAAGGAATTCCGAGTTGGAGGTTTGTTTAATTGAAAATGTACAATGTCTTCCCTGAAGCTCAAACTGTTTTCTGGAATGTGCCATTATTTTACACCTCAGGTTAGAATGGCCTCAACAGTGACCGCTCACCCATTGGTTCCGGAAAAACCTATTCCCTTTAGAAAACCCACAGAGGGATTTTGAAAATAATGTTTGTTAAAAGTTAAAAAGGTAAGTAATCCAGTAAATTGCCTTTGATCCAAAGCCAACGCTCCAGCAAACTGTGAAGAGTGGGTCTGGTCACTTCTCCTCTTGTCATGTTTTCGAATACCTCACACTGGGCAATAAAACTAGTTTATTTGCGTGATGCACATCAAACAAAGGAGCTGAGTAGTCGTTTGTCATTTAGACCAAAATGTAACTTCACTCACCTCCAATAAAACAGTTGTTTGTTTGTTTTTTGCTTTGCTCATTGATTCTGCAGAAATCAGCCATTTTTGTTTTCACATAGGAGACTATGTGTGTCCCTGATTGGCTATCTAATCTGTCAGTCACGCCCACAGAAATTTGAAAGTGGAACATGGTCTGGATTTTCCACACCATGTAATAAGCATAAAGACCTACAATGTTATTTAAACATTTTGTTTGAAATTTATAAACCGCAAAGTTTCTAAAACAATTTGCCAAATGTTAAAATTGACACATTTTTTTTATATTTTTTTATTGGTTAGCAGCTGGCTAGCCCGATTACATGCCTTTTAATGTTTTTTAAATGGGAATTTATGATTAAGTATCTGTACTTTTTTATTCTTCTACATGTTGAGAGCCTCAGTTCAATATCCACTAATTTGTCAAGGTGCACAGATTTATATTAACAGCAAAAAATGTAAATTACTGATATTTAATTTTAATTTTACAGGAAGTACTGACACCAGCAGAGCTTCAGAAATTGTTTTATGTGACAAAAAGATTTAACTAATTGGATGAACGGTAAATTTTCAGAAGAAACAGATGTGTACCTATATTAAAGGCGTTATAAGAAGTTAATATGAATTGTGATAACATTGAAATTGTTAAATGGCTCCTAGAAAGTCTGCTTTCTTTTCAAATCACATCCCTCCTAGCTTACACGTTCTCCCATGCTTCTTGCTTCATCCAAAAATGTATACGAAATTTTCAAAATGCCTCTACACCCTGCAATATTTTCTCAACCTTCCTTCCTTCTGACGATCGGAATTGCTCAAGTTGAAAGAGTGTTTTCTCCCACACAGGTGGCAGAGTTGTAAGCAGGAGCAGCTTATGTCATAAAACCACCAGACCATTTTTAAGTGTCAGGAGCTAATCAAATGATTCACACAAAACTTGTCAAGGTTACACAGACAGATGCAGGAGTAAATTAGATTTCACTCTATGGTGGCTCTAAATAAAGTTTCTCCACACTCTCTCTAATCCAGACAGAAGTGCAGCGTCTTCCCCCAAAAGCACTTATCCAACGTCATTTATCTCTTTTACTCAAAGTGTCCCATCTTAATTCTCTGTAAATTATACGGCAGAAAGGGGAGTCTTTATACACGGCGTCTTTGTATATTTAAGTGCAATTTAAAACCATTTTGTCAGAGTGTAGAGACTCAATTCAATCCAATACATTTGTTTTGTGAAATATTGACGCCGCATGGATCTCTATTGTAATCAGTGTGTCCCAGCAGTCTTATAGCCCCAGTCTGCCATACATTATCTTCATATTTGTTCATTTTTGCAGATGTGTTGGCTTAATTTCCCCAGACTCTTTCCCAGAACAGGGCTTTTTACATGGAAGACATTTTGACAGTGCAGTAGGAAAAGGACTAGTTTAGGAAAATTAATGATGGCTCGGTTCTCCTCAGATGAAACTAGTTTCATGAAATCTGCTGCAAGTTAAGAATCTTTTGAGGAAATAAGGGCACTTTTTAAATCATAATGATCATTATGATTTAAAAGTTAAAATGCTTGAAAACGTGTAAAATAACTTTTGAATGAAACGCTATATACAGTATCTTGTGATATCAATATATAGCAAGTTGATGTATACTTCTATGTTAAAGGGGGTATTTTATACAGAATCGACTTTTTTGGAGTTTTATTCCTACTTTAAAATTGTTTCCTCATCAAAGACACTGCTGAAGCTTTATCTGTTAGATATCTTTCGTTCTTCTCAAACACCATTCTGAATGTCCCTGATCTGTGATGTCATAGATCTCCATAAAGTCCATAAACCATCCAGACCATCCAGCTCTGACTCAATTCCTGATGTGGGTAACACACGACATGACATGTGCTTCCTTTTCCTTTTACTCTTTTCCTTGTTTCTTGTGCATGACTTAACAAATTGGTGGTACTCAGGAAATGTTTGAAGGAAGAAAACAAAACATGCATCATATTTGTCCTGAGTCTGGTGTCAATTTATAGTTACATTTTTTTATTTTCTGTTTTATGTATATTTTTGACCCCGGGTTTGCTAGACAACATTGTTGTTGTTGTTGTTGTTGTTGTTGTTGTTGTTGTTGTTGTTGTTGTTGTTGTTGTTGTTGTTGTTGTTGTATCAAATTAACTAATGGCTAATAATTTTCATTGCTACACAGTTTACCACATATTGTGCCTCATTTATCAAGCATTTGCTCATGTGCAAATATGTTAAGGAGACCAAAAACCTGACTCACCTAAAATCTTTGTCTCATAGACAGAAAATAAATTCAGAATTGGATGTGGTGCATCGACTTTGTAGAAGATGTTATGTGCATCTTCCAACAGTAAATTACTTTCAAATAACACATGCCTTTTTTAGTTTTTACCCACAGTTTAACACCTAGATTGATCAATTAGGCCGGCTGTGTTTTTTTATAATACACGATAGCAGTGTTTCACCAGTGGTACATCTACCACTGCTGATATTTGGACACCTGTCCGGTTGTAGTGTTACTTGATAAATGTACATTTTATTATTTTTATATTCCTTGAGTAGCTTATTATTAATGTATAATTTTACCTCAAACGCACTTTCTCTCTAATTTACACCAAGAACAGTGCAATTACAGCGTCACTTTAGACTTAGGTGGTACTTAGGTGTTGTTGTTTTTTTATCTAGTTGTACTTGGTGTAAAAAGTTGTAAAACCACTGCACTATTACATATGTAAACCAGTATTAATCTGGAAAGGTTGCAACTACATACAGGGTTGGGATAGGTGGTAGATGAAAACAGGGATTTTCAAAGCTCTAAAGCATTAGCTGCAAAACATTACAGTAATATTTATATATTAATAAACCAATCCAATGATTAGAGAATACTGTTATAAGAGACAAAAAATCATACAAATTTACATTATGTCCTCTTTGATACTGTATTTCCTGCACCATTTAAGTTCACTGTATTTGTTTTCATTCATTGTTTTTAGCGCATACAGTAAAACAAACCCTTATTTTTGGTGTCCTCACATGCTCTGGCCAGTCTCAAGTCCACTGCGTCACAAAAAGCACAGCCTAGATTTGCCTAAGTCTTTTATTCTATTCTTTGTTTGTTGTGCTCACACATTCTGTCATCGAGCCAAAATGCTTTGTTTTAGATTGTCCTGCAAGATTGTACGAGTTAATCTGTGGAAATACAAACAGCAGAAGACTATGCATTCAGTCTCATGTCTAGCCCGAGATATTAAAACTTTGCAATCAAGCGAGAGCGATTTGGACGTCACAGCACATGCGTACGCGGTTAGCATGCATCGAAATGTGACTGATGACTTCCATTAACAAGAGTGTTCAAGGATTAGCCTTCCCTTGCGTGTTAGCGAGTCTCACCTTTACTTTGCCATGTGACTTTCTCGCTTCAAGGTTGCTCCTGTCACTCCAATATTCCCTAAGCACAACTTTCTCGACTGCAACCACCAAATAAGGCTCTGTAAAGGTAAACAAAAGCCAGACTCCTATTTTATCATCGCCGAAGCATAACCAAATCAATTTGTAAACAATCTTATCTGCGACGTTAGCCTAGCTGCGATTAACACCATTAACTCGTTGCATACACAACTCCAACGGCTAAGCTATCTTCTGGTTTGAACTTGATTTGTCCTCCTTGCATGTTTATGTGGAGAAAATTGCAATGGAAGTAAATGCAAAGAGAGAGAGAGAGTCAAGGGAGGGGCGTGCAAAGAAGGGAGGGCCGCGCGACGAGTGGGTAGTGAATTTTGACATGTCATTTCTGAAATTGAGTTTTGATAACTGACAATTTGTTCAGCTAGTGAAATGTCAAGAGTCCAAAAAAGATTGATGAAGTGCATAATAGATGTCTAAGATTGACTCTGGCTGGGCGGCGGGCTGGAGTCCCACGCAGGCATCAGAAACGATACAGAAATGAGATTCCAGTTGCGCGCACACGGACGCACAAACAAGCACTCGCTCACATGTACGCTGCCTTGGCGGCGGGAGAGCACCTCTGATATGGAAACGACTCGGTGTCAATTTAGATGTGATTTGGAGCCCCAACATGGAAGTGTCAGTCATGAGGAGGTGTTGTCATGATCCGTGCCGCTGGATAAATAGGCCCGCATTAAGGAGACCTGTCTTTTCCTGATCAGTGCTAATGGCCAGTGCTTGTCATGTTCTCTCTAAACTGTGGACTCCTGAGAAGGGAAGTAGATTGCATTAGAATAGCAAGGAGTGAAAAAAAAAATAATACAATATTTAGATTTCTTAGGCTTATCTTTAAAGCAGAGTTTTGGTTACTTCTTGTAGATGATTTTAAGGCATTTGAAGCATTCAACGACTCTCTCAGCTGCCTCCTGGTGGAAATCCTGCATTTGCCATTTTTAAATCCCAACAGGATCTCAACCCGATACCAGCTTTCCTAAGAACCCTGGCTGTTTGATTTTCTTTTCTTTCTTTTTTTTTTTTGATTTGATAATGATTTATTAGTGCAAGTTCTTTGTTTGAAAGACAGGAACTAAGAGGGTGTACTCACACTGGCATAAACGAACTGTGCCCAAGCCAGGATGCGGCTCGGATCTGACTCTGGCGTGGTTAAAAGAGGTGGGCCAGAGCTCGGCACGGTTACTCACACACTCTGCACCAAACTCCGTAGATGCGTTTATCTTGAATTAACACCATGACCGGAGAGAAAATTGTGAAGTCTCTCATCTCCTGTTGCTTTTGCTGCTCCACGTGATTTTTAATCCAAAGCCTGACAGAGGAGCGTGCGCATCACGGGCAAAACTGCCTTATTATATTAAAGATATAACGGCCCGCAGGACTTTTTTTTGCCGCTACAGCATTAGCACCTCAGCGCTTTATCCAAACTTCAGCAGGACATATAAACAAATGGCGCTAGAGGATGACATCACTGGCCTGTGGCTCGGTTCACGTGCGCAGGTGTGAGTAGAACTTTCTGCAATCAGGCTTGAGCACGGCACGGTTAAAAAACCTAGTGTGACTGCGCCGAGTTGATTAAAAAATGTCTAAGAAAATTTGTTTTCACCTTATGTAACTCCATATGTAATCATATTAAAGTACCTAAAAATCATAATTGTTAATCCTTTTCTAAAATTGCTTCTTAATGGAAAACACTGCTGAAGTTTTGTCTGCGAGGTACACTATTCTGAATGTCCTTGATCTGTGATGTCATAGATGTACCTCTGAGATATTTTGCACTGTTTTAAAGTCTGTGAATCATCCACACTCTCCAGGTTTAGCATATCAAGATCAGCAAGATCGGTTTTAATGTTTCTGCAGTCATTTGGGGATAGGAACAAAACAAAAAATGAAATGCAGTTGCTCTTTAATATCATTAGCAGCAGGTGTCCCTTTTCATTTCAGCAAAAGACGTGACTTGTTTTGTCACATGTACATCTCAAACAAAACTAAAATGTATACCTGCTTTCCCATCATTCCAAATCACTGTCATAAACAACATATACAAACAGACAGCGTCAATCCAAGGCTGCACCAAATCCACTTTATTTTCCTCGACAACAACAATGTGAGTGTTGTGACTGACAGCAGACAGTCGGCTTTAAAAAATACAAGTCTCTTTGGGAGCAACTGTGTGACAACTCTGACGCGGACCCCTGTGGTTTGATCTTGCTTCTACAATTTCTGCCATTTTACGAGCCTCGAATTATTTAAAATGGCTTATTCTTGATCAGCAAAGATACATAAACAGGTCTGGTGTTATCTATAGACTATAGTCCTGGGACGATATCGACAATAGTATCGAATAGTTCCATGGTGCTTCAGTTCAGGTGTTTGGTTTGATCTTCGTGTCCCTCCATAGCTCTGTTTTGATGATTTTAGGAAAGGGTTGTTATTTCTCGATGATAGGAAGTAAACTGATGTATTGTCATTATATTCTTAGATTTGTTACTTGGTCTCTTTTTGTTTCACGAAAATTAACCCAGAAGTTACTAAAATATTAACCATTGAAAACTGCATTAAGTTAAAATGTAGTTTCTTTATTTAAAAGTTATGTTTGATTTAGCAATTTCACAGAAAAAGCTGTTTTGTGATGCTTAACAAAATTGAAAACATATCAGAATTGTACCCCATGTATTGAGACAAGAATTGAATTGTAGTTTTTTTTCTATAGGCGTTTTTGCATAACATCTTTTCTCAGTTTGTTAACCTGGCCTGTTTCTGTTGCTTTTGATTTGGTTTTAGCAGAAATACAAAGTATTTTCTTTTTGAAAGAAAAGTAGAAAGGTGTTTGTGGCACTTGTTCTATCCCACACGGACATTGGATACGCCATTACCATTTGTTGCTGTGATTGGCTAAGCATAAGATATCAGCGCGATGTATTTCATTAAACGTCCCACCTTTTCCCAGACACTTTCAGCGAGTAAAGTTCCAAATGGATATTGTGGAAGAACTCAAGTCAGAGTTTAACACATAGCCATCTGGCCTGAGGCAGGTTAAATAGTTGTAATTTTTTTTTTTTTTTTTTTGCACAGAGCAGGAACTATGAACTGGGGTCTCACTTTGGAGACTTTTTTAGCTCCTGCTTTGGGGCAGACACTGACTTTATCTGGAACCATGTTTGTACATTTTCACATTTAGACGAACTTTGTTGTTTAGAAAAAAAAAGTGTAAAAGCAATTTAGTTTTATTAACTAAAAACATTAGCTATTTGTATAACAGTGAATAATTGTGTTTTCTTGTTAATTTCAGTGATGTTTCTAGCTTTTGTACAGCTTTATATTGTAACATTTGTTTTTCTAGCACCACTTAATGACTTATGTAACTGTTCCAATCTTTACCGATGCTAATGTTAAAGCCAGTTAGGCCCACTTTCAGAAACTGTTGCCATGTGAACACAAACATGGAGACGGGGTAGTTCTTCTGACTAAACAGGGGCTTTAGTAATGTTAGTTCTTTGTTCTTTCATGCGAAAATACCTTATGTTACAAATATTCATTTCAAAGCAAGTCTCCTTTACAAGTATATTTTTTGTCTACCAATCTCAGAAGCTAATTACAACACAATCTTCCCCTCAATCATTTTTATCATTGGTCATGATCACTTTTACAAGTCTGGAATAATTATACGTCTAGACTCTCCATGTAATTAGAATCCATGATCATTTGAAGACTATCTCACATTACTGTTTTTATGGGCCTGCAATCGCTAAAGGCAAAATGTCTGCTCGTTTCTAACACCCCAGAAGTGTCTTGTGAGGAATGATTATTTTCTGTATTTTAAATGATGAATCTGCTGGGCAAAGGTCGAAGCCATATTCAAACATTAAACATGAAGAAGACGTCGCATTACAATAAGATGACGTGACATTTTGGACAGCAAAGGTCAGGTGTTGTCTTGATTATGCCATCATAAAGTTGTGCTAATTATTCAACAACATATTATAGACAATGTTTCAGATTCTATTGACTGGTTTGTCTCACCTAACATTGGTGGTAATGGTAATGGTTTGGTCCAGATGGGACTCCTAAACTATCTTCATTGGATTTATAGATTAAAGGAATAAAATTATGTATTTTTTTTGTTAATGGCCACTAAACAGCTAACTTGGCAGAACATTTTATAAAACTAAAGTTATACATGTTAGCACTAAAAATATGCTTATGTCACTCTGATGTTACAAAAGCAAGGAATTGATGTTTAATTCCAATTATTAGAGCCAGTGTAATTACCCATTTGAGATAAACAGATGCTAGCTTGCCCCTGACATGCTAATGCAATAAGAAATGCAAGCAGAAATGCTGAGTGAGACAAGTTCGACATTGAGGTACAGACTCACAACAGCACAATAGATCTTGAAGCTCAACTTATGATGTCATAAAACCATGAATGAAGCAAATTGCATAATTGTTTATTTATGAGGTTAGGTTTTAATATTGTTTGCAAGATAGGATTTTTTTTTAAGAAGACATAAAATACAAGCACATAAAAAGGATTGTAGAGAAAGTCTAAACAACTCAATGGACCACACACCTCATTGGCTGCTTGATTATCATGAAAACAATAATCACAATTATGTATTAAATAGTAATAGAAATCACAATTATTCAACGAGTATTTGCTTAGAGACACTCCAGAATGTTAGTGAGCAGTAAGTGTAGAAAGTGAAGAGATTAAACGAAATATGTGACAGATCTCACAGAAATAAACATAAATGTGTTCTACAATTGTAAAGAAACCACCTATTTTCCATTTCAAGGAAATATATGAACAGGATTATGAGTTATGGTCAATAATAGGGTCTTAAACAGTCTTAAAGAGAAAAGTTTAAATTGAAGGCCTTAAAAAGTCTCAATTTTGCCTTTGCAGGTCTTAAATGTTTTAATGAAGCCATTTCTGTCAGATTGTGTACTCTAATCTATCTACTCTATTTATTCAAAAAATAAAACAACTTGTGTGTTTCTTCTACTCTTCTTTAGTTGACAGAACAGATGGAATGGTCGGTTGCTGCATAAATTGCGTTCTTTTTTGTTAATTCATTCGACCAAAGTATAACATTAATTTTAAAAAGCTCTTTATAAAAGAAGCAGAAATACTATAGGTTGTGACTTGCGAATGGGTCTTAATTTTTGTGTTTTGTGGTCTTAAAAGGGTCTTAAAAAGTCTTGAACTTTACTTCTCGATCACTGCAGAAACCCTGTACTCAATTACACAATTTTTGTAAATGATTACAGCAAAAATTGTAATTTAAATTTGAATAATTAATAACCCAACTTCTTTATTTGATTATGGAGTCAATGGAGTGTCTTTACTGAAACAACAAAATTATTATTCTTTTTGCCTTACCGGAGTTCTGTTTGAAAACACAAGGATGTTTTTGTAAAATTTAAAACTAAATCTAACTTATTTTACACATTTAGTGCTTTGCTGGTTGGTTCTGCAGAGTTCTGAAATTCATTCTTTTTTTCTGATTCCACTTGTCAAACACTCCCATTGCAAATCTGATCACAAGACCTAGATCCAAACTCACACAACTTTGCAAAGTCTATCAAAGCCTTTGATACTGACTGACCAGCCAACTATCCTCGGCAGTATTTAGCTCTTTTGCAATGACAGAACAAAATCCAGGCTGTGTGGATGACCTAGACATACTGATTCTGACATTTGTAGCTACATTGTCCCGTCTTGTAAGTCTGTAAAAAAAAAATCAGACCATATAATAACAGATTACCCGTCACTTAATTTGAGTCTCAGAAAATAATCACGGACAGTCGTTAGTTGTAATAAAGGAAACACATCCATTTACAGACATCTTTCTAGTCATAAGTCATTTCTTTGCTCGTGGCTAACGTTGGTGGTCGTTCATAACTGTTAAAATGATGAAAAGTTCTCATCTTTGCGCTTGTAGGAATCCACGCAGACATCCTTCTTGTGGGTTTGTCTAGCTGTGGGGTGCGCCTCACAAAGGTCACGCATGTCATTAAAACCAACGCATCAATAGATGAGATATTTTCTCAAAGGTGACACGATCCGTTCCGTCGTAATTAGCTTCATTTTATCGCTAGCGGGTCACTTAAAAGTCAATTTTGGCGATTACAGCGATGAATCTTTTACATCAGGTGATATAAAGTTGTTGGGCTTGTGTGGCTATAAATGACTTGTGATCAGCGCGTTTTAGGAAGGAGTTTGTACTGTATGTCCTCTGTGAGATTTTGTGGGTGTGCAATGATCCATAAGGTTAAAGAGTACTGAGCAGACAGCTATGACGTCTTTAAATTTTCTTTAAGGTTATATGTTGACAGATAAAGATAACAATATGAATTTACTTCAGACAGAATGTAAGCTTGGAATTCAGAGAAGCAGTCATTTCAAACTTTTAGGCCTACAAACAAGGCGCAAGAAGTGCTTTCAACTGAAATATTGGACCCAAGACATAGTCTACAACTTAAAGAGAAAAGTTTGTTTGTGAGGTCTGAATGGCACATTTAACAATAGTGAACTTAGTAAAGCCATTGCTTGGGAGATGCTTCAGATTTTTAACCTAAAACACTCTAGATGATAGAAAAGAAGTGAGTAATTTTATTTTATTTAACTGAGAAATGTTTTGTGCAAAAATGGCAAAATTGCAATCTGATTAAATTCATTAGGTCTTCTGTTATAGGTATATGTTGTTTTTTCTTATGAACTGACCTCTGTTGTATTCATACCTAGTTTCGGCTGCACACTGTAGCCTTCTTCAGAAGTGTCACTTGGTGTTCCTGTGAAGTGCCTGGTCAGCTGGTTTATACAGGTTTTGGCGCTATTTTGCTACTTGGGACAGCAGGAACGATGGCACCATCTGCAGTCCGACCTCTTCAAAACTGTGTCCCAGGTGTGAGAAAGTTGGTATGCCCCCTCATACCGATTTACAGTCTGTTGGGCGCGTTTTAGGATTTCGAGGGCTTCCTTAATTCAGCGATGGTATTTGTTGCTTTCGGTGCGTGACTCTGGCGTTGTCCCGCTCCATTAGGTAGATTAAAATGTATGAGGAATAGGCAGATTTAAATCTTTTTATTTTTGTTAAAGTTGGGATAACTCACTTTTTAGAAGAAGTATATGATAGCACTATGTGAAAAAATGAGACCTCTCCATATTGTCTTACTTGAACTCTGATTGGCTGAACATGGAATGGAATCGACAAAATCTCCTGAAAAGAAAAAAATCTAAAATCTTGTTTGGTCCAAGATAATAAAGTTTGGTGTGTGAAGTGAACCTCTTACTGAAAGTAAATGCATTTGGAGAAACACCCTTTAAATTTGCAATGTTCCATATAACTATAATAAATATATTATTAAATAATGAAGCAATTTAGGCAATGGTTTTGGTTTCCAAATGAAAGCCTATATGTTGATACAGTTGGCAGATCATTTGTTCTTCCATTTGTCTCATGACTTGCCTTATCTGATCACATCGTTTGCAATAAAATAAAAAGTAGGGCATTTCTGTTTTGTTCTGTCTCGCCAAAATACAGAAGGAAAACCCAAGTTGTCTTACAGGATCATTCACCAGCAATATTCAGTTTTTGTAGAATCCAAGGCTAATCCAGACAAGTTTGGTCTGACATTTTTAAAGGACAAGTAACAACAAACTGTATTTTATATGTGTAATTAGTTTCATTGTAACGACATGTTTGAACAGCAAAGGTGAGATTCAAAACCCAGGAGAAAGACTGTGTGCATCGTTTTAACATTTATAATACATTCAATTTTCTCGAGCCACTCTTGTTCTTTTACCAGTTTAATAACATCACCCAAAGGTAATTATTTTGAGCGTGAACACACAAAACATTGTATGAGATTGTCTGGCTTAATATTTATTTTTCCAATTTCCTGTTCATGTTGTTGAGATGGAAAATATAAAGGCACCACCAGAGGGAAGAAATGGAAACATGTGTTTACAAATATGAACTCATTTAAACTGATGTGTTTTAGTACTTTAATCATTGTACACACTTGTAGTAACAATGAAATATTGTAAATGTTTTTAAAATAATATTTTAAAGAAAAATCCATTTTGACTAGCAAAATCTCAATAGGACTATAAAGCTTTTTTGGTAACACTTTAGAATACAGCTCCCTTGTTTAGGTGTAAATACAGGTAGTTACTAAGGATTAAACATGTAAGTACAAGGAAACAACTAATAGTTACGCTGTAATTACTCAAGAATGTACTATAGTATTATTGGGTTATTACGTGTAATAAAGTAATACAACATTATAAAGAGTAACAATTGTAATAAAGGGTAATAAAGCGTTATTACTGCACTTAAGGCGTAACAAATGTGCCAAGTGTGTAACAAGTGAAATAAAGATGTACTATTTGTGAAATGAGTAATTATGACAAATACCTCAATTATATTAGCTGTATTTATACTTTACCAAATGCATTCATGTACAGCTCTATTCTAAGATGTATAAGGTCCAAAAAATAATCTGACAAGACAATACAACAGTATCAAGTTGTTGAATCTTTATTGAAGAAAAACAAAACAAAAACACACTTTAAAGACAATGTTCATACCGTGCACTACAGTTTAATAACACAGAAAAGTGGAGTACAATCTAAAGCAGAACAGTGCTGGTTATTCCTGAAATTGACAGAAACAACAAATAATACATACAACCAAGGTGAAAGAAACAGGAAAAGGAAGAAACAACAAGTAACAGATCGTAACAAAGACATACAGAGTGGAACAGAGGAGGAACAAGGCATGTATTTACACTACAACTACAATGTAGCTACACTTAATTACACTGTAACTACAATGTAGCTACACTGTAACTACAATGTAGCTACACTGTAACAACACAGGAACGGGAGCTGTATTCTAAAGCGGAACAGTGCTGTTTATCCCTGAAATAGACAGAAACTACAAATAACACACACAACAAAGGTAAAGGAACAGAAATAGGCAGAAGCAACAAGTAACAGATTTTAACAAAGACATAGAGAGTGGAACAGAGGAGGGACAAGGCATGTATTTACACTACAACAACAATGTAGCTACACTGTAATTACACTGTAACTACAATGTAGCTACACTGTAACAACACAGGAACGGGAGCTGTATTCTAAAGTGGAACAGTTCTGGTTATTCCTGAAATAGACAGAAACAACAAATAACACACACAACCAAGGTGAAAGAAACAGAAATAGACAGAAACAACAAGTAACAGATTTTAACAAAGACATACAGAGTGGAACAGAGGAGGAACAAGGCATGTATTTACACTAAACAACAATGTAGCTACACTGTAATTACACTGTAACTACAATGTAGCTACACTGTAACTAAACTGTAACTACAATGTAGCTACACTGTAACAACACAGGAACGGGAGCTGTATTCTAAAGTGGAACAGTTCTGGTTATTCCTGAAATAGACAGAAACAACAAATAACACACACAACCAAGATGAAAGAAACAGAAATAGGCAGAAACAACAAGTAACAGATTTTAACAAAGACATACAGAGTGGAACAGGGAGGAACAAGGCATGTATTTACACTACAATAACAATGTAGCTACACTGTAATTACACTGTAACTACAATGTAGCTACACTGTAACAACACAGGAACGGGAGCTGTATTCTAAAGTGGAACAGTTCTGGTTATTCCTGAAATAGACAGAAACAACAAATAACACACACAATCAAGGTGAAAGAAACAGAAATAGGCAGAAACAACAAGTAACAGATTTTAACAAAGACATACAGAGTGGAACAGGGGAGGAACAAGGCATGTATTTACACTACAACAACAATGTAGCTACACTGTAATTACACTGTAACTACAATGTAGCTACACTGTAACTAAACTGTAACTACAATGTAGCTACACTGTAACAACACAGGAACGGGAGCTGTATTCTAAAGTGGAACAGTTCTGGTTATTCCTGAAATAGACAGAAACAACAAATAACACACAGAACCAAGGTGAAAGAAACAGAAATAGGCAGAAACAACAAGTAACAGATTTTAACAAAGACATACAGAGTGGAACAGGGAGGAACAAGGCATGTATTTACACTACAATAACAATGTAGCTACACTGTAATTACACTGTAACTACAATGTAACAACACAGGAACGGGAGATGTATTCTAAAGTGGAACAGTGCTGGTTATTCCTGAAATAGACAGAAACAACAAATAACACACACAACCAAGGTGAAAGAAACAGAAATAGGCAGAAGCAACAAGTAACAGATTTTAACAAAGACATATAGAATGGAACAGAGGAGGAACAAGGCATGTATTACCTTACAACAATATGTAACTACAATGTAGCTACACTGTATTAAACTGTAACTACAATGTAGCTACACTGTAACTACACTTTAACTACATATGTAGCTACACTGTAACAACGCAGAAATGGGAGCTGTATTCTAAAGTGGAACAGTGCTGGTTATTCCTGAAATAGACAGAAACAACAAATAACATACACAACCAAGGTGAAAGAAACAGAAATAGGCAGAAACAACAAGTAACAAAGACATACAGAGTGGAACAGAGGAGGAACAAGGCATGTATTACACTATAACAACAATGTAATGCATTGTAACTACACGGCAAATACACTATAACTACAGTCTAACAACACAGGAAAGGGAGCTGTATTCTGAATTGTAACAGCGCTGGTTATGTCTGAAAATGACAGAAACAAAAAATAACACCCACAACCAAGATGAAAGAAACAGGAAGAGGCAGAAACAACC